>VXBZ01000397.1:39714-210333 GCA_013399135.1 Heliornis fulica | reverse complement strand
TTTGAAATTTTTTTTTTTTTTTTTAAAGTAAGTAGGAAAATATACTCTCTTTTGATGGATACTTTCACTTTCTTGTTAATAAAACACATTCCTCCTTCTCAAAAGGAGACCAAAACCCAGTTAAAATAATGAGAAACAAGAAAAAAGTAATTTAAAAAAATAAGAAATTCCTACCTGCCTCCCAACATAGGCATAGCTATACAGTCTCATTTCAATAATGGTCCTTGAAACCATTCAATGAAAGGTGCTCTAAAAGGACGAATCATAACNATATGAATGTTTTGCTGTATAATTCTTTTCCTATCAGAAATTATCCAGGCTTTATTATATCCACTATTAAGTCTCATGTTGCAGCTGTAGGAGGCATCGATTCTACGTGATTCACATACAAGGGTTTGGGGTTGTTTTCAAGTGTATACTCAAAATTCTCCTGTTGTTAATCAATAGGTAATAGCAAGGACAAAACATGCTAGGTATTCCTGATTTTCCTTTAGTAGTCAGAAGTGATTCTTCTCTCCTTTTTCCTTATTTCATTTAAAACCTGTAAATTTTAGAGATAATGGGTAGAAGAGAATGTTTTTCTCATTTTCTCTGCACCTGTCACATACAAACAATTTATTTGTAGTTGGACAGTTCTGTTTCTGACAGGGTAAAAAATATTGATGGCATTATGCATTCACCTTTTAAATAGGACCATTTAGATAACAGAAACCCCCAAGACTGTGCATCATGGATGTATGACCTGGTGCAGAAGATAGAATATGAAGCAGACTCTTTCTGGAGTGTGAGATGAATCTGGAAGAACAGGTTTAAAACTGCTCAGAGATCTTGCAAGTTTTCATTCCCTTACAATACCCTATTTCCTCCTTCTGTGAAGGGCAATGGGTCTATTTTTGGGTTGCTTAGCATTTGCAGCATTCTCCTCAAGTTTTGTTTTGAAG
The DNA here is from genome assembly GCA_013399135.1 of Heliornis fulica. Lineage (NCBI taxonomy): Eukaryota > Metazoa > Chordata > Aves > Gruiformes > Heliornithidae > Heliornis > Heliornis fulica. The sequence continues at coordinate 209,392 of VXBZ01000397.1, read as the reverse complement.
CTGAAAGGTGAAATTCACCTGAACAATGCAAACAAGCACTTTTTAAATGGGTCTCTTAAATAGGGAAAAAAAAAAAGAGAAAGTCAGATTAACTTTTCAGTAATGTGTATTCTAAAAGTAGAAATACCACAAGGAAATCTGCTTCTTGCCATTAAGGTAGAAAGCTACAATTTAAAAACCTTTTTATGAGCAAGCCGAATATCCCCAAGATGACAGCTTTGTTTATACACAGTCTAAACTTTTATAAACAGTAATTATAAATATTTAATTTATATAATACTGTATTCTACCTCATTGCTTTGCAGAGATAGAAAACAAGGCCCCCTTGCTAATAAACTTACTGCCCAAACGAGCAGCTAACAAGGTTGGATGCAGCTTGTTGCTGCGAGGTAGCAGCGGTATCTCCCGCTGCATGACATTTTGCATGTGCCTTTTTAAGGCTATGCCACTTGCAGGAATTAGACATTCTTCAATCCCCTGGATAGATTCAGGTCTGAATAACCCATAGCACACAGATGCTTCTGCTTCTTTCCATGAGATTCATTCTTCATTAGGCTGTGGGCTTTTGTTATACCCATCAACCAGGTCATACCCATCAACCAGGTCAACTGACACAGAGCCAACTTGTCATGATTTTGAAATTATTATTACTCTCTGTGTTGAGTAAGCCCTACAATCCTCACTCACATCAGTAGTCTTCCCCCTTCTGCCAAGGAGCAGTGTCAGGCATTTCACTGTCCTAGCAGAAAAAAGCTGGAAAATGTGACTTGTGGCTGCTAAAAACTGGCACTCGCAGTATTCTTTCCTATGCAAGCAGAACACAAAGATGTGTCATTTTCACTTGCTGCTTAAATTACTTAAAATTTCATTTAGACAATTTAAAAATGTGCAAAAATGTAATCAAGAGCTGCCAACCCATAATAAATTATTCAGATTCTCAATTGGAAGGGGGATGTGAAAAAATAAGATTTGTTAATGTTTCTAGCTTGTGTTGTCTTGCTGTCACAATTATACTTTCAAATATGATGTGCCTGGATACACAAGGACTATGCACATAACTGATTGATTAGAGAAGCTGTGAACATGCTACCTGTGCTGTGCTAATTTCAGACAGACAGAAGGCTCCAGAATGTCCCCAGGCTGAGGTTCATAAGGCAGGTCCCAGGGCTGAGGGTAGAGCTATGTGCCTTCTGGGGCAAGTCAGCTCTGACAAATTTGTATGTATTTTTATTAGCTCATATTAGGGAACTTGTGATAGGAAGGAAGTTCTTGGTAGTAGTAAACCAGTTGTAATTCCTGAGACAATTTTAAAATGTTTATTTCATGGCTTCTCATGAGGGCATGGGTCCTGCCTTGGATCTCTTTGCCTCTTGTCCTTCAAGCCAGCGTACCAAGAATGCTGAAAAGGCTTTTCAAATTCTAGCCCTAGGTCTGATTAGAAGACACCGAGAATTATGAGCTTTTAAAAACAGACAAAATTTCTAAGTGAGACTGAGTAGCAATGTAATCTTCTCATCCCCCTACAAAAATACATATGGCTTTGCAGCAACTGCCCTTGCCCTGGGCTGCCAGAATCTCAATACACTTTTCTTCCCTAACTTGAGAATATTTTTCTTTCCAGTGCATCTAAAGATTACTTTGAGTCTCCTCTCCTTTTCTCAGACATCATCTTCTGCATACACTGAAGGTGCCCTGTGGCTGTATCTTTTTTCCCTGCCCACATCAGCCTGCAGTACTGTGTATTATCTCCCTGGGCATTATGGTTTCCTCTCAAGGAAGATGCAGAGGTGTCCCTATGCTGTGTGTGGCAGCCATCACAAGGTAAAATGGAAGACCTTCTTTTCTGTGGTTCACCCACAAACCCTTTAAAAGAAAATTACACACAGTATAAACAGTTACTGAGCAGATGTATTAAATCATTACAGAGTCTACTGTGAGCAATGCTCAGTGTTAGATCAACAGTACACATCAGAAAGTCAAAAGGATATGGTGGGGGGGTCTTACAGGGCTTCCAGTGGAGTGACTGAAATTTAGCTAAGTGGTCACCAATATTTTGAGATAAAGTTTACCAGGAAGAGAAGGGAGAGAAGAAGCTGTTTTTCTAGTAAAGCTCCAAAAAAACAAGGCACAGTAAAATGCAGCTTAAGTAGTGACCTTCCTTAGGAGTAGCTGGAAAAAGGTGCTGTGTGGGGATGGTTTCGCTCTGTCTTTGAGGCCTTCTCTCTCCTTCTCTTCAATGGTGGCAGTCTCACTTGCTTTCCTTTTCTCCATCATGCAATCATGGTATACATTTCTTTTGTGATGGGTGCAATGTCATTGCCAAGCCTACTTCATATTTTGTTCTTTAAATGCTGTATAAATCCTGGGTAAATATCAAGCTTGGTGAGAATGGGAATCTGGAATACACACCCTCGCTCTTGAAAGGGTCTTCCTCTTCTTTGACATGTGTTCCAGGATTGTTTGCAAGGTGTAAAATCCATGTGTTTCTGTCAAAAAAAAAATAAAATACATAGGGACAGAGTTCCTTGGAAGCTATAGCGAGCTAAACACCCAGCTCCTCCATAGTAATTCACCTAACACCACCATTGCAGGTCAGGTTGTCTTCTTTGGTGTTTTCATAATTGTTCCTCCAAATAAATGTCTTCTGTGGCTTGCATTGAAGACAGGTAACACTTGATTATTTGGCTCTACTTACATGTGAAGGGCCAAATTCATCTCTTTTGCATGTGGGTACCATTCTGGAGATGTTGCTTCGGTTCCACTGACTGACACAAATAGGGAATTTAACCCATCATCTCTTTCCTTGGAGAGAAATCACATCCTGGCATTTGTTCCTTGATGAATTTATTTCCTTTCTTGTCATGTGTCCTGGCAGGTAAGAAGCAGGGTCTGGTTATACCGAATACAACTGGATTTGCATATTGAGGCTGTTGGACACAGATAGATTGCTTTTCCACCTGGCTTTTCAGGCTGCCAAAGGGAATGCACATGCCAGTTCTGGTTTGTGTCACCACTTTGAACATCCACCCTGGAAGCAGTAGTCTTGGAAGGAGTGATGCCACACTTTGAGCTGCCTTGGTTCTGCCAGAGAACTGTGGCTTGTCCCTTATCATTATTGTTAATGTCTATTTGGAGGGATTTAGCATGTCATTTTATACTGTGTATATTCCCTTCTTTCAAAACTGTCAGGGATCCTCTTAATAGAAATAGAAAATTAATTTCCGCTTCAGAAGTTGCTTTGAAATAGACAATATACAGCAATTTTATTTGTGGTATAACATCTTTGCTATACACACTAAATCCATATCTCTTCAGTGATCTTGATATTATAAAAACAATGGATAGTTTATCCATCCCCCTGTCCCCCTCCCAAATCTTTTTATAACTTAGGAAATCGCCTAAGGAGTTTGTTCTTCATACCCACCATTTAGAATCATTATCATCAAATCTTTTACAAGCTGGACATTATCTTGTTTTAGCATCACTTACCAAGATATAAACCACAGGGGGTTAATAGTGTAGAGGAATGTCTTGCCTACCAGAGCTTATGGACAGACTAGTTAAATGACTCAGTTATATTCTCCATAAAAAGAGATTTTCATGCATTACTCCCAGCACACTGATACATGAATGTGTCTTACTCTCTACATCTTAAGGTGTCCTTGAGAAACTTTCCTATGACAGGGTTTATTTGTTCTTTGAGTTTCAAATATTCACACCTAGGAAGAAAGACAGAAGCAATGGCAACCACGAAATCATACTTGGCATGGAGACAGCAGATACAGCAAATGAGACTTGTATTTTCACAGATGCACTATCTCCAGCTGAGGCTGGAGAGTTGCCCTTTCAGATATTGCTCTTTATTTCTTAGCCTTTAGTATTTCAATACCTCACCTCAGTTTCTTTTCCAGATGGAAGCAATAGGACTTGTACATTTAAAGGTGAACTTGTAATTGGGTCCTTCACAAGACTCCTTAAGTGTACTTGATGATATGCACATAAGGAGAATCTTTATTGGCACTTCTCAAACAGCAGCTGGTTCTAGCTAATTTAAAAGACCCAGAAACACTGTGATAGTTCCTGGCACTTCTCTTTCCTTACAGGTGAGGATTTTTAAGGCTATTGTTTAAGTATAGGAGAGACAGAAGTGATGTGTAAAGCAAAAGGAACAAAAGAAATCCAAGAATTCAAATTCTGCATGATGTAACATCACTGTGCATTATGAGAGCAGTAGAAAAGGATGTCCTGAGATCAGAGCTGGCTTTTAGGTGTGCAGAAACGGGATGTTTTGTAGTATGCATATCCAAAGTGAGAAAAATAAAAGGGCTAATCAAATATTTGTCTGAGTTGTGGGAGAAATTCTGTAGTGCCTGTGACTGTCATTGCACAATGGGTGGGCAGCCCACAATCCAAGCAGTCAGTTCCAGTCATCACGTAGGAAAGAATATTATGGCACTTGACAAAAGAGGAGCATGAGAGTAAAGCATTGACATTGTTGCTTTCAGCTTTAAAAGGATGAGTTATGAGGACTAGTTTAAAACCTTAACCTCAGAAAAAAGTTGAATAAGGCAATCTAATTAAAGAGCTCAATCTCTATAATGGTAGAGCTAATGTCAGCATTATTCATAACTCAATGCAGAAAATTTGACAAAAGAGCACAAATGGAATTTAAATTGAAATAAAGACATGGGGGAGCATCTTTTCTGTCTGAAAGTAATAAATGTTTGGAGTGAACTACCTGGCAAGGTTTAGGAGGTGATGACACTGAAGGCATTTTCAAGAAGCACCTAAATTTTACTCTGTGGAAACAAGGTATTAATATGGATGAGCTCAGATAAGCCAAATAGCCAATTCTCACTCTCATATGTTTCCTGCCAGCACCAGCAGCTGCTTGATCACTAATGAGAGGGAGATTGGCAATGGCAAATGGTGTCCTCTTTCAGCCTGATGGCATGAGAAAGACCCTATAACAGAGAAAGACATGTTTACCTTGGATTCATGTTTGATGTCTTCTTTATTGTAATCTTTTTGAAGAATTATTTTCTCCCCAGGGATATACTGGTTCTCTGTCCTTATAAGTGTCCCTGAAATATTTTTATAAACAAGGAAAGAAATGATTCATTTCTTTCACTTGCCACAGAGTTAAAATAAGCCATTTCTGGCCATTTGTTCATAAAATATAACAAAAATGAAGAAGGGAAGAGGAAGAGAGTGCTTTGGAGTCAGCTTTCCTAAATGATATGTTAAAGGACAGTTTTTACCTTTTCCTGGCCCTTATTAATACCTATTCTTGCACATTAGAATTCATCAATGATGCAGATGAAATGCTGTGCATATTGGCATTTGGGTTCTCTCTTGAAATGCATACCTTCTTCAAGGTTTAGTATTCCATTGCTGTCTCTGGGCTGACGAATACTGTTCTGATTTTGAAGTTTTTTTTCTTTCTTCCCCTTCCCTTCCCCCCCAACTCAGGCCACTGCTAAAATTTTATTAGTCTCACAGTTTAATTCCATGTAATGACATGATAGTGGTTGTTTTGACAGGTCTTTGAAGATTTGGTATAAACACAGGTGTTCTGAAGGAATTGTGCAGTTTCATTTTCATCCACGAATATAGTGGAAATTTAAAATCTTTGGCCAGCTGTCACTGGTCATTACGAGTTTCCAAGAGAAAAGGACTGCATGGACCATAAGTAGATATCCCTTGTATTATAAGGTGCACATTGCTCCTTCTAGTTAAACCTTGAGAAGATGACTTAGGTGACTAATGATTATTTGTGGGTGTGGAGTCTGAATTGTGTTCACTGAAAGTGCAAAACTATCTCTTTATGCAAATTTCAGTAGAAATGCTCCCAAAAATCAGCTGTTGTTGATACAAAGCAATGCTATTTATTGATTAGCACAGTGGAGCATGAAACCAGTTTTGGAGCTACCAATGTCGAACTTGTCACCTATCTATTCTGTAACTGTAGATTATTTTGGGTTTAGGGACAGATATCAAAGCCTGCAAAAGTCAGTTGATGTCTTTCAATCTATTTCAGTTGGCACTGAGAGTGACACCCATTTCCCTTTGGATTAATTGATCTTCTTTATGCAGATCCAGACTAATATATGTATATTATTTTATTTTTTTCTGTAAACTTAATGTAAATTCAACTTCGGTAAATTTCATGCAATATCAGACATTCAGCACCTTGAATTTCTTGACTTTTTTTTTTAAAGCACCTTTGCATGCTTCATTAAATATTTCATTATTTAGATAGTTTAATAAGAATCTCCAAAATTCTTATTCAGGGGAAATTTTGGCATTTACAGTGGAATTTTGTGGCAAATATTAACATACAAGTGGAATACACATGGTTGTTTTCTCAGCTGCCATAATAATCATCATCACACCCATCTGTGTGTGTGTGTCAACATTATTTGTTTCAAATAGGGCAATTCTGAGCCTGTTTTCAAGTCCAGACTCATCTGACATCCATATTGCTTGGATACAACACATGGACTAGCCCAGGACGTGACTCAGTGACCAAGCTGCCACCAGACTAACAGGCTGCCACAAACCCAAATTGCTGCAGGCCACAGTCTCCTGTGCATAAGTCTTTTTATGATCCCATTCTTAATCCTCTAGTTGAGAAATAACCTGGTGTCTGTAGATCCCAAGTATATGATCTGCCATAACTCGTTTAAGAAATTAAAGGTAGATTTTAATTGGGTCCTCGAGAAGCTCGATGTAATTGCACATCACGTCAGTATCAGCTAAATGGTATTTGTTATGGTGCTTTCAAATTATGATCTACAGTTCAGCTCTTTTTGGAGAAATTCCCATGGCCTGAAACACCAACTTAGATTGTATCTTTGTCATCTGGGTCCTCCGGGGTCGCATGCAATTTCACTGCGTTTATAAGTTTGGTCCTTTATGAAATCCTTTAGATTGCTCAACAGAGTAGGAGACAAGATTGTGTAAGAAACTTATTTTAAGAAAATTAACTCCCTGTATTTGTTGGGCAGGCAAAATGTGCAGAAGTCTAGCTGTAAAAAAAATAAAGTATTGCTAAGGGAAGAAGCTAACACAACAGAAGAACAAATTCCTGGGACTGATTTGGTTTTAGCAGATTCCTACTTCCATTTTGCAAGTGCAATACTTTGAATTCAATTAATTTAATCACCTTAATTTATTCACATTGACCAGAAACAAAAGTACAGGGTTCTTTAATTAAAGAATAGTCCCACAGAATACAGAAAAAAACGTGATATCCATAGGGGATTATTATTACACCGTTCCTTCTTTCAATAAGGACTTTCAAAACCCTCAAGAATCACTTATGGTCCTTTCCTATTAATGAAACTATTAATAGAACACCCTAATTACTCTTTAACAAGGCAAGACACACTTCTCTGAGCCAAGGGGAAGAGAAAAACAAGGATCATTCTAAAAAAATTAGTCAAAGAACTGAAAGGTACAGAGGGGAAGATAAGAAAAAAAAAAACAACAAACAAACCAAATTGCATCTTGTATCAGGTCACTTAAAGTCTTCCTTTGCATATTCCCCACAATGCAATGGTTCCATGCAAACACCTGTATTTCTGCAGACAAAGTTAATTATACTGAGGAATTAGATTTTAGCATTTACTGGACATTGCAAAGTTTCCCTGCTCTTTCACCCCTAGATTATTTATTCATTTTCTTGTTAAAGTCAGCCTGTGTGACTACTTAGATCAGTGAATGTGCAGTGAATTTGAGCTTTGAAATGGTGTTCTGACAAACTTGGAGAACATTTACCTACCATAGTGTACAGCCAAAAATTTGACATCTAGAAGTTCTCAGAAGACATAAGCTTGCTTTAACCCAGCCAGAGTTTACCAGAAGTTGCTACTCTATTAACATAGCCCCGAGTCCATGCCAATAAACCTGCCACATACTCAGGTATTTAATGTGCCACCAGACTTGTCAAAGGGTTCTATACTCTGCAAATACTTTTGCTGTAGTCAGTGGATCTAATTTCAGCAGTTGTAAATCAACTTAAAGACAGTTGCTGGTACTCTGGCAATGCATATTACCTGGGGCTTTGATTCATTATATCAGGAAATCACAACCTTGACAGCAGAAAGCTGTGTAAGAGGTTTTTTTCCAAGTACCCTTTGCAGCTTGAAGGCTGCAGATCTGTGAGCACAGTCCTGTACATCCCATGGTAATGAACCTCATGCCACACTACCCTTAATGTCTTCAGTGTTTATAGTGTGGATCACCCCGTCCTGTACAGTTGGACTTGATGATCTAAATGGTATTTTCCAACCTTCTGATTATGTGATTGTGTGATTCTGTGTGTGATGTTGCCACACTAGCTATGATGGGTTGTGCTGGAGCAATTACTGAAACTTAATATCAAGATTTTGAAGAACACCTACCTCTCCTGCGTGCCTCTGAGGCTCACATGTAGAACACAGCATTCTGTACAAGGTGGAACTGCACAGATCTGTAGAGCCAAGTTAGTTATTCAGCCACTGAGAAGCTGTGATGTGCTTGTCTGAACTAGAAATTAGGAGACTTAAGGAATCAGGCAAATTCTCTTGCTGACTCACTGTGTAACTTTGGGGCAAATCACTTAACCCCTTCTGTCTGCTTTTGTCATCCATTGACTGGTAGTTAATGACATAAAATAAAAAAAAATCTGGTACAGAAAGTATTATTTAAAATGACCCAAGGGAAGATCAAGTTAGCTGATGCATTTCATGTATTTTATTCCTGGGTGGTGCCCTACAAAAATACCATGTCTAATAGGCGGTCTGTCTCCAGGAGTCACAAATTGCTACAGTTAGAATGGATTATAAATCTCAAGTAAAGCCTAGTCAATTCCACAAGTGATACATTTCTTTTATTACTGACCCTTTATTGCTTCTCTCTCTCACATACATCTATCTCTTTTTTTCTTGAGCAGAGGGGGTGTCATGCTGCATTAATACTCTTCTCAGCAGCTTTTCTAGTCAGCCCTATTTTCTTTCCTTTTTGCATCAGGAAATTTGGTTACTTTTTTTTTTCTTTTATTTGCTAGTGCTTTCTTGGCTATGTATGAAAATACAGGGATATGAAAGGTATTTATTTAAAAAGGCAACCCTGAAGATTCTGGCATTGAGAAAACCATTTTTTCCTAGAACAAAGGGATGATTTACAATCGCTATTTCTTTTTTTTTTGTGGGAGAGGTGGAAAAAAGGTCCACATCAGTTTAATTTTGCCTCAGAAAGACAAACCTTTAAATTAAGGAACACTAATTTAATTGGTCTGGGTTGAAATTACGAGACTGAAATAATCTGCTGTTTCTACATAAACATTCCTAGAAACATTTGAGTCCCTGAAAAGTTTTTCTTTTTCCAGTTCTCATCTTGACTCACCTTGGGGACAAAGAGTTGAACTGTCTCTGGGTGTTGCAGGATCCAAGTCTATTAGCTGCTCACAGTGCTTGAAGAAGCAAATTGCAGGGGATGGCAGGGGGTGTGGGGGGTCTAGTATGAGTCCAAATCTAAATGTGTGAGGTCTAGGATGTGATGGCCCCTCTGGTAACTGTGGCCATGAACAATAAGCTCCGAGTCAGTTATGCAGAGTTGTTTAACAGCCAGGTTGGACACTAGACCTTCAATCCTGAGCAATCAGAAAACTGCTAAATTAAACCCACTTAGACACTGAAAAAAATATGTGAAGCCCAACCTCTAGCACACAGAAGAGAAATGGGGTGGATAAAAATGGATAAAACCCCTCGTGCCTGGTGCAGGATGTTGAGGGACTGTACAGGCTCTTTTTAGAACAGAAGGAAATCTTGATCTGCTTCTGGTAACAGACAGGAAAGTTCTGCAAATCTCCAAGCCCGTGCTATTTTGATGTCTGAATGTAAAAATCTCTTGAAACAAATACACCAAACATACTATGCTGGAGAGAGACAAATCTCTCTTCCACCCTCAGGGACTGAATGCAACTTACAACTGCTGAGTGAATAATTAGTGGTAATTAGCACTAGAAATTGATGCCTTTGGAGATAGTCTGCCAAGTTTTTAAGCACTTTAATACTAATGGATTTTTTTTTCTCTGGGATAAATCTTTATAGAGGAAGAAAGTGCAAATTGATTTTTAAAGAGCCTGTCCAATGTTGAATTTATCTTACAAAAACATTGGGCTTAAAAACAATTACATTTACCTTCATTGTATTCTAATGTTGGATTTTTTTTCTAGTGGGCCCATTTTTCTTTAAATATTTTTTCATGTTACTTTTTGTCTAGTTTCTTGGGAAATGAGTATATGGAGTACATTTGCATATTTAGAAGGTGTTAGGGTAATATATGACACCATGTCAAGCTATTTAGTTCCTAAATCATTCTTCATTTATGAAAAAGTATTCTGCTTTAGTGATAATGGCAATATAATGACACTTTGAATCATAAAAGTAAAGTTTGCTGAGCAGAGGCAAAGACCTAAGCTTAAAGAAATTGGGCATGCAGTTTCATGCCTCCAACAAGCAGTTGTTGACTGAACTCACAATCCTTGTCAAAGTTTCTTTTCAGATCCAGCTAAAATCAAGCAATTGGACAACAGGAGTTGGAACAAAGACTTGAAACCTCTGTGACTCATAGAGCATGTAAGATTCAGGCATTTCCATGGGGAAACCCAGTACAAATGTATCCATGGCTTTAGAGTTGGCATGATCATGGGGTAAAGGGTGGTGGGTCAGACTCTTAACTGCATTGCTGGCTTTGTGCAGGCATAGGGATGTGGTGAGGTGCAGTGTCTGGTTTCAGTGTCTAACCTGATGAATTAGACTGAACAATGAAAGATAAATACAGTATCCCTGATTTCCAGAAGTTGTGGGGACCCAGACTTCTCCCTGAAGTTTCTGAGAAAGACATATATATATTCAAGACCTCAAAACTCTTATCAGGGAAAGCTTAAGAGATTTTTGCAGGCAGTTGATATGAAAAACTCTGAAATAGCAGAGAAAGAAAACTGTCATATTATATGGTAGCCAGGAGTCAGAGCATTAAATCAGTGTGGTAGTTTCTTTGTTGTTATTACCAACAATGCACTGGGGATAAAAATATGAATTTCTGGAGAAATCAGAGCTTAAAGAAAGGTTTGGAACATATACATGCTAAATATTAAGTACATTAATTACTGCAAAGGTATGTAACTTTTACAACAGGTGGTATATGGGTGCCAGGTTCAGTGAAGCAATATGCTGTGGGTTTTTTTAACAGTGTTAAAATTGTGCAGACAACATACAAATCAAATTAATTTCCTGCAGCATGAAAGAAGGACCAATTTGTATTTACAGGGAAAAATGGTTCTTTTTCACTGCCACCTTGAGACATTAGAATATTTCTTCATGGCAATATAAATATGAGAGTTACAAAATGAACAGAGGCAGACAACAGCTTCTCTGCTCCTCCCTCCCACTTTTTGAATAGATATATTTTCTTATATGTCATGATCCCAAAACAGCTCAAATCCATGAACTACCACCAGTGATTTCCAATGCCTTTAGATGAGGCTTTCTTTGAAAGTGACTGCCTGCTCCACAGGAGTGGATAATTCTCTGACCCCACAGGGGACCTGTGTGGACAGGTTATATTTGCATTTACTTTAATGTAAAATTGAGCTTTAGTTCATGAAGGGCATAAAAGGGAGACAAGCCACAGAATTTACCTTGTGAACTATAGCTATGCTGGATGAAAAGCTGTCCCCAAAGTCCAGGTAAATGTTCTTGAAACCCAGTTTTGAAGCACATTGCATTTATACTGTGGAGGGAGTTTGATGTGTGTCATCATTTGACAGAGGCTAGTGTTGGAAGACTCCATTCACAACCTTCTGGGCACATTTTCACCAAGAAAAACAAACACCTCTCAAGTGGAAAATCTTTAGATTTACAGAGTAGTTTAATTCTGTGATACACTGAGATTAAGTATATTTTCAAATCCTGAAAGACCATAATCCTTTGTTTGAGAAGTCTGTATACTTCAGAATAACACTTGGACAGCTTAGGCAAATAAAGCCTTCCTTTCCTTTTTGGCTCGTTTCTCCCATTAAAACCTGCATACAGAGAGAAGCAACTTATTTTTGTGTGAATAAAAATGAATACAAAATATGTTTCACCTAAATAATCTCTACTTCAGATTGTACACATACATTAACAATATGAAGCCTCTGCATCCATACCTTGTTCATCTTCACTCCTTATTATTTTTTATTTTTCAGACACACAGTTGTGAGGATGTGCATTTACACCTGTTTGGGCTCAGCTTCTGTAAATTGTGAACAAAACATCAAAGGAGACAAAGAATAGACAGTACATTACTTTTGTTTATGACAGCAAACACCAGAGGCTTTGGGGATCACAAATATGTCGTTAGGAAATTCAATACTTTTATCAAGATTTTGAGTTTACAAGAGTTTACTTTTGAGAGTGTCAATTTTTGCCTGTATTCCAGTAAAAACTTGTACTAGGAACCAGTACTCTTCCCTTACACCTTCCCCTCTGCCACACCCCTCTTCCTCACCCATTGTTCTCCAGGTATATCAAGTGCAGCAAGATTACTCTAGAGATTATTTTATCCTTTTTTTATTGCTTTTGATTCTTTATTACTGCTCATTAGAATGTTATTAGCTTGTCCTCAGTTATTACAACATTCAACACCTGCTTCATATAACAAGTCTGTTGCCTTTCCCTTCCCTGGCATCTCACACCTGAGCTTTGCAGTATTCCCTTTGGCTGAGGTGAGAGAAGGAGCCTGGGAGAGTAGGTCCTTGATTTTTCTGAGGTAAGAGGCTTTTAATTTCTGACTTGACATGGATTCTGCAGTATGCTTTCCATCCTGGCTCTCTGTAGTGACTGACACTGACAATTATTTTGGAAGAGCAGTGATGTGAATGGTATTTTTGGTAGAAATAAGGAGCCAGGATGCAGGCTGCTTTTACCTGAACTGGATTGTTTGCTGAGACATCTCCATGGTGAGAACATAGACGTGTACAGACCTGGCTGTGACTTAACTGGTGAATGCAACATGCTAAAGGCCAGCCTTCCTCTGGAGCTCTAGCTTTGTTTTACTTCCAGCACTGTTATCAGCAGGTTGGAATCAGAGGGTCACTACTTGTTTCACTCACAGAAGCCTCAGTGAAAGCCAGAATTTCTTTCTGATGAGTAATATTTCTGACCCTGATGCTGTTAAATGCTAGTGAAGCAGAGACCTATAAGAGAAAAGAAAAAGCATGGAAGTAATGAAGAGCATTAGATGAGATTATTTTGGGATAATGTATGTTTCCTGAAAACCAAGGAAAACTGTATTGGGGTGAAATGCTTCCCTGCCTCTCTGGCGATGGCTACCACTTACAGAGATCACACGTGTTTTCTCTTCAGGGTTCCTGGTTTTTCCCTTTATTGAGTTTGGGTTTTTCAGTTTTCAGAAATGGAATGAAATCACAGCAATATCCCATGGAGAGTGAGGGCAAGGGAACAGGGATGGGATATAAATGTATCCATACAATTTAGGATTTGTTTTTATCAAATCTATGAAGTACCAGAGCTTCTGCACTCACACACTGATAGGCCTGAACCACCGCTGTGGGAATAGTCAGTATTTGCAAGGAAATAAGAAGCCACAGAAATTGTCTTTTTACCAGTGTGAGACAAAAGGCAGTTGAAGTCACAATGAAGAATAAGTTTCACAGCCTCTTTTATCAATTAAATTAGCCTCTTGCTTGAACAGGCTTTGGATCGGGTCTGAACTCCAGTACGTATGAAAATCATATGCCTTTCTTTTTCAAACACATTTTTTAAGTATCAAAATTCTTCACATCTGAAGAAAACTGTATTTCTTCCCAGGCTTTCTGATATAAAAAAAGAAAATTATTTTTCTTTTTGAGAAAAAGTTGAAGCAAATTCAAATAGGCAAATAATTAATTGCTATATGTCCAGTTTGATATTGTAAAAGTGGAAAAATTAATTGGGCTGCCTTCTAAAAGGGTCATGTTGTCAAAGGAAATTTGACATTTCCATGGTAAACTGAAAAAGTATCATTTGAAGTCATTGTAGTGCTATCAGGTTACTTTTCAGTAATTATAAAAATGTTAACTAATCAACTCTTCTAAATGAAAAATAATTTTGAATCGAAAAATAAAGCATGTCTTCTAGGAGATGTAGCCAGAAAAGGTGTTTTACCATTCAGAGTAGAATGGTTGAGATTTATTCAAGAAAAATTAGCAAGAAGCAATGTTCATTGGCTATCTTTGTCAGTTTGCACCCAACTACAGAATTTCTCTTAATAGTAAAATGACAGGAAATGTGATCTTTTTCTAAACTTGAAATAGGGGACAAACTAGAGACTCCAAACCAAAGTGCCACTGTGGAATGATTCAGGCAATCTCACTTCACTTGCCCCAAGAATTCTGTGAAATCCTGAACTTAACCTCCTCACTTCTTTTAAGGTCTTTATCGAGTAGGCAGGGTGCCTTTACAGCAAACAGCAACACTATATCTTGATATTCTTACCAAGACCTTTAGTAGAACCCATAAATCTTTTGTGGTTGTAACAAGCTTTTTGAAATCAAGGGGATGCTCCTTCAGTTTGTCCCATCTTCAGAAGAGTTGAGGTTTCAACTGAAGCTACTGATGATTAGGTAACTCTGAAAGGCAGTGTCCTGGAAAAACAGCTCTAAGGCAGAGGACTAGCAAATCTCCTTTTGTTGATATATGGTTCGTTTTCTGGAAGGGGAGTTGAGTTTACTGCTTGTCTGTTGATGTCATAGGAATGGAAACACAACGTGTGAAAAGGCACAACCTCTTTATATATGTTTACATTGTGATATAGGAGTTGTTTGGAAGCAGTGTTCCAGCACGCATGGCATCTGGCAGACAGAATTTTAAATTTTATAGCAAGTTACCAGGCAGCTTTTAGACATTTGACTATTTGTGGATATACTCATTTTGTAGGCACTATAAGATGATAAAAAGATCAGGATTGTTCTTTATAGCTTCAACTCTTTGACCCAATCTGGCTGTATATCTCGATGTCTGGAAATGTGAAAAGATTCAAGGCAGAATATTTTCATCCTAGGTCAACTTTCTCCAGTACCTAATGCATACAAAGGAGGCCTTCAGGAGATTTCACACACACTGGAGAGTGATATTGGAAAGTATATGCTTATGGCAGCTCTAAATGTAACGTTTGTCACAGAGGATCCTTCCCAGCCGTACGCTATTTTCTGTTGCATTTCAGAGGAAAAGAAGGAAAGGAAATTCTCAAATGACCGACCTAAGATGACACTAATGGTTTCTTCTCCCCTGGGTTTCATGAGAGCAACTGCTGTTGAAGTCACCTATGTAACTGTTAGCTATAAGCATTAATCAATATTTGAACATCTGTACTAAAAAGGAATTAATAGTGGCCTTTAAAATAGAAATCAGTCTCACAATATCTACCTTTTTTATTTTATTTTTGTCATCCCCTGACAGTAATAGATATTTATGTACACAGTTTTCTTTGCATTTCTCACCACCCATCTTTTGCCCTATTCATTCATAACAACACGATTATTTGTCACAATAATAACTGGAGTAACTGATAGTGCTGCTGGAATTGAGGCTATACCGATTTTTCTTTCAGGAGCTGCTTTTTTTTTTTCTTTTTCTTTTTTCTTTTCCAAGGCTGTAAGTCAGTAAGCCAGCCATGAAATAGCTAAGAACGAGGCAGCAGAAGGTCATAATTTGTGAAAGCTTTTTATTTTTAAAGAAATATTGATACAATGGAATTGATTGTTTTCGAAGTTAAAATGAAACAATGGGCACACTTTTTTTTGTTGCTTCTTTTGGATGAATTTTTTGTCTTAGCCAAATAGAGCCTTTTTTTTCCCTGGGGATAAAAAAAATGGGCAAAGTTGTCATGGGTTCAGCATATTCTGTGTAGCTATGGCTGTTTGCACCAGCAGAGTATTTGTAGGTGAGGAGAGGAATCGCAGGGGCAGAGCAAGTATGTTATTAGCTAGTCAGTTCTCAGCAACACATACTGAGAGGCTTATGAAAAGATGTGTAAGGATTATTGTGTGTCTCAGCATGGTCAAATCCTGCTGAGATGCCCAGTAAGACAGGACTGATGATTTTCCACTCACTAGAACATGAACAAATGTCTTGAAATAGCAGGCAACTTTCAATTTGGAATCATACTTTTCTCCATTTCTGAAGTCGTCAACAATATGATGATAATTAGAGGAAGAACAAGTTGCACTTAAATTACTTGATGTCTCCTTTAGCAAAAGAACCTGTCATGGACACCCTGTGAAGGTAAAGGATCTAATCTGATAAGTATAATGTATTTTGGTCATAGGAGAAGTACAGCAATTAGACAATGAATCACATGTGTCGACACTATGAGATCTACCTGACTGGCACATGAAAGGCTGAATGTACCTAAACATGTGTTGAGAAAAAGAACATACAATTAGTCTTTTGTAGCACTTGCATTCCAAGCTGAATAATACACAGTTGTCATGCTAAAATCCTTCTGGTACATTAAAGGCATATTTTATGTCCAGTCAATTAGAACTGTACTAGAACGTACTACACTATGTATCTGGATCACATAGTGATGGATTTGTGTGTGATTGGGAAAGTTATTCCTGATTTTCATAAAGACTTTTCCTGAACCTTATATCACATAAACAAAAGGACATTCAACAGTCAGGTGTTTGTTATTGCTGTATTTTGGTGTACATGACCCACTGTTCTGGGTTGTTTTTTTTTTTTTTGTTGGATGGTTTTAGGGGGGTGGTAAAGTGCTATGTATTATTTTTAAATCGTTGCAGTAAATAGAGTGTATCATAAATCATCCTGTTTCCCTTGCCATCCTATTACAAAATACTCATTCAAAGGAAGCCTTTGGGACTTAGTGCTCACTGAAAAGAGGTGGAAATTTTATCTAAGGTATGCCTAACTGAGTATCTTACCTAGAAGAGCAGCAAGCCTTTTGTCATGAATTTACACACCCAGGAACATCTCCCAAATATGTCAGACCCATATACCTCAGCAGAGCTGCTGGTTATATCCCACTTTAGGCAATGTATGTAGTATGGGACTAATTACAAAGTCTGCAGACTGAAGAGAATGGCAGTTACATGTCAAAGGAAATCAAAAAGAGCTGGACACATGTAGAAAATTAACTTAGAAAACAAAAAAGAGGTGTGTGTGGAGTGTGTCAAATATGAAATAAGGTATAACTGGAGACACAGTTATACAGAAATCTCCCAAAATGGAATCCTTTCTCTTTCCTAAACTGTTTACCTGCCTTTTACTCTTTGAAGATTTTTTTTTTTCTTGTGAGCCAGTTATCTGCCTTTTTTGAAATCCATATGAATACTGCCATGTATAAACTTTGGCCATTAGTACCATGATGTGAATCTCTGCTACCACCACTGACACATTCAAGCACCGAGATCAACTTCTAACCTAGGAAAATAGAGGAGTGATTTAGGAGAAGCTGAGCTACCCAGTACACTGAGCTTTGTGCTGCTGTGCTACTGAGACTCCTGGTTTCTTAAGACATATTGATTTATAGCTGCTTCTAAGTTGTACTGGGTATGTCCCACAAATGGGATGTTTTGCAGACCCATTTAGCTTTATCACCAAATTTCTAGTTTTTCCTTTGAAAGAACTTAATGCATCTTAGGAGAGCTGGTTTTTTAGATCAATGCCAAAATATAAAAGTAAATAAGTCTGCTTGGTTTCAATGTAAGATGCTTTTTTTGTTTATTCACCTGTATTGGCTAATGCTTTTTTCCCAAACATGCAGAAAGCCCTAATGAACATTTTTGAGGGGAGACTGTAGTCATTCCTAGAGTATCCTGTCCATCCCATCCTCTGCTTCATGGCTCTTCCAGGCCAGAGAAGTGGCTTTTCAAACATCTGTGTGTTTCAAGCATCAGGTGACATACAGCTGATCCATTTTTCCATTCTAAAAACTGGTGTCTTATCTGCACATCATGCCTTTATTGATGGTTATTTTTCATAATTCAGTGGGAAATAATTGGTTTTCTGCATAAATACCTGCATATTTCTAAAACAAGAAATATTTTACAGGACAGCAAGCTTTGCTAATCTCTGTGTAATGTGCAATACAAAAGCATTTGCCAGTTTTTGCTCCTGAAAAATCCGAATGCTGACAGAATTACACCATAACTGTAGGGCCTGAACAGTTCTGTTTATTTTCTCTCTTGTTAATATATTTCATTTGGTTTCACATTATACACACATGCAGAACCAACCAGGGAAAATGTCTGGATGCCAAAATTGCTAATGAAGAGAAAAGTGAGTTCTCTTTATTCTGTAAAAAACCCAGAAGAAACACCTTCGAGATTGCATTTCGTTAATGTCTAAGGTGTCTCACTTGGGTTATAAAAACCTAAAAAAGGCTTAAAGACTTTTGGTTTTTAACTATATGTGTGTATACAGTTTCACATACTGTGCTCACACAGAGATAAATCCCACCCCTCCTCCCAGGTACCATTTCTATATCTTTAACAGTGTAGTTAATAAAATTAATTTCTATGGTTCTATGTATAACTTCTAATGCTATTTGCTACAGTGATTATAGTATGATAACGCTTTCCCCATAGAAATGTTTATGGCAAACTATATTATTGTTACAGAAACAATCACTCTATTTTGATTTGCATGAGGAATTGACACATTTCCTGCAGACTTTATTTTTATTTCCCTTACATGTCATGAAAGTCAAATCAAATCACCCCCAATTTATCACAGCATTTAACACCAACACAGCAGCAACACCCACTACTCGTTTGAAACCACTTTTTAAAAGATAAGTCTCTCTCTCTGTCCCCACCCCTTCCCATTTTGAATGAAGCATTAGCCATAAAAGAAACAAGGATTCTTGTACAGGAATTAGCTCTCCAGCCTATTAAAAGGAATTGGAATATTGCCAATGCCACTGTGTGCTCTGGGTCAGACCTGAATTTTTTGGAACACCCCAGCTCTGGTGAGCAGGCAGGCTAGATTTGCATGGGAGAGTTTCCTTTACTGTTCCTTAACCATATTGTTTGTTGAGCTTAATATTTTTTTCCTCCATTTTGATATATTTGAAGTGTTTATCAGAAAAACTTACAAATTAAATTTTATCAGCCTTTCAAATGTCAAGACCTTTTCTGTTTTCTCTGCACATGTATACAGAATAGAATTACTGCAGCGAGCGATGCTGGGAGACTAGCCAGGGTATAGCTTTGATTAATACTTTGAGCCCATTCCTACATTAAATATATATATCTGAACAAAATTAATAATAATATTTTTGCTGGCTGAGATGGCGTGCTTAGAATTTTATTCTCATTTGTTTGGGGCTTCTGGCTTGTTTTCTGTGGTTAGGTTTTGAATGCTGAATTTCTCAAGCCACACAGATAATGGACATTTTGAGCTATAGGAAAATGTATTTGCAGCTGTATGCAAAAGGTTACAGCAGCAACACAGAGTATTATTCACATGGTCAGGTGGCAATATGATAAACATGACAATAAGTTACTGTGCAGTAATCCTTTTTGTCAATTCACTTAATTTGGAGGTATTAAAGACTCAATGAACAATAATATGTGGCATTTCACAGCCATGAATCTAAACTGCATGACTTGTATCATCAGCATTAATGCTCATCTTGGCTTTCTTTCTAGCTCAAAGGCACAGTAATATTAGGACTTCAAACTGGGGCAAGCAAGAGAGCTTGTGGTCTGGATGTCCTTGATAGAAGGTAGCTCATTGAGGGAATTCTCTGGCACATTAAACCACCTGTGCTTGGATGGATTTAAACAGAAAATTAGGTTGTTACATGAGAACTTCTGTATAGCAATGATAGCATTTCAAGTATCCTGTATAGCAATGATAGCATTTCATGTATCATAATTCAAGACAGGAATCTCCTAGTGCAGTGGATTACAATGGTGAGCAAGCATTGTCTCATTGTGGGGCCAAGATGGAGAGATGTTCTACCTCTGAGTCATGAATCAGAGACTGGTTTTGGAGCTGAAATATTAGATGTGATGGGCTTTATCAGAAGGGCAGGTTAGTGAGGCCATTGCTTGGAACATACTATTGCCCAACAGTTTTCTTTTATTAGGTATTCTGGCTAGGTAGTATTGTTATCCTTCACTAAAGCATGCTGATTTGTGTCTCAGGGTAGGAATGTCTATGCATAGATGTCTGTACATCCAGTGTAACTCAGGTGACTGAGAGAAGCCTAGTGCTGGTAGCATGCAATCTTCATAACTTCTGTTCTGCAGCCTTCAAAATGTTAAAATATTCTAAAAATCCAACTAACCCAAGGAGCTCACAGATTTAATATGAAACCTGAAACACTTGCAAGAAAGAAACCGTAACAGTGTTATTTATTCACTGATAAGATCCCCAAATCCCTTGTGGCTGAAAAATTACAGACGACTTAAAAGACTTTATGCTCCAGGTTATAAAATGACAGTGAGCCAGTCACAGTGAGAAGTTCTGTCTTACAGGGACACTGAACCACTATTGCTTCAAGCTTTCTAATTCTCTGCAACCTAAGTCTTGACAGATGACTGCAAAGAGAAGCCAGAAATGTCACTTGTTCCACCCCCTATCATGGTTTAGTTATTTACTTAAATGGTTCTTGCACCATCCTCCCAGTGAGATGGAAGAATAATGAAAATCGAAAGGAAATCTGTCTTGAAAACACAGTGAGCTCCTCCTGAGCATCCGCTTCACTGAAGCGCAAGGGTGATTCCTGAGGGAGAAAAACCATCTGGTTGCTACATTGATGGAGAAACCCCAGGAAAGAGGGTGTTCAGCCTCCTGGGATGTGCTAGCACAGGCTTCAGGTCAGGCAAGCAGAGTACAGTCAATGCTACTGGCTGAAGCCAGGCTGAAACTCATCAGCCAACCTTCCTATGAAGAGTTCCTGGTGCACCTCTCCTGTCCATTAGCTCTTGATGTTCATGTGGCAATATCACCCAGCTGGAAGCCAATCCTGAGCTGCTGTGGTGGTTTTAGTAGTGCTTGTGCCAGCAAAAGGGAGCAAACAAGAAGATGCAGCCAGCAGCAGAGAAAGGAATGCCTCTGCTGGGGGCTGCACTGATGGACATTAGTTCACTTTGTACAAGTGCACCCAATGACTGCTTCAGTAAAATTGCTTTAGAGAAGGTATTTTCTCCCTATTTCTTGGACTGGAAGTTATGATTTGTGCCATTCAGTTATGCTGTACAGAACCCAAAGGGCATTGAGCTAGCAATAACTGAATTTTGTTGGCATTTTTATATTAATGGGCAAGATCTGCAGTAAAGGCAGAGGAAGTTTCTAGGAATAAATATTTACTGTAGCTGACTTTCATGCAAGGCTCCTTTGCAGTTCACTCATTTTAGGTCCCCATGGGTTTAACAATGGAACAGGTCTCTTAAAAGAATACTTGAAGATACGTAGACTTTAAAAATTCTTTTCAGGCCCTTTATTCCCTGAAATAACATAATCCCCCAACCAGATTAAATAGGTCCATCAACTGCAGACCCTAAGCAAGAGCTCAGGTGGAGGTAAGCTGTAGTCATTACACTGAAATGAAAGCAGCTGACTTGCACCAGCTGAGAATGTAGTGAGGTGCTTAGAAATAGTTTCTTTAATTTAAGCAGTATCTGGGATGGAAAAAACACCACTTCCTTGGAGACAGCCTGGAGACTCCAGCTTGGATCATTTCTCTCTGTAAGAGCAGGGAGCTACTCTGCACTGCGTTTCAGCTGCAGTCCCTAAAGCACAGCAAGATCTTCAGGCAAGGTCTCTGGTGTGTTGAGTCAACACATCAGAACTCATGGGTATGTTCAAGAAAGCGTAACTTAATGATGCAAAACTGCTAAGTTGTGCATTTATGAAAAAGGGAATGCTAGTTTAATGAGTGTATGTGTCTCACATAACTAGTTCCCTGTATTTTTTTTTTCCTATTGATATTAGTTACACTCTAACTGCCTTTTTAACCTCATTCTTATTTTAAGTCCATCAGGATGATTTTATTCATAAATGTTTTGCATCTAGCCATTTCATATGTATATACAAAACAAATGTAGGCCTCCCCTAAGGAAAATAAGAGCATTATTTTATCTAAAATATTTTTTTTTCCACATGGATTACTACCCACATGCAACAGCTCAGCTGACTCATGTTTTCAATACTTTCATAAGGGTTTTCAGCACAGCCTGCATGTGTAAGTGCTTTCCAGACCATAATCAAGGCCTGTTAAGAGGTGCTGTGTCCTAATAGCAAAAAAGAAAACACATGGATCAGCCATCTGAAATCTATTAAAATTTTCTGGAGGGTGTAGTTAATAGGCTGCATATATAGTACAAGGTTCTGAAGTGTGTAATAGGAGGGGAGTGATGGAGATGTAGGGTGAAGACTTCAGCAGCTAATTCTTCTGCTAAAGATCTTCTTTTTCTAAGAAGTGTCTGCGTTTTTCTTGGACTCAATATTTGTGTTTTCTGCTGCTGGAGGTCTCTGAAGGAGCAGGTGTTTAGGATATAGATGGTCTTACCTCACACATACAGGTGAGTGAGATGCAAGCTCATGATGTACATACTGGCAGATCTGTAGTTCATCACTGCAAACAGAAAGTTGAGGTTGGGAGTAAGGGGAAAAAACACTTATTAACTCTTTAACTGTCTGTATTCTTGTGTTGTTTTTTTTTTTTTTTTCACTTCTCTCAGCTTTTTCTGAAGTTTTTTTGGGGGTGGGTTTTTTATTTTTCTTCCTTTTTATTTTTATTTTCCTTGGGAGTGCAGAAGATAAAGTTGCTTATGGATAATTCATGAATCAGAGTCTGAATATTTGGATTACAGGTTTATGATTTTTCTAAATAATTTAATGAAATGAGCAAATAATACGTAGGCTTTTTTTCATGTGTCAATCATTCTCAAACTATGTTAGCATTTTTTTACATGTTAATGATGTCTCATTATTCCATTAATGGTCTGCAGAAGGATTATCTGTATTTATTTTCCATTAGTGCTTATGCATGTTGGCATGCCTGAGCAAGTATTAGAAAGTTAAGCTTCATCTTTCCTTGGAAATATGGGAGAACTGAAGTTTCTTACAGAAATTTTTCTAGTATGCATATTTAAGTGTTCTAATTTTTATTTGCTTTCTATTGCTGTGAGCTTTGGAAAATTAGGGGAATAATCACAGAGTGATTGAGAAGTTGGGAATAAGATGTTTCCCCTGCATACCATTCTTGCTTCTTCCATGCTTTTAGTAAATAATGGTTATATTTCAGTTGTTTTGTGTCTCCACAATGAAAAATATTTTTTATTAGTATAAATTGAAACTTATTCAATGGTTTAAACTTCTCTTAAGGAAGTGGAGGATTAATCCAGATAAAAGATTTTCTTATCTTGGCTGTTTCTGTTTGGTGAAGTGTACTATGTTTTGGTTTGGAACCCTCTGCCTGTGTTGAATGTGTTGGCTAGTCAAAAGCAGAATGCTTCAGTAGTACCCTCATCTTTATGGACTACAAATTGTTTGTTGGATTAAGTAAAATCTTCTGCTTTAGAAATATAAAGTTCTGTATGGGTTGGGACTGCAATACTAGAAATTTCTCTCCTGTGTTGTACTGCAAGCATTGCAAAAGGTAGAGACACTTGTATTAGTTTGTTACTGATTTTGCCTGAAGCAGGGGGAGAAAAAGTGATCCCCTGTTGAAGAGCTTCAGCTGTTAAATAGGCTTTCAGTTTGATTTTCAAAAGCCTAAGCCTGGTGATGCCCCTGTGTGTATGGGATCCTATGGCCTAGGTTGTTAGAAAACTAATGTATGTGGTCAAGATGAACTTAATGTCCTGCAGGTGAATTAAATTATTGACTTTCAGCAAGAACAGAAACTTTCAGGTGAGGGCTGCAGCAGTAAATTATTTGCACAGGATTTATTTTTAGGCTTTTATGAAAACAGGCTAATGACTGGTAAGGATTCAGTGCTACTGTTACAGGATATCAGTAGAACACAGTATACTTTTTAATCTTTCAGCTTTTTTTTTCAATTCCTTTAAAATATTTCTCAGATTGATCTTCTTTCCCCTCCCTGTGTTACACACTGTTCTTCTTACAAGCTAACCAGACAGTCCCTCACTTTTGCCCAGCTGATTTGTGGTATTTCTATTTTCTGCTTTGGCTGTGAGGTTCCTGTGATGACTTGGAAAAAAACACACCTTATTTATTCTGTACATTCATCAACTGAAGCTTGACATGAAGTCATTTGGTTTAGCAAAAGATTTATGGTGGTTTCAGTTGGCTTTGCATTAGCCCCATGATATTTTTTGACAGTGTTGTACAGAATTGGTTAAAGGATTTTTTTTTAAGGCCTCTTGTCCCATCAGGTTTGTAAACAGTTCATAGAACACTTGCAGCCCAACTCATCTAACTCCTAATAAATGTATGGATGTAGTGTAATTTGTTGGCTTTTTTACAATTTCTGTAAATAGAGTTTTTATAAGTTTTTATTTAATGCTAGTCCTTCTGCTCCCCATCTTGGGGTTTGACCACCTGAGTTGCTGTTTCTCCACCCTTGTTTTCCTGCTTCTTCACACATCTCTCCTTAAGCCTTGGAGAAATGCATTTAAATGATTTTTTTGGCTCTAATAGAAGGGAACAAGAAGTAGCAGTGATGAATGGAAAAGAGACAAATATTATGGACATGGAGAAGAAGAGCTGATTCATGTTTAACTCAGTATTTGGTGACCCTTCTAAAGGAGTGGTCAGCATCGTTTTGGGAAGATTCACCATGATTCTGAATATAAAGGTGTCCTTGAAAGTTGAAGCTTTGCTACAAATAAAATAAGAGATATTTAATATTAAAACTTTTTTAGAAAACTTTAAGATGTTTTGACTTTTAGCTTAGCATAGCCAGCTTGGGCCAGTTCACAAGTAACTCTAACCCAGCCAAACGCAGTACAGGAGGTAACTACCTTTAGGAGGTACGTCCCCACTAATAGGGTCAGGTGATGTTTAAGTGGGACTCAGTGGAAATTTTGACAGAATTAAAATAAATGTTATTGTGGGAGATGTCAGTTATGCAAGAATTTATAATGCAAACCAAGTGCTCTAACTAGTGAATTGTTCTGTGTGCCTAGGGTTTTTTATCCTGTTCAGGTTAGTTATCTCCTTAGTTATCTGTAGGTATTTTGCTGGGACATCAGGAACATGTCAAAGAAGTTGTGTGAAAGCAAAGCAAATTCAGCCACAAAAGTTGGAAAATGTTTTATATGAAGCTTGGATATAAAGTCATATTCTGAATGTTGATTTCTCTCAAAATGATAGAACTGCAAAAATATGTCCTACAAGCCAGTGTGTCCTGTATCTATGAGTGGTTTCGATGGGAGATGGAGAACTGTGTGTGATGCAGTAACAGGCTGGGGGTGGTGGGGGGAGTGGTCACCATAAATTCATGCTTTCTGAGGTGGGAGTGCACAACACCTAGATGGTTGGCACTCTGCTGATGCACACATGGTGTGGTGACAAAGCCACTGTTTTCAAGAGTGTCTAAAAGATCTGGTGTCAGATTTGCTGAGTCCATAAAGCAGAGTGAGACTTTCTCACAATCCCCTTCCAGGGAAGCATGGTAGAAAATACCTATAGCTCTGTTCCCTTGGTGCAACATTTGAATAACTCTTCTTGACTACAGTGGGAAATGATCTCAAATTTATTGCATGTTTTAAAAGCCCTCACCACACAGCTTTGCAGCATCCATTTCTTCAGTGTCAGTAATCAGTTGCACCAGTTTTTTTTGGTTCATTTTTTTTGTTTGGGTTTTTTGACTGTTTTTACTGTTCTCATTTCCTAGTTTGGTTTTACATGACTGAAATTGCACTTACTGAGTGATGATTTTTACCCATCAGTTTACAGAAGGTCCCATACAAGCTGTAAATAAAGAGCAGGCCATAGGGCATGGTGGGGTAATGCTACCTTTACCTGAGTAAGGAAGCCAACCTAATTAATGACTTCCTTCCAACTGGAGAGGTGCAGAATAGTCATTTGGATACTGGCAAACCAGGGATTTATTGTCAATTCAGAAGACTGTGAGTGCCAGCTCTGCAGTTCTCTACATCTCAACTTACAACTGGGATCAATACTGCACTTGCAGCTTCCACTTGTATATTTTATTTATGGGACACATATCTTGAAACTTTTTTTCCTGTTGTTTTTAAAGAATTACTGCCACTACCTCATTTGATTTAGGCTAGCCAGAATTTATTTTGCTTGCTTTTGAAAGTGGGACAACTGCTAGTAATAACAAGATGTGTGTTTGGGAATAAAAGCACCTTTCCTTGTGTATAGTTAGAGGTAACAGTACATGTAAATTTGTCAGTTTGAATTTCATTTAACTTAATTTCTCCTTCAACCTCCCCTAGCAGTGCTATTGTTATGAACACATACTGTGGCCAGACAAATATAATAAAATCTTTGGTATGTGTGAGAATTATGTTTTGGATATACTGGGAAAATTCCAGTTAGCTTTCTCTGGGTAACTGCAGTTGATGGTACAGAGGTTCATTTAAACCAAGGTCACAGATCCGAATATCCCTCTCCTCTGGAGCTCAGGTCAGCATCTCTATTCAAATGCTCCAGTGCTTTCTGTGATGTGCTGACACTTACAGGTTATGCTTGATGTTATATTTACTGAGGAAGTGTATATTAAATGATCACTAAAATGAGAAGCACTACTTCCAAATCCTCTGCATATGTCTGTGTTTGTATACATATATATATATATATGCAAACAGAGATATACTTTGGGTAGTCACTGGAGGTACCCAGGTTCACAGAGCTCTTTTCTGTTGCAGATGCACTACCACAGCATAAAGCTATTCTAATGGACAATGGGATGAGGTAATTTTTTTTTTTAAGTATAACACAAAAAAATCCTGGTTAACTGTACATGGCCAAAGGAAGAAACAAGTCACTTGAATATAGAAGCCAAATGACGTAGCCTGTACAATGGAATAGTAGAATGACACTTGGAATAAAAGAAGGAAAGTAGTTTCATGTGGTCTCATTACATTACCGAGCTGTATTTTCTCAATAGTGGCACTGATGCCAAACTGTGTGAGTATGGATCAATCTGGAATCATCTACCAGTTTGCTTTCATGGGAACTCTTCTTCCTGTTTTGTGGGCTGAGGATGCTTTGGAGCCCACCTTGAGTATCTGTCATATTATAATTGAAATTATAATTCCCTCTTTTTCACCCCACTCCCTCCCCCCACCTCCACAATGCCCTGTAGGGTATTTTTTGTTTTCTGTTCTCTAAACCACAGACTATCAGTTTAGCTGCTGCCTAAAAGGTAATGTGACTGAAGCCTGGCTATAGACTTGATATATTGCAGGAAGGCTGCATTCATGAATTGTGAATAAGAGCAACAGTTTTCCAAATATATATTGTCAAAGCCTTTTTCTCTCCAATAACATTGCACATAAAATGTTACAAGTGTAATGGCTATTTTACTTGCAGTTAAAAAGTGCATACAATTGTAATATATCAGCTGTTTTTAAAATGACACCTGGGAATATATGGAGGTTTTTTTTTCTTATCCTGTTTCAGACTTCTTTACTACCTGTATTTCCTGTTAAAATTATTAATATTATAGAATGACTGGAGACAGGACAACACCTACATGTATATGTGTGTGCACATCTGTATATATGGATTTGTTCTTGGCAAGTCTCAGTGCCTGTATTTAATATACATTACTGTCTATCAGATGGCACAGTAATTTCTTTTCAGTTCAAATAATGGGTGTCACAGTACACTTTCACTTGCATCTGTCAGATGCTGAGTGACCACAGTTGGCCTGTGGTCATTCCAAATAACTGTATGTTTCCATTCTCACTGAATTAAATGGTTGAAACTCATTGCCACTCGGATTGCAAAACTGTAGGGACGATCTTGATTCAACTCATCCAGTCAAGTCAGCTGCAGAGAAATTAATTCTTCAACAGCACTTCAAAGGTATTCTAATACAGGTTGTTGAAAGCTCGAAAGGTCTGACAAAGAAATTCAAAGTGACTCATAAAGAAGGATTTCTCTGTTATAAGCAGACAGCATGCAATCCTTGATCGGTTGAGGACAAATGCAAAGCTTTCCTTCTGCTGAGGCCATGATTTCATCCACAGTATGGGATTTTTGAAAAGTTCTTGTCATAGATGTTTGAAATCTTTAATAGGAATACCAGTGTTGAAAATCTTCTTAATATGCTGTGCATGTGGTGCACACAGAGTGTCATGTTCCTTCTACCCATCCGTGAATAAGTCACTGCTTAAACTTAATGCCCTATTTCTGCAGCTTCTCCTTGATCCTGCCTACGAGTCTGAACTTCCAGAGTGCATGCCAGAGTTTCTGAAAGGATCTATGTTACCTACTTCTACTTTTACCTGAGATTTTAGGAAAGGATCTATGTTACCTGCTTCTACTTTTACCTGAGATTTTAGACAGCAAATCTTTGAGTATGAAACTTCTATGTTAAGCAATCTGTAAAGATACTCACTTTAAGTGTAGGACTGTGAATATTAGAATTAGAAATGTGGTCTGAGACTACTGGGTTGCCTGGAAGTTGTTGCTTCAAACTTTCCCAGCTTAATCAGCGATCCCAGACTAGCAAGAACAGTTTCTTGCCTAATATTACTGGAACTCCCTTCCATTGCCTGGGATGGAAATGTAACTGAGCTTTCCTGACCAGCCTTGTTTCAAATCCTAGAAGTGAAGAATCTAAAAGCAGGAGTCCACTATAACAGTTAACATAGTTGAATATTCCTGCTTGAAGTGGCTGCTTTCTCCTCCTGCTTGCATTTCCCGAGTGCTTTGATGCTGCAGCATGCACGTTGTCAAGCTCTTTTCTGAACTGGTTACCTCATTTAATTTGAAGCTTGATTAATGAGTTATTAAATACTATGTAAACCAGAACCAAGCTTTGTGCAATTCTCCTTTAGATTCCCATAGAGATTTGAAAAATGTGCTGAGTTCACGTGATACACTTTTGTCATATCAGTACAGACAGACTGACAGCTATTAAAAATATGTTCTAGGGAAGTATTTTGTAACATAATAGACCATCCAATATTTGTGGACAGATATTACTAATCTAAGACATTGTTATCAAATTTCTAGTATGACATATGACAAGCTTTAAGTATACTGTAATGCTTTTAGCCTCTGCTGAGTATCTTCCTGCCTGTGATGATCTGAAGTTGACTTTTGTAGGTTAATGATGTAGATTGATGTAATACTGAGTCAGAGGTATGCCACAAGACAGTTTATCACTGACAGCATTCTTGAGGTTTAATTTTTATTCTTGCCCTTCACATGCTTATTTCCATTCCCTCCCCCAACTGGTTTACTTTGAAAAAAAAAATTAGTGCCAGCCATCCCTAATATAATAATGCTGGAAATTATGGAAAAACCTAGGAAAGATATGATTGAAGGTCTGTGAACTTTTTCTCTGAAGCAGACTGTAGGCTACTTCTGATAATAACATTAAATATGCTTCTGTCAAAAGGGAGAGTTGCTATCATTTTGTGTGTTATTTTTAATGGTGCCACTCAAAAATTAAGTTCTCTTGCTGATGCACTGGCTGTGAATATTATTTCCTGTGCTCCAAAATGTGTACCAAGTCTGTACCTCTTGGGAAGTTATCAGCAGTTATCCTTGAGCAATATGCTTATTTAAACAGTGGCATCTTGTGCTGCACTATATTTCATTAGCAAGGCATCCCTTTAGAGCAGGAGAGAGATTAAATGCTTGAACAAATGTGACTAATCCATAAGATGAGAGAGAAAAGTCTATGCTGTCCCAATAGTCAAATACCCTTTCCTCTTCCTAAATAGCCAGAGGCTTTTTCTGGACCATTTGTGGTCACTGTCCATGTTGTCCACTTCTGTCACAATCAGTGCAAGTTTCCCCATGAACAGTCCAACCAAACTTGTGCCTAGCCAGTTGGTTTTCTTACTTCAGTGGGAGTAGGAACAACAAAATCAGGATGCTAGTGGGCTGGATAGTGAATCTCAGTATGAGCATTAATAAAATGTCTGAAATGATACCTAAGGTTACAGATGCCTCTGGCAAGGAAAAGAGTATATTGCCTTGCTGTAGGGGTAGTTCCTGGCTTGGAGAGAAAAATCCATGTAGTACTAAGCATTCTGAAAAGTTGTTATTGTGTTACTTGTCTAAAAATGAACACTCTGAACTATTTTTGATTGCGTTCCATGTTTCATTTTCAGCATTTTGGGCAATTGGGAGGCAATAGGTAATTTGTGGAGGTGACAGTAAGGCTGATGCAGATGAAATCATATAAAAGGGGAGAAGCAACATGCCTCAAATTCAGAACAGAGGATGTGAAGAAAGGGGTTATAGCTGGACTTGGCAAGATGTCCTTTGACTTTGTTATTCTGCACAGCAGTCTTTTTCTCTGACCACCCTCTAGCAGTTGGTATTGATTCTCCTCCAGCTACCCACAGGAATGTTATTCCTTATAGGATCAGGGTTATCCAGCTTTTAGTAATGAAATAAAAACCTAAATCTATGTACTTAATTATGTGTCCCAAAGCAGATGAAGATAAAGGTCCAAAGTTCAAAGGCTGCTATCAAAGGCTTAGTTACAGAGGTGGCAATGGCAGTTTCTGCAAGGGTCGCACCAGGCAAGTAAAGGTGAAAAGCCCAAGCTGTGGCTTTACAGTGCATTGTAAAATGAGGCATGGGAGTTGTGTGGGAAGCAGAGAAAGAAACTTTGTTTAAAAGGAATTTGGCCTAAAGCAGTATTTTTCCCTTGAAATAACCCACATTGAAGTCTCTTGAGAATTATTCTTAGAATTTTGCTTTCTTAAAAATAGTAATAAAAACCTTGCTGATGCTTTTGCAAACAAAACTTTGGAAAATGATATGGTCAAAGCTTATTTTTGAAAGTTTATCGAGGCATTTCATATGTTTTGTTGGAAATACTGGATAATAATAAAATTTCCCCTGGTTTTAACATTTTTAATCTTTACAGGAAGCCATGTACTAACTAATATTTGTAGTTACCTGAAATTTCTGAAATTTAAGAAAACATGAGAAAGTGAAAAAGAATTGCAGTTTTACTGTTAATATAACCTCATTTTTGGTATATGTTTTGCCTTTTAGTCATCTGTTTTTCCAAAAGAAAGAGACTTTCCAAGTCCTATGATATATTCCAGTCTCTCACTTGGCAAATTTCAGTTGTTCATGGGGTCTTATATATCATGCATCTTTTGTTGAACATATGAGAATTTGGTGTGATTACACTTTGATGTTAATACCTTGCACTGACACATGCCTCATCTTAAAGGTCAGTTATGCTCCCTTGCTTCAGTCATTTCCCCCAATCCAAGCTCTGACTATATGCTTATCTCTTTCTCATGAAAACATTTATTCCAGATCACTAAAAATAGGAAAACTACAGGTAAAAAAGGAACACTTCAGTATCCTCCTTAATGTCATGCTTATGGTGATAGAAGATCCAGGCAGTGGGGCAGGGGGTATGAAATTGCTGATAATTCGATCGTCTCTTATCATTATAAGAAAGAAGTTTTAATTTTACAAGAACTGGGTTCATAAAAAGGAGGAAAGATTGAGATGCTAAGGGATGTAAAATTGCTCTATCACCAGGAGGCAAAGGAGAGTTGAGTAGGACATTGCTGTGGGGAATCCTTACAGATGTAGGAAGTAGTGCCATGGAAAATAGCCACAACAAATTTAAATGTAGGCTCTGGTCAAAAAGGAGTAAACACATACTTATGATTGAATGCACATCCCCAGGGAAGATGTGGTTGGGAAAGCATATAAACCTCAGATAAATACTAGAAGAGGATGTGAGGTAGGTAAGGAAATTGTGATGCTGAGCTAGCAGAAGAGAATACTAAATATATGTGGGTACAAATATGATGCTGGTGCTCTTATTTTACATACTTCATAGACATCATGTGGAGAAATGACATGCAGTGGGATAACTGCATAATAATACATAAAATAACCTCGTGTTAAATCTTGCTTGCACAAAAAAAAATGGTTACAGTCTGCAGGTAAGAGCTGCACAAAGGGAGTAAGGATTGCAGGAGATGTAGCTCATGACAATGCATCTGGTCCATAAACAGCTGCTTCCTTATGGGGATAGAAGAGATGTGTTTTGAACACAAAGAAGCCTTTTTTTTTCCTGAGCCATAAACCCAAAGGGTCTTTCATTTGCTCTCTTTAAGTTATGGTGAGACCTGAACCAAAACTACTTCTTGCTACTCTGTAAATCCCAGTGACTTCAGTTTAGTATGCATAGGTGAAAGAGTTGATCCACCAGGATTTTTGTCTGTCTTCTGTCGTCTGATTTCCCTCGGGTGGGGGTTTTTAATGTTTGCAACAACTGCTAGTGCATAACCTGTGCTGTTTCTGACAGGTCCAGATGGTGGGTAAAACAACTTCATCTAGACAGTGCCAGAAGGGATTTGAAGTCCACTGTGATAGTTTTCCAGGGTTGACAGGAGAGATACTCTGGAGCTGCCTCAGCATTGTGTGAGATCAGCTCTGAGATCACAGGTGATTCAGACCCTTGGCAGTATCTCCTGGTGACTTGGAGGCTGCATATGGTGGCTGTGAAGGACATGGGTACATAACTGTTCTCTTTAGGTCCTGTTTTCAGTCCAGGGGATGTAGTAGCAAGAGTTGGTAAGGAACCTTCCAAATTGGTTCTTTTATGTATAGTAGGAGTGAAGTCGCAAGAGTGGGGAGTGTGAAAACTGCCTTGCTCTGTGGGAGGAGAGGGCAGGGGGAAGATGAAAGAGCATCTTGAGACTCTTGTACCTGTACATGAGACCCTGTTATAAATCAGCTGTCTTGGGGTTGTATAGTAGAAAGCAATGTTGGCTCTTGCAGGTTTTTGGGGGCAGGGAGGACTTCCTTACTCTGAGGGACTTCTTGGGGGGATGCTAATGAATTGGAAGGTGGGTTTACCAGAAATCCACCAAAGGAGCTGTTAATGTTGTTTGTAACTGATTAGGTCTATTTGTACAGTCACTTCTCTCTCCTATATCTTTATTTTTTTCTGCTACATTGTTGCAGGCTTCCAGAGCATTAAAGCAGCAGTGTGGTAGCAATAGGATACTGTGCCTGAGCTAGACAGCAGCAAATTGGCAGCATCAGCGTTCTTCCTCCCTATCTTAGGCTGCTGTACAGAGTAGGTGAAGTCAACATTAGTATCATAAAAACATTACAAATGCACATTTATTGGAACCGTGCCCTTGCCCTGATATTGGCTTTTTTTTCTGTCCCTAATGACAGGTGGCTGTATGGCAGCACTCAAATATTCAGTTTGATATCTTCTTTCTCATGAAGCCTTTTTTAACATCAAGGGCTCTTTTTTGACACATGCTCCGATTCCAGGTTACTAACTTAATCCTTTCCTTTATCATTCTTGAGTGCTAGAGATTGACTAACAGCCACTTAGTGAAGAGACTTTGCCATGGGGGACTGGGATTAACCTTCATGCTGGTAGGAAGTTCTACCACACTCTGGAGGCTGAATAACTCTCACAGTCTTTATGGCACTGTGTAACAAACACAAGCTAAAGAAGGTCTGTTTATTATTGGAGATTAATTTGGTGGGTTTTTTTTTTTTCACCTTTAATTGTTCCCTTTTTGACTTTGGTAACTACGGTGGAGCAAAGGTATTTCAAGATAATTTCTCCTTGAAGTTCCATTAAGTTCTTACTCGATGGGAAGTTTGGGCTGTGGGAAAAACAGCAAGAAAGATGAGCAAAAGCATTGGAATTGGATGAAAATTACTGCTGATCTGAAAAGAAAGGAGCTAAGAGCTTTTAATTAAGGAAAGGTTTTATAGTTTGAGAATTTGACAGCTGAATAAACAATTCTTTCATATCTGCCTTAATTTGAGGAGGGAAGAGTAAACTTAGTTTTTTATCCTCTATTCCAAAGCATCTACTATTTGCTGTCAATTGAAAGAATTTCCTGGGTTATATGAATCTTCTAAGCAGTTATACAGGAGAAGACCTCATAAAATTATTTTTTTGCAATTTTTTCCTTTTTGTGTGTTTGTTTATTCCATTCTTTTCCACTTTTCTATTTTGATCCATGTGAAGAGAAAGGACAAGAAAAGTAATACAAATCTTGAAAAATGAAACACTTTAAAAGCTTTCCATGGAGAAATGTCTTTTTCATCTTGCTGCAAGAAAGGGACTGAGCTGGTATGAAGTTCTCTTTACTCAGACTCCTTGTCACGGGATCAGGAGCTAATGGCTCTTCTTTACCTATTGAGATAGTGGCATATTCTATTTACTGTTGTCCCTTGTACAGCTAGGGCAGAAGGGAATGAGAAAGGACAGGATAATATCTTGGAAGGCAGCATTTAACACCTGTCTGGTAGGAGATAATTGCTGCATTCCTGGGGGATTAACTCAGAGGAACTTTATTATAGGGTAGTGAAACTCTACCCAGCTATCTCTCACCAGGTGGATGTCAGACTATTTTGTCACAGAAGCCACGAAGCACAGAATGAAAGATTCATGAAAAAGGCATGTTTGTGCAGATGAAATGTGGTTTGTGCTGTCCTCCCTGCTTCAAAACTGGATAGGTATTTTTCTCACTGCTGTCCTGCTTCAAAACTGTTTGAGGAACGCTTGGGGATGACTAAAGTAGTGTCTGTATTGCAGTTGGAGGAGTGCTTGTATAGGAGGCACAACAATCTGTCACCTGGCCTGCTGAGCAGCAAGAGCAGTGTTTCATAGCAGCGTGGCTTTGGACAGGTAGCCCAAAAAAGCAACCTCAAGCCTAGGTCACTGTGCTTGTGTTGCATTCTGCTGAGCACAGGAAGGTAAAGATAGCTTAGGAAGTATTTTAAGCTTCTCTAGCTGGCTCCTGCTGACATCCCTGGGAATTTGGTAATGCAGTGAGCTACAGACCAGTGTTCCGCTTGGGAAAAATGACTTTTCATCATCTGCACCCAAAATAACATCCTGGGCATCACTCTCTGGCTACACAGACCTAACTTGGCATTTTTCCACTGCCTGTCCTACTTCTTGGTGACACCTTTTAATGTGTATTGATCCTTGTGTTTTACAAATAAAAATAATCATTTTCAAATGTATTCAACAAAACTGAAGCTTTCCTGTTGGAAGGAAAGCTCCCTGACATCTGTAGAGGGTGTTTGTGAATTTTCCATAATTGTAGTTCACCTATAGTTGGTTCCTACTTTGAATTGTGTTAGGTAATATACTAAGAAGCACATAAAACATACTAAAGAGAAATAAGGAGAAGATGAATATTTACCAAAGAGAAGCTCCAGAATTAGCATGTGCTCTGTAACCTACAAGTTTACTAGTTGGTCTGAGAGCCGGTTCCTTGCATCATCAGTAAGAACAAGCTGATAGCTTCCAAATTCTGTTTATTTGCTTTTTATGTGAGTCTGTTCTACATGTGGATTATGAAATACAGCATTGCTTTTTTCAGTGAGCCTGAATGTAGCACTGCATCACTTGTTAGTACAAGACACATAGGGTTTAAGTCTCCTGGGGAATGCAGAGTCCTTAATCTGATAATTTAATCCTACTTAGATGTAGGAAAAATATTTTCTAATTTTACACTCTTCCCTATTATACCCTAATGCCTTAAAATTGGGTGCTTACATTGAAAAAATACTTAAAGCTTTACTTTGCAGTTCTGATATTGTGCTGGAACAATGCTTGAGCAAAAAAAAGGTGTTACTTCTGACACTTAATTTTCTGCACAGATCTATTTTAGGAATAGACTTGATTTCATCTACTTAATAACTTCCAATTCTCTGTCTGAGAGGTCTGTGATAGCAACAGAATTCCATGTGAGAGGAAAAATTGTTTACTGGTTTTTTTGATGAATAAACCCAGAGCAACATGATACTTGGTGTGCAGCATTTTAATTTAGCAGTGAAACAAAACTCCAGTAAGATTTACAACTTCAACTGTAGCTGTGTGACCGCTGTCAATACAAAGCACTAAGAATACTGTGTGAGAGTAGTGTCCTTTACCCACCAAATAAACCACAATAATTAAATTTCCACATGAATTGATCCTAGGAGAGCAAGAAGTTGGGTTTGATCCTTATGGGCCTCTGCCATCCTGAGGTATTCTATGATTCTGTTGTGTTGACTGGCTAATTGCAATGTAAGAAGACAATCTAGTTTCAGGGACTTTATCCTGAACATGTTCTGCCACATATTTATTGTTATACATAGACTTGTATCATTGTGATGATCCTTGTTGAATGAAGTGATGGCATCTGAATCATAACAACCTGAACACAAATCTCTTAGAGTAGTAAGATCTCAAGTTGAAAAATCCTTGTATATATTGTGTATATATATATATTTCTGATGTCATCTCAGATGAAATTGCAAATAATTGTTGAAAATGTATCTGGAATAATAATTCTAAATCATCTTTATCCTGGGATCCTTTGAAAATTGGCTTGCATCTTCCTGAGGTGTTGGGAATTACCTCTTGCTTAGCAGACAAGATAGATGGTGACCCAACATACCATCATAGCCTGAAAACACCTGACATTAGAATAAAGATTTAATCACTATGGGGAGGCAAAAAGTGAACTGTTTATGTTACAGTTGCTTTCCTGTCACACAGTGTGAATGGTGTTAATAGAGAGGGGACTATAACCACCAAAGGTGTTTTCAGATAATGTGTCCTGCTCTGCATTTGTAATAGGCAAGGAATATGCAATTAAAAAGTGCTTATTGCATCATGAAGAAACACGGGTTCTTTAAATGCATCAACTTAAGTGTCTCATTATCACGTGGGCATATATTGAGAAAAACATTAAGCCTTTATGTGCTTCAAGTATGTTGGTTTTGTCTTTTTTTTTTTTTTTTTTTTAAACCCCTTCCTTCTATCAAAACATCCAGTCCTGCCACTAATTTCCTGTGAAACCAAATGATCAGAAAATAGTGAATGATCTAGTAATCAGAATCAGCAAGTGGAGTTTAATTCATTTGCCTGTAGAGTGCTTGCCAACACTGTCATGTAGAGCACACTGCTGTTCCAAGAGCCACTTGTGCTTATAATAATTAGAGTTCCAATGATCTGGAACTGCTTGATTCAGCTGAAGTTTTGGCAGGTGGTTGACACACTGAAGCATATTTAAACACTGTGCTAGCCTTGAAAAAGTCACTTCAAATTATTTGCATGCCTGTAATACTCTTAGTCATCAAAAAAGAAAAAAAAATTGTCCAATCTATCAGCTATGGATGTGTAGTTATGTCACATAAACCATATGAATTACTGGTTTTTGGGAATAAATGGATTGGGATAGCTCAGTTGGTTGGTTTCATTAAATTTTTTAGTATTATAAATTAAATTATTCCTTTGCTTTGATGCATGATATGTCATGCACATTTAGCTCTATTAATAAACCCGCATAACTGGAATTGTGCCTGATGAGCAGGTCTAGATGTGGAATTGCCAGAAAATTGATGACATATATGTGCTTCCTCTTTGAGTTAAAAAAAAAACCCAAAACCCAAACCAAAACACAAAACACCACAACAAACCAACAAAACTCATGAAAAGCTCATAATAAATCCTCCATTTAATTTTTGAACCTTCTCAAATTTCGAAAGCTTTATTTATCAGAAAGTGTCTGGTTTGCCACCAGGTGTCAGATAAGACCTGAGGAGCACCAACTTTCCTAGACTGCTAAAAAGTACTATTCAGATAACTTAGTTTATATCAGTTCTGAACAAATGCTAGTGGATTTTTCAGAATTATTTCTACCTGAACTTTAGAATATCTTTTAGATGAAAAAAATGTGTTATCTTATATCTCATAAGTGATCCTTCAGTTGATTTTGTTACTTTGAGGCTTGCCTTGATTTTTTTATTTTGTTTGCTATTACCTTGGCCCTAATTTTGCTGACAAGTTGAATGTAGAACTATTCTTCTTAGTCTGCACTTCAGAAACAACCAAAGTTGTATGTGGGGCAGTTAGACTCAAATCATGGTGAATTTCACTTACAGTCTAGGAATTTAATAGATGTGAATGGACTCTTTTTCTCAAATTTCCTGGAAATTTGTGTTCAGATAATAACATTTTGTGTCTTTGTGTTTAAATTCTATATTCCAATGTTAATGAAGTATCAGTTACACAGGAAACCAGTGTGATGAGCTCAAGTGCAGTACAGTGGTTTTTCTATGTATGGGAACGTTCCAGCAAGTTATGGAGTAGTTGGCACAAGACATAGAAAGGGGAGGGAAGAGTTGGAAAGAAACTAAGATGAATGGAGGACTGATGGCTTTTTACTGATCACTCACTGGCTCCTTTAACGTGATCATTTCTTCTACTATCACATGGAGTACCTGCATGAAAATGTCTGCTAACAGCTCCTATTGACTTAAGAATTGGGTTTTCAGCCTTAAAGGAGCTATCTGCTGCTTTGTAAAATTTTGTACACCATTCTCTGTGATTAACTCTGCTATGTCAAATCATGGTACTGTTTCATTTGCTGTCAACAGCCTTTTGTGATATGTTGTTTACTTGTCACAAGTTCTCTGGGTGGGGAGAGAATTCCAAGTGCTTTGCACTTCTCATCAGACTCATTTGTTAGCAGTACTGGGTGCTTAATTTGGAGAATGATAGGCAGAAAAGAAAATGGAGCTTGTAGTTTTTTTTTTGTTTTCTTTGTTTAGGGTTGT
This sequence comes from Heliornis fulica, assembly GCA_013399135.1. NCBI lineage: Eukaryota > Metazoa > Chordata > Aves > Gruiformes > Heliornithidae > Heliornis > Heliornis fulica. Next base: position 170,621 of record VXBZ01000397.1, on the reverse strand, counting down.
TTTTTTAATGTTGATCTTTTGGATTTTTTTTTCCTGCTTTGTTTTAAACTCTCAAAACTCAATACTAAGCCAAAATGAAAGCAAGTCTCAGCACTAGGCTTCCACCCAGAGGAAAAAAAACCATACAGGCAGTTTTTCCTAATAAATGTTGAACTGTTGAAAGCCAAAAAGCAGTACTAGTAAGAACTTGTTATGCAGAGATGCTTTTGTAGTTGTTTGATATTTAGGTATGACATCACCTCTGCTTTGTGAACTGGTACTGTCTGCAGTCATTGCAGGTTCCAGTATGAATGGGGTTTGCACCCAATATCTATATATCTTTAATAAAAAACATCCTGATTTACTAATCACACCCTGTTACCTTGTAGAAGTTACCACTGAAAATATGGTAATGCATTGTGCAGGCATCATTCCTTAAATACTAATTGGCAGCAGCAGATAAATGTGTTCTGGCTGCANATCAGATATACTTCAGGATGGATGACTTTCTAAAGAGCACGTAAAAGCTCCAGCAGAAGTGCATGATGCAGTAGTTGTCTGAAGATTTTTGAGCCATATCTAGGTAGATGGCTGAATAAGTTTCTTCTATAGACAGGATGGTAAAGAAAGTTGGGAGTCAATCAGTATTTTAAGCAGCAATAGCTGTGATTCCACGGGGGAGCAGCCTGGATCTGCGTTTCTGGATTCAGTTCCTATTTTGCTACGGGTTTTCTGTGAGATGATGGACAGATTCCATCAGCTCTTGTATGTCAGGCTGTGGATTATTGCAGAGAATGGATACAGAAATGCCAGTGATGACTCTTTAGGAGTCAGTTTTCCTTGGGAAGTAGCACAGTCTCTCATGTAACACGTTACTTGCCATATAAACTTAGATGCTCAAGTCAGTGGTGATGTGGGAATTGCACTTTGACAGACTTGGCAGTGATGCTAATTTTGTAATTTTCCATTTCCCTCACTACATCCCTCTTGCATGTCTTTACTCAAATTCTTGCATTGTTGGTGCTTTTTCCCTTTGTCTAACCTTTTGTCCTAACCCTTCCCTCCCTCACTGGTCTGGATAATGGAGAGTTGACAGAGATGTGAAGTTAACTACTGTAAAGGTTGTGAAGTACTTACACTCTATCACAATAGAAACTGTGTAAGTACCTGAGTGATAGATACACATAGGCACAAGACCTCATGACATACATACTTATTCTTGGTATCAGTAACATCTAAGCTTCATTCTTTACAAAGCCTGGTTGTATAGCACAGTAGTTTCCTCAGCCTTTTATCCATTTTGACTCTAGTACTCTCTGAAAAAGAAGTCACTTATTCTCTGTCAGTGTCATACCCCCAAAGGAAGAAAATTTAAATCATGTTTCAGGCTTTTTCAGTAATAAAGTAAGAGCCTGAAATGAAGTCTGAAAAGGGGTTCTGGAGATGGGCATGATGATTTTTGTACACATGAATGTCAGGTTCTAGATGGCATGGACTGATTTGTAATTCTGCTCATAAAGCATGAATGGGCCTTCAAATGTGCAGGCAGAGGGCTGAAATCTTGTCTTCTATGGGGATTCAGCCTTAATATTGAAAGGTGAATGTGCACAAGTGAAATGTGCATGTAGAAAATTACATGTGCACAAATAGAGTCTGAACCAGCTCTCTTTGAATATTCAGCCCTTAATGTGTAACATTTAATCAATAAATACTGAGCTTAAATAGAGCTCTTTCGATGATGATGATGAAATGATTAATAAAGTGGTCTGAAATGTAGCTCAGAGCCTCTCCCTAGGGAGTCTTGCTTTGCCAGTTTTGGCAAGATGGCTTCCTACAGCAACAGAATCAGAAATGCCAGCTGTAATTGAAGTCTCTAATTACATTTCCTGCTTTATTTCAAGGTAACAAGTGTTTGGGTTGGTGTTCTGCCCTCCCCCCTCTTTGAATTTTGGTGGTGAAAATGTGTGCAGGCATCCCGTGAGCCATTGGCTTTCTGAAAATAATAAGTTAATAATAAGAAAAAGTTGGTGGCTTCCAGAAACAACTATAGAGTTTTTTTCCAGCCTTTACAGAGTTCTGTCAGGCCTTTTCTGGCATGCTACAAATGTACTTAACATGAAGTGAAATTTGAAGATTATATTTAAAGGGTGATTTGAGCAAAGAGGAAGGTGCTGCTGAAAAGAACAGCGTGTGCATGGACTCTTCAACCCTCACAGTATGAACCATGTCTTAAACCATAAATCATGAAGATAGGGCAGAAGGATACAAAACAGCTGAGCCATTTCTTAGTGAGACAATTTCTTTACTTCTTGTCAAAGGTTAAAGCTACCATCTTCCTTGTCATCACACACAGACGGGCCACTGGAAACGTGGGTGAGGTTACCGGGAACAGATCAGAGGAGTGGAGAAAATAACTTGCACTGTGCATCAAAAAAAAAACCAAACCCATTACAGCCTGGTCACCAGATGATGAATGTCTGCTGCTTTTAGTGTTGCCTGCAGATAGTGTTCTGGCCTGGTATCTAGACTATGGTTTGTTTTGGTTTACTGTCCTTTTAATGCCAGATCATTCTCATGAAGCTATTTGGGGTTTGTGCAGTCCTGGAATAAAAATAGTACAGTAGAAGGCAAGAGACATCACCCCAAATTGTTTTTCCTCCTGTTGCCTGTTTAAGCAATATGCAATTAATTAGTGTAGTTAGTTGCATTTTGCAGTGATGCTTTTTTGCAAATCTAACAATTTTTTTTTTTTCATGTCCTAATGATTTAGAAGGCCAGTGGGGAAAAAAAATAATGCAAGTTGTATTTTTGATGTTGAATTGTTACTGAATGTCTACTCCTTAGTAAACCATCAGTTGGCTCAATGGATGTCAGTAGTGATCACACATGGACCTACTTGAGAGATTGAAGCAAGAACCCTGCAAGGCTTTGCTGGGGTCTGATATTAAAATCCTGCAAGTTGAATCCTTTTTGGGTTTGTGTGAAACTGAAAAGGAAGAAAAAAGCAGCAATAGGCCTTTGTTCTGACCTTGCTTTCCCCTGCTTTCTTCTGGTGCACATGAGCTGCCATAAAATCTCTCTACTTTACAGACATCTGTCATATCTCGTCTTCAGCAGCAGATTTGCTGGTGCTTATAAATAGTAGTTCTTCTCTTCTGCTTCTGGCCATACTGTTTCTTTTGGAGATTAATATTATTCAGTATTGGCATTATCAAGAATAGACCACAATATGTGTATTGTGCTACTGTGATGATTACTCTTTCAGATGGCTTAGTTCTACTTTTCCTACTGAAATAGAGCAAGCAAGGCCAGGGCTCTGCCCTGAAGACCTTCTGTTCAACACCTTTTACATTTTATTTTTAAACACAGTTTATTACAGTGTGTACCAGCAATCTGTCAGAATGACATCTAGCAAAGTTAATGTATGTCTTCCTGAAGACCTGTTAACTTTTGCATTTCCATTAGCCATGGGTTTCAAACTGAAGAAATGAAGTGTTTCCTTAAGGAAATGCAATGAAAAGCATCACTTCTGTGATGGCTTTGTTTGTGATAAAGCTGATGGCAGTATATCTTATATGTATCAGGGTCAAATTTCTCCTTCATGTGTCTTTCCACCTCAGATGTTACAGCAGAAATCTCCTTCAGGCTGTTGTCAAAAGATCTCCTTTGTCTGAGAACCAAAGTTTCCCAATTTTCTGAATATATCAACACAGCAAGGACACTTTGGACACAGAGTATCTGTGAAAACATCTGCAGTTTTTAAAAAATCAGTTCTTTTTTTGGGAGCTTAAATTATAACTTAGATTTTTTTTTTGTAGAAAATCTTGTCTTGGCACCAGTGCTGGCAATGTTAAAGTCCATGTTTGAAGAACATAAAAATTAAGTTTTATTAACTTCAGTCCAGGGAAGTCAGTAGCTAGCTTTTACATTAGAAACTCTTGTGTGTATATGCTCATTCCAAACATCTCATTTAGAAACATAAATTGGGAATTTCAATAAACTGTATGTGGTTGGCCTTTTTCCATGATTTTCATAATGCCTTTTTTTTTGTTAAATAATTTTAAATTTCCAGTTTACTGTCGCTATTTAATTTTTATTCCTTGGGAAACTAGATTTTTAGATTGGAGCTTAAAATTCTTGTTTTTTTTAAAACATAGGGAGAGGAAAAAGTGTAAATACATTTTCCTTTGATCACAGGAAAAAATAATCTTTTTAATCCTTAACAGGTTTTAAAACTCCTTTTAAACTCTGCCATGTCTGAAAATAATTGTGGAAAATTACTGAGATTCCTATAAATATGAATTTGTATAACCAGCATTTTAGCAGATGACGAGGAAAATACTTTTTTTTTCTGGGAACTTAAAATACAAAAATGTTTTTGGCATTTTTTTGAGCAGAATTCTAGCTTTTTATTTATTTGTATGCATCGGTTTATGCTTTGGTTTTGGCTTCATTGAGATGCCAACTGCAGCAGAGGCCCTGGAGTGCTTTGTCTGTGTTTTGTTGGTGCTTGTTTTACAAAAACTGCCTCTTGCTTGACAAAGATGATTTGGGTTAAGGCTCTAGAAATTCTGTCCCCGGAGAGGTGGTCACTGGAGAACATCTGTCTTTATTTTAAGCATATGTGATTCCTATACATAGCTTCATGTGGATGTACCACACCACCTACCCACTTTAACACTTCCCCTGAAGAACCCTCATTGCAATCACACCAGGGAAATAATTAGTGGCTGCAGGGGGACATGGCAGCACCCGAAGTACCGCACAGGGCAATCTCTGACAGTTGCTGCCTTCCTGTCCTTGCTTTATTCCTCCAAAGGGCGATGCAGCATGTCAATGTCAGAAGAATCCCTGACGTGCCTTGTTGCTGCCGCGGTTCCTTTTGCAGCTGGGAGAGGGAGCAGAGGATGCTCGGGAAGCTGAAGCCCAGGGAACACACGGTTGTGTCCTTGGTGTGCCATCGGTGGCCAGGTGCCCAGCAGGTGACTTGGCTGGGTTGTCTGAATTGTGTTAATAAAATCTTTTCCCTTCTCTCTGATGCAGGTGTGGTAGTATTTTGTGTGTGGAAATGTTGCTTACTGCCTCTTTAATATCTAATGAGGAATTTCTCCTTTTCAAATAGGAATTTCCTTTGGAGATGAATGAAAACATAGCTACCAGCTTCTTCTTTCCTTGATGATGCAGTAAAGAAATATTATCAGACAGCAAAAGCTGGTTTTATTATCTCATATTCTCCTTTCCCTAGAGTTTGCTGTGCCTCACTTGTGCAGTATGCAAAATCATCCTTCAAACTGAAAGGAAAACCCAACTTTATTTAAGAAACAGTTACAGATTCAGGTTTAACTATGATTTATTGGAAAACATAGAGAAAGAGGCTGTAGATTATAAGAGAAATTCACAGTGCTGGCTGCAAAAAGAAAATTATTGGCTTATAGCATTTCTTATTTCATTTTTTTTACTTTTTAAATTCTTATGTTTGTACTTGAACACTCAGATTCTTTCTCTGTAATGTCTCTGGAATATACAGCCTTTCCTAATCATCCTTCCAGGTAGCACTCCCAAGAAGGCTTGTATGTAAGCTGCAGCACTGGCCATTTGTTTCCCCTTGGTACTCATGTTCAAATCCATTTTTATGCAAAGAACTGTTTTTCTTTATCTGCCCTTTGGACCATGTCACTTCTGTCTTTGCATTCTTTCTTTGCCTCTTTCCTTATCACATCACATCAAATCTCTCAGCTTTGCTCTTAAAGCTATCTGCAGCCTTTCTTTGTCTTAACCCTTATTTCAATGCTGGTATCAGAACTCAGCCTCCATATCTGATCAGCCTGAACAGCCCCTTTATCCCAGCTGTTAAATATTATGAGCAAACAACTCTGTGCTCATAGTCCTCATCCTTGGGAAAAGATTCCCATGCTCACAGCAAAGCCACATCTTTGTTCTCTTTCAATTTTTCATCGTATAAAACAAATTTATCTTCTAAAACTCTATTTTGTTACAGTGCCTTCAAAACTCCTGAGTGGGTAGCTGCTGCTACCGAGACACACCGCTGGCATATGATGTGGATTTAGTACTGGCTTACTGTTTACTTCTGTTCCTTTATCTGTCTGAATTCATCTGTTTTCTCATGTGTTAGACTCTTGGCATGGACCATCTACTTCTTTTGTGTCTATATAGACTCTTAACTGGCCCTAAGCTATACAGAAATGCACATAATATATGCATAAAATATGAACAGGAAGATTTATCATCTCCATTCTGTCCTTCAGCTCATGTTCTTCAAATATCTGCAACATGAGAAGGACAGGATGTTCTTTGTGGCATGAAATGTCTCATGTTTCTTAGAGACATACTGCATTTCACAGTTTGAGGTACTTAATTGCTTTTAGTTCCTTTTGAAAACACCACTACAAAACATTTCATCTACACTGTGTTGGGAAGTTAAATTTTGTGCAGATTTTCTTGGGCTTGCTTTGTTTATTTTCAAGGTGTATAACAGCAGACAGAAGCTGTAAGATAAATTCAGGGGTGAGAAAAGCCAAGACCTTCCTTGTGCTATCACCAGCCATGTGGTTGCACCCAAATAATGGAAATGATCTGGCAGAACACTGACCCAAACCCAAGTAAAACGAGCAGTGGCTGTGTAAGCTTTGACTTGCAGAGGTTGTGTGACTGATGTGAAAGCAAAGCACCAGCCAGAAGGGAGAATCTGCCTCTCAACACCAGCAAAGCCCTTGGGTTGCAGCTCTCATGAACTGCACTTACAACCCAAAATGTTAAAAATTAGAGAAACTGCAAATAATGGAGGTACAATCAGCAGAGTGAACTGGATGGTACAGTCACCACAATGAGAACTAGCTGGAAATGCCCTGTTGGCATTTGATTGTTGCCTCTGTCTGGCAGAGCAAGGTTGCTTGAACCATATGGGAGAAATTGGGTTGTGGTTTTATTTATTCATTTAGGTTGCATGCACAGGTCATCCAAAGCAAATCATAAGTTCATGTTGAGTCTGTAAAAGTACCTCAGTCTTTATAGGAAAAAGGTTGAGAAGAAGTCTGAAAAATTGAGAAAAAGGTTAATTTTATTTCTGTCATTCAAAAGTAATAATTTTTTTTAATGACAGCTCCTGCAAAATATATATATAGATATTTTAATATAAATGTAGCAGCTGGAAACCAAGATGAATTTGTATTTAAAACTCAGTGGTGTGGGTTTGGAGGCTAGCAGAAGTATAAAGGTTTTTGTTCTTCGTAGGAGATGTAAGAAGAGCCTTCCCTTTGGTCATAGGGAAATGCTTATGGAGAATTGTACAAACTAGATACAAATCCAGTGCATGTTGGATCTGAGACAGCTGTGAGAAAAAGAGAAGTCAGGATGCCCCTACATAACTGGAGACCTAGACTAGACCTCGGAAGGTCACCCTGGCCATACTTTTGCCCCATTAGGGTCAGGTATGCTTTGAGGATTTCTCAGACTGTAGCTTCCAGAAGTACTTTCTGACTTTTCTGATCTCTCTTCATTTCCTGAACTTATTAGGTCTCCCCCTTTCCTACTGTGAAGACATACATGTACTTACAATAATATGCAGCTTCACAGGGAATTTCTGTGTCTTTACTGGAGTTAAAATAAACAAATAAAAGCCTGATTTCCATATACAAAATCAAAGACATTTTCAAGCCTTGAAATCCAAGATGGAAAAGGATTTCATTGAGGAGAAGAGTTCCTGCAGCACAGGGACAAACAGGTGATTGAATGTTTAGTTAGGAATTCAGTCACTGTATAGATCCTCAGTAGGCCTTAATCATACTCTTCCATGCATGATCCCACAAGTCTTATGCAAGCAAATTTTTATTAAAGTTGAAGAGAGATTTTTATTGCTTGTGAATTACAAATTTAGTCTGTTTGTCATGCATTGATTTGCTTGTTTAGTTTTGTATGGTTTAGATGTATATCCAGTACTTTACTTTTTTTAAGCTTTGTCTCACAAACATCCAGATCTTCCCAACTTCTAAATAAGGGGTAAATAAGGACAAAACTCTGCTTTTTATTTATTTTTTAAAGCAGAGAGGTATAAAGAATTAATACCTAGGTACTGCTGATGATTATTGGACTTTGACTTCAAAAACAATGCCTGAAAGTATGTGACTTCCTAGTTTTGCCAGAAAATGCCTCATATAGGAGGCAGTAAAGTAGAAACAGAAAAATGGTGGGTGAGATTCTCTGTACATATAAGGTCAATGGAATCTTACTAGGAAGCTAAATCAGATCTCAGAGCTGGGATATTGTATGTGATTGGAGAGTTCCTGTACAAAGATCAGCAAGAAATGTAAAGCAGAGGCAAATTTTTTCTAGCCATTCAGCCTCTTAGGGACTGCAAACCAGATGCTCGAGCTCCCTGCCATGAATGTCAGCACGGAGCTGGCTGATACTTTCCTTTGCATTCCTCTGTAAGGCTATATTAGAGAAAATATCCCTTCAAGGTAACTCTTTTCTGTGTCTTAGCATAGCTTCATTTTGTCCCCCTCTATCCCCAATGTTGATGTGGTCTTTATTTCTGAAAATACTGAGGAAAAAAGTGGTGAAAATACACTGCCTCAGCTTTCCATAGTGATACAGAGGGAGATATTTTCTATAAACTGTATACAAATAGGAAAGGTTTGCTTGTACGAGAGAAGTGACATTTTTAGACTGAATTTTCAAATCTTCACTCAGTGAATTGGCTCTGGGAATGCAGGGTGTGCATTCAGGACTCAGGATGAAGTGTTGTGTTTGAGATGATTCTGTTTCTGATTTGCATACTGCATTTGACAGCACAGCAGAAGCAGTGACAAATGATCCTGAAGTGTGTGGTGGCCTGGTTTAAATTTTGCTACCTGTACTAAGGAGTGAGTTACACATCCTGTAGCATTTGCAATTGAAATAATTTGAAAATTATTCACATAATTATTATCCAAATAACTGTGTGTAATTGAATGTGTTCAGTAAGGTCATGATTAGAATTGGTTTATTTGCAAAGGGTGAAGAACAGGAAGAAGGATAAAGGTTTACCTGTGGGCTGCGTGATTTCCTTACAGCATTCACCTCTGAAATGAGCCCAAGGATGGGGCAGAGGGAGAGAAGTATTTGGTCAGGTGAAGTGTGCAACTGGCTGCCCTTGAGTAACAGCTGTTGGTCAAAGGAATCTATTGCTCTGGTGTAGATTCTGCATTGCCAGCACAGCGTGGTGGCTCTTTCATGCCAGCACTTGGGGAGATCCTTTTTATTCCAGCAGGTTTGGGAGGTGCTCCATCACTTGCCTTACCTGAGAGAGTGTCTCCTCCAAGGAAACATGTTAGTTCACTTTGCATTGAATCAGGAATTGGTGTTTTTTTTTCCTGGGCTTGGCACTTGAAGCAATTAGAGCTAATTGCTATTCTGCCCCACAGAAGCAGAAGCTCTGCCTGTCAGTCCCTGGTGTTAAATCAAGGCTCCAGACATGGTTTGATAAGGAGACATACACATACTGTTAAGTTTGCTATCGCCTATATTTTTTTTTTTCCTTTGGTTGTTAACTTCTGTTCATTGCATTGTTTTTCCTTTCTTGAAATAGCTGTTTTTTTCACAGGCATAAATAAAGTAGAAATATAAAAAATGAAATACATCAACTATATGTATAGGAATAAAACTGCTTGTTTGTTTGCCTGCCTTGAGTTTGCAGGTTTTACTAACATTTTAGAGCCTAATTCCACTGATTCATCCTCTCTGAGAAAAAAAGGGACCTGTGAAGGGGAAAAAATAATCTGTGTGTGTTTTTAAATAGGTTTGGATCTTTAAAAACAGCAGAACAAATACTTCTTCTATCAAGAAGGTAATGCTTTCCACACCACTACCCCCCTTAGGTCAAACTTCAAAGGGGAGGGTAAAAACCCCAGCTTCATTGTACTTTCTTTTCCCATTGTTTCTTAAATGACCTTTGTAATCTTCGGTAATCCTGTTGGTGGGGCCAATGCTTACTTCTGTCACAAAAAAAAAGGTGTTTCCAAGGCTTTCAGGAGAGCTCATTCTTGGGATTTCAACCATGGGACAGGGCATCAGGCACAAATTGTACATGCAATATGGTACATAGAGGAAAAGCTGACTTTCAGATGCCTTCAGTGCTGCTTAGAACAGCACTGTTTGGTGCAACACAAAGTCACAGATATGTAACCTGTTTTTTTAGTATTTTATGTATTAATTGGAATAAGCCAGAGTTAGCTATGCATGCTATGTCCCCTATATCTTCAGGTTGGACAGCAAAAGACCTAATGTTCTACATTTATTGCAAGATTCCCCTGTGTGCAGTCACTGAGATTTGTATGTGGGTGTGCAGTAGGAAAAAGGACACTGTCATCTGTGGTGGAGTAGAAGGGGAGCAGCAGCAATTGGAGGAGATAAGCAGTGAAGCCCTGTGGTGTTCAGGTTGGTGTATTCCCTCGTGCTCAGAGGAGAGCAACAAGCCTCCTACACACAGTGTAATACAGCCTGCACCTATGATGGCTAACCCAGCTTAGCAGGGGGATGCTCACAGAAGTGGTCTTGGCTTAGTGAGTCACTATACTCCTTTTTACAGCATTTTTCTAACTACTAGTTGAAAGACAGTGGAAATAGCTGCTTTTCTCAGTGTTCTGTCTTAATGAGTGTTTATTCTTAATCCTTGGGAGACATTTTGCTCTAACTGAAGCCTTGTGGTATATCTACTCGTTCCTTGGAAAACGTCCTGACCCACTGTAAGATCAAGCTAGCTCTGACAGATCTGCTTTATTTATGGTTATAGTCATTGACAATTACTTTGGTAACTATAACTACAGACTAATTAGGATGAAGCACTATTAAAATGCTAAACAGATAAGGGAACAAGAATTCTTTTAACTTGTCAAATTGGTCCATTAAATCTGTGTGTGTTGTACCTGTAATTGCAAAGCTCCAATTATCATACACTTAGTGAAAGGACTGATAAGGTTTTCTGGAGTAGGAAGTGATAAGAGATAAAAGTGAAAAGTTGCCTAATAATAACTTTTACTAAAAGCTATCAATGGTGAATGTATACTTCTGATAAGAACCAGAAGCCAAGAACTTTAAATCCTGGTGTCTCCAAGCAAGCAAAATGAGGGAATGTAGAAGTTGGAAGGAAATGCCATCACCTTGTTTATATTGGCCTTTATAACAAGGTAAGGCCCCCTGGTCTTCACAGCCTGCTCATATTGCTCCTGATAAGTGCTGTATGGTGTCTGTGCAGCACTGACATCAAAAGACCATGGCCTTTGGAGACTTCTAGTACTTAATGTTATATAGGATAGAGTCATCTTCCATAAAACCATTAGAGAATGAATGACCTGACCTAAGCTGACATTCTTATTTCTCTCTGGGGATTGTTTTTGACTATAATCATCTCTGGGAGACAGCCAGCCCATAGGGATGGTTATAGTTTGTTTTGAAAATGGTGCTGCCTTACAGGTTCTCTTGAAAGTCTTTGGGGTAAGACAGAGAGAAATGACCAAACCACAGCTATGAATTCAGGCCCTGATGAAGACTGGAGTTTATGTAGAGAAGGGAATTAGAGGAGCTTCTATTTCTGCTGTAATTCACAAAGGTGGGAAGTTGAATAAAGGTCTCAGTACCTTTCTGTTGGTCTGAATCTTTGAAGTGGGAGCTGGAGAGGTTTTTAGAAAGCCTGGAATCAATTTGTGAAGGGGTGTAAAGGTGAAAGATTGTGTGAGGGACCAGTGATTTTGAGAAATACATAAAAGGAGGAGAAGGGTGGCCTTCAGAGCACGCAAGATAGAAAGGATCGTTGTTGTTAAGCAGAACTTACTTCACAGAAAAACAATACTGAACTGACTGCTATATGTGAGAAGGGGGAAGAAAAAGAATCATTCTCTTCTGAGAACCCAAGAGGCTTTATCCATTTTGAAACCAATTCTGTGCAAAATAAAGGCAAGCGAGCATATGTATTCTAAATGGCACTTCAACCTCTCTCCAAAAAAAGTCATCAGTGTTAAAATAGGCCTCATTACCCTGTGGTGTTGCTTGCTTGCTTTCTTCTTCTGTTATTGGATTGAAAATGACAAGCCTCACTTCTAATTGGTTTTAGAGATATTGTTTGCAAAGTTTTGCATACAAAGAGAAGGAAGCTGAATTTTTCTGCTTGTGTCAAAAGAGGAAAAATGAGAAACGATGCAGATAAAAGAAAAGGATGATCATTTTTTGCAGTTAGAGTGGCTTTGGAAATTTGACTTTACATGAAGGCATGTTTTCTTTGAGTGGTTGAGATAAAACAATAAAAAGGTTTTGCCTCTGAGAAATCAAACGTTTTGTTCCAAGTGAGGAAAGGCTGATGGTCAGATGATTAAAATTACACTTCTAATGACTTAAGCTGAATTGTATCCACTGTACCAGTGGCAGTCACACATTACTGGGAGCTTAGGCAGTTGGAGAGAGAAAGAGAACTGGGGAAGAAGGAAGGGATAACATGTAGTCAGTTTCTAGTATTCTTTCAAGATGGAAAAGGAAACTGCTGTTCTATTTCTTCAATTACTGTTTTACAGAACCTAATTCTGAGAGGGATTTATATTTTTGAAACCTGAATTTTGCAATAAGGCTGAAGGAGGGCAGAAGCAACAGTGGCAAAGGGCAGAAGATATAGCAGATGGCAACAAATTAGTCTGTTGTGTTGGAGAAAGAGGAATGTTTATGCTAGTGTCACTTGTGGTAACAATTAGTTTAGACTTTGGTCTTGAAAGCTATGCTTGGTGAAATGTGGGGTCTGTCTTCCACCTGTATAGCTGAGGACTTCAGGGAGAAGGTCTGCCATCCCAGCTATCCTGTACTTGATCCTAGTAATGAGCTGCCCAGGTCTCCTTGTGACTGCTTTCCTTCTTCAGTGCTAAATGCTGAGAGATGTAAAGCAATTTGCACCAATTCCTGCAGGAAATGGGTAAAGGAGAAAATAATTGAATTGAATCTGGAGTATGAGTGTTTGAACTGATACCATCCATCCCTGCTGTGGTGGCACACACAAGCAGTTTGAGAAGAGGTGTTACAAAGCACTTAATTGCTTCAGAACTGTTTATCTTTTTATTTTTTATTTTGTGATTGGCACATAAGAAGAGTCATTTAGAAAGTAATCTGGTTTTATCATAGGACCACTTGAATAGTAGTGGTCCTAAAATTATAGTTCAGCTGTCATAATATTTGTGTCTCTGTCTTTGTGTAAATATATGCCTGTTTTTCAAAGGTTATTAGTAACAGACCATGTTAAGAATTATTAGAGGGTGAAAAATGTGAAACCTTACATTTAATTATATTAAGTAGTGGGAAGATCTGGTCATGTTGTGATTTACGTTTGACAGACTGTTAACATCCTATCTGACTGGACAAAGGGGAAGGCAGTTACTCAATTTTAAAATTTCTGTGATACTTTTTCTGTATCTTGGATCACATCAAATGATTCTGGGGACAATCTAATATCAAATTTAATAAATGAAGAAATGAGACACTGACAGAAGGGGCAGGTGGTTTAAGATTTTAATCTGTGTGGACACGATCTCAAAGAACACACTTTCCCAACACCAAAGGGCTGTGTCCTGATCCATGCTCCCAAGAAGCAAATTGATGTTGGAGAAAGATGCAAGCTATAGCTGTTCCAATATTGTCTTGACAGGAAGCTTTCCATGTGGAATAAGCTTGCTGAACTTCAGTGTGAACAGAAACAACCAAGCAATATCCTCCTGTAAAGGAGAGCAGCAGCTTTCACAGTGGTTACACACGGAATATGCTAGCACTTCTGGCTTACACAGGTATATTTACTGGAATACAAGTAATTTCTACTAGCTATTGTAAAATATGGGGTGTTAATCCCTTCCTTATTGTGGACCTGAATGCTGCAAATGTTCAAGAGATGTGCTTTATGCACATGACTAAGTGCCTGTGGTTTAAGGTTGGATCATGGGATCTATGAATTCTGGCTGCTCACCCACCTCCTTTATCTGAAGGAAGCAATTATTTCTATATTTTGAGATTCTGTGGGATAAAAATATAAGAACTTCATAATAAAAATAATAATACCTGAGAGGCCACAAGCATCACTGGGGACTTTGATTTTATTAGCTAGCATTTATTAAGTGTGAATTAAAAACTAAGCACTGCATCGAACAAAGGTCTGCAGTGACACTTGCAACAAATGCTTCTACAGGATAAAAAAAATCTCTCTTGGCTAATTTTAAAATTAAAAATGCTTATATTTGAATCCAGGCACTTTGCTCTTTTTTTATTATTTTTTTTTTTAGAGCAACAACTTTTTTGTTTGTTTTGTTTTTTTTTGGGAAGTGAAGGATGACTTTTGATCACATAAAGAGGTTTCTTCAGGGAAATCAAACATTCTTGGAAGACTACAAAATCCCTTCCCTGAACTGCAGCTGCAAAAGGAGAGCTTGAGAGTAGTGTGTCATGTTAAATGCTCACAGCAGGAAGTGAGCCAGATACTTGAACTGACATGATGGATTCCCCCTTCACCTGCTGCCTCTATCTCATTAAACTGTAATGATTAAAGAGTTATCAAAATTTAATACTTCAAAATGACTGCACAAAAGCAACTGCTCCTTATCCCAAGCCATCTGTATAAATTGTCACCCATGTACACAGAATTTTTCCCATAATTTCTTCTCTATGCACCCCCTCCCCCACTATGCATTCAGTCCTTAAATTTATGAGGAAGTGGTGAAACCTTAGCCAGCAAGAGCCACTCCTGAGAACAAATATGGGTTCTAAATTATTTGAGCCCATTGGGCATATTGGTTATTAAGCCTCTTCTGGTGCAAGAGGGCAGATGGATGTGCTGTGTCGTTGCCAGCTTTCTTAATTGCATGCTAAAGATTTTCAATTTTTTAGGTAGAAATATGGATCAGAATAATACCAGGATTATTCAGGTGACTCTGACAAGCTGTAGCTTGAGAGATGTATTGAAACAAATTAGGAGCATCTTAGGTTGATCAGGCATTGAATGTTGTCAACTTTCACTTTTATTCTTTCTCCCTTCTGTGCTCACCTTCATGCAGAGGTGAGATTAGTCTAACAGAATCCATGCACTAAAATTTGATGGTTAAACAACTCATTCTTATCATGTTTCCATCAACTGGTGTCCTTGAAGGAGATCTGCCTCCACCTGCAATACTCAAGAGGAAATCCTGAGAAGCCAAGTGTCTTGCCCAGGGCCACTTGGAGGGAGGTGGCAGGATTACATATAGAGTCTCTCTGGAGCCCCAGCACATTGTAGTGTTTACTAAGCTGTGCTGTTTCCTCATATATAACCAACCATCATGACAGAGTACCTTGAGGAAATGTTGCCTGTCCCAAGGATCAGCACAGGCCGTGCCAGCTCGTGGCATGGCCCCTGGACAGTGTTGTTCGCTCATGCCAGTGACAACACCTTGGAGTTCTCTCTGCATCAAGCTGCAGAATCAAGGGGTTGAAAAAAGTGGGGAGGGAAAAAAAAACCACCATTGGAGCTTCCAGGTCATTGTCTGCCTGCAGCTGACATATTGTGATTCTTTTTTTATTCTTTTTTTTTCCCTATATAACAATAGAGTTAATGAATTATGATACAATGCCTGGCAAAATTCAGCTATATGAGTACTGATAAATCTGACAGTCAGTGTAGGATGGGATCCCTCAGTGCTGTTCCTTGAACACTGCAGTTTTACCTTAGTGAGGTTGAATGCCTTGTGTCTGGGTACAGAACGTTTCCATTAACAGAGTTCCATGTGGGAAATAATAAAATAACCACCTCTACGTAAGAGGAGGGAAAACTTCCTGCAGAAATCCCAAAGTATAAAAATATTGCAGTGCTGCTTTTGTAAGCAGCAAATGAACCCATATTCAGCAGTTCACAGTATTAATAATGGATCTAAAATATTCAGGGAAATATTTAACAGGGTGTAAGTTATATTGGGGGAATTATTGTAAAGGACTCTTGTGTTTAAAAGAAGATTTTAAGATTAGTGGTCTCCAAGCTACTAGCACCACAATAAGCTTACTTGTTTTGTGAGTGTTTTAGGAATCTCACACAGTGGCTGGGGCATATGGGGGGATGTGTGTGAAGACCTCTGGGCTCCAAAGGTTGTACCCTGCATATAGGAGAAGAAGCAGCATCACATCAGTATAGGCAAGGGGTGGGGAAAAGGAGACAAGGCAGCAGGGCTGGTTATCCTGATGGACAGTGGGGTCTGTATGTGGCTGCTCAGCTCCTCTCAAAGTATCTGAGGCATTACAGAAAGGCAGCTCCAGAGAAGGGCCAGTAGTGCTATGCTTTTGTTTTGAGCAAGGTTGATCTGTCTTTCCAAAGTGATGTCAAATGCAGGAAAGTCTGAAGCATGTAAATCAGCTTAAAGTTGTATTAATGCCTCTATTTATACCTCTTATGGTTCTGCTTATGCTCTAGTTTATACCCCAGTGTAGCAAATCCAAATTTATATGCACATTTCCACTCCGTACTGACTATATATTCTCACAGATTAGTTTTTCCTTTTTTTTTTTAAAAAAAGGAAACAATTATGTAACACATGTCTCTATTTCTAGAGTTTTAGAAGTAAGAGCTTTATTTAGAATCATAGAATCATAGCATGATTAGGGTTAGAAGTGACTCCCAGAGGTCATCTAGTCCAACCCCCCTGCAAGAAGCAGGGACACCCCCAACTAGATCAGGTTGCTCAGGGCCTCATCCAACCTGGCCTTGAACGTCTCCAGGGATGGGGCATCCACCACCTCTCTGGGCAACCTGTTCCAGTGCTCCACCACTCTCACAGGAAAGAACTTTTTCCTAATATCCAATCTAAATTTTTCTTCCTCTATTTTAAAACCATCACCCCTTGTCCTGTCAAAATATTGTTATTTAATAGCAATTAGTCTGTATTCTGTTCTTTATCAAGAAATTTGTTTAGCAACTCTTCTATACTACACAGGGAGGATCATACCTCTTTTTTAATATAGATTAGTTATTGCTAAAAGGTTTTTGTTAGTTTTTTATTTCCTTTTCCAGTTTATTATATGTCCCCTCGTCTGGCTCTTTGTGTTACATCTCTCCAAATGTTTTGGCCAGAGCACATTGAGGTTAACTCAGGTGGTGCAGTAAACATTGCAGCACTGAGCTTGCTGGTGAAAAATTCCCAATATAATTTTCAGAGCATAGGAATGTAAGAAGGATGAAATTATTATATATGATGCTGGTCAAAGACAACCCAGGATAGCAGTGGCTGGTGGATACCTGTGAGACATATACAAAAAGCTGATGATGTATTTTTTGATGTGGTGGAGATGCAAGACACACCCCCCCTTCATAAACTGACTGCTTCTCAGTTTGTATTAGAAAGTGCAAATGATAGCAGAGGACAATCAGTGGGAATGGAGTTCATTCTGCTATTTATCTCCTACTAATAGCACAGGTCTGAATGGCTTGCACAAGTATCTCTGAGCAGCAGAAGGTAAGAAACATTGGGGAGGCAATAGTTGTATCTATAGTAAGAATGCAAGATATGGCAAGTTAATTATCCTTTTTCTAATTGATTGCATTTGCTTGTGGTGCAGTTGAAATGGCCTCTAGGGCAAGATGTGCATCCCCTGGAGCTCGTAGTCAAGGGACCTGACCTTGTGGCACTGGCCATGTTCATTCTTGTATAGATATGCTCAGCCCAGTTCAATTCACTTGCTGCAACGTTGAAGAGGTTGATTTGTTTATGCATGGACACCTTTATGACTCCTCTGGAAGTATTGAGGAGCTTTGAACACAAATGACTTTGTACAATGCACTACACCAATATGCAAACTTTAACCCCTGGAGAACTGTAGCTAGTGACAGCTTGTGAAGCTTCTAAAAGCCAGCACTTTCTAAAAGTCATTGTGTGAGTGAAAGATGATTATAAATTGTGGCCAAGATGGCCCACAAGAGTTTTGTATAGGTGCAGTTCTGGAATTAGGGATGTTGCCTGCTTGTGTTGTAATTTGGTTTACTCCAATCAAAATGGAGGATGCTGCTGTTAACTGGTTATCCCAGTGATCTCAGAGCTGTTGACTGTAGATATGGGACTTGTAGCTCTTCTGTGCAGTAAGAAGCTGCACAGAAGCAGGAGTGGTAATGATGGCATGAATATGCAAGTAGCTCTCAATGCCAGTATCATCATCACAGATGTTCTCATGCATCTGGGGTCCGTGCACGATTCATTCATTTTGCACATGTTCCCACTCAACCAGCTACTCTGAATATTTTCACCCAATTGGGGATGGCTGATTGTTCAGCCTGTATCATATTTTCCTCAAGTTTACTCTAGTAACATCTGTGTACAGTCATTATAGACCTGGCACTTGTTCTGAGTCTCTACTAATTTTCTCTTTTGGTGACAGGCAACACTCTCTTTCTCTCTCTCATTGAATGTGTAGAACAAAGCAACCAGTGCTATCAGATAGCACTGGTGGCTTTGTTCCCCAGGGCTCGGTGTTGGGACCAGTTCTGTTCAACATCTTCATAGATGATCTGGACGAGGGGATTGAATGCACCCTCAGTAAGTTTGCAGATGACACCAAACTGGGTGGGAGTGTGGATCTGCTGGAGGGTAGGAAGGCCCTGCAGAGGGATCTGGACAGGCTGGATGGTTGGGCTGGGGCCAACAATATGACATTCAACAAGGCCAAATGCCAGGTCCTACATTTTGGTCACAACAACCCCAGGCAACGTTACAGGCTGGGGCAGGAGTGGCTGGAGAGCAGCCTGGCCGAAAGGGACCTGGGGGTGTTGGTTGACAGCCACCTAAACATGAGCCAGCAGTGTGCCCAGGTGGCCAAGAGGGCCAAAGGCATCCTGGCTTGGATCAGGAACGGTGTGGCCAGCAGGAGCAGGGAGGTGATAATCCCCCTGTATTCTGCACTGGTGAGGCCTCACCTCGAGTACTGTGTTCAGTTTTGGGCCCCTCACTTCAAGAAGGACGTTGAGGTGCTGGAGCGTGTCCAGAGAAGGGCAACGAGGATGGTGAAGGGTCTGGAGAACAGGCCCTACGAGGAGGCTGAGGGAGCTGGGGAAGGGTCTGGAGAACAGGCCCTACGAGGAGGCTGAGGGAGCTGGGGGTGTTTAGTTTGGAAAAGAGGAGACTGAGGGGAGACCTTACTGCTCTCTACAACTACCTGAAAGGAGGTTGCAGTGAGGTGGGGGTTGGTCTCTCCTCCCCAGTAACAGGCGACAGAACTCGAGGTAATGGCCTCAAGTTGTGCCAGGGAAAATTTAGGTTGGATCTTAGGAAGAACTTCTGTACTGAGAGAGTCATCAAGCATTGGAACAGGCTGCCCAGGGAGGGGGGTGAGGCCCCATCTCTTGAGGTATTTAACAGACGGGCAGATGCGGTGCTTGAGGACATGGTCTAAGGGTAGACTTGGTGGCGGTAGATTAATGGTTGGACTGGATGATCTTAGGGATCATTTCCAGCCTTAACAATTCTATGATTCTATGATAGCCAGGCTACATTTGTTCCACTGTAACCCTGAACTGTTTAGTTTTCTTACAACTTCTGTGATAAGCTATGGAACACTGGAAAAGCTGATGATGGCTATTATCCTACTAGGAGTCCTATCCTAGTTTGGCTGGTGTTGCCCTCAAGCTTTGTTGGCCAGCTGGACATAATGCTACAGGGTCAGAGCGTTTTCTTAGCTGTGAGTGTGAGAGGCACTGCACCAATGTACCAAGGAAATTTTGCACTACTTCCCCTACTTCTAGTATATCAAAAGAAGAGGAAAGCAGCCTATTAGTGAAATGGTTACAGAACTCTCCAGGGCTGGAGTTCTGATGGAGTCAATTCTGTTTTGGGTAAGGAAGACCTAGAGTCCTGCATCCCTTTTTTTAGAGGTGGTTTACCTGGAAGGTAGTTGGCCAAAAATTATCTGCTGCTTCTACTGCACTATGTGCAGAAGTAAACACAATAGATTTCAGCTCAGCATGACCTTATCCTGCATGTTTTGAGTTTGAAACACCTACAGCACCCTTTGAAATCTTGTGTTTGAGAAGACACTGATATGTGTAAGCTCTGACAATGGCTATAAATGCAAGATTTGCAGCATTCAAATATTTGCTAAGGTTCCTTCCTTCCTCTTGGGAAACAGAGAGAGTTTAAATGAAGAAACTGGGCAGTTAAGAGAATTCCCTATTCCTAGGAGCAGGGCTGGGGTGAAGTTGGGTACACAGAGCACTTCAGTTATCAAGATGTGTGTTTGTATTAGTTCAGGTCTTTAGAAAGGAGATAGTTCTTGGATTGCTTGTTAGTGGTGTGTGCTTTCCATGAGCAATAATTGAGATTAAATATTCTCCAGGGAAGTAATTTATTTTGTAGTAAACTGATATCTGTTGATATTTTTAACATTGCTTACATTATTTATATGTAGATATGCATCCATGAACTGGAAAATACAATATTTGATTTTGTAAGAAATGTAATTTAATGTTAAAATTTAATAAAATATTAATTACATATGAAAAGGCTTATGTAGCACAGAACATGACCTGTATATTATAAATTGTTCGTGCTGAATAAATTGCTCTGCAAAGGAAATGGGAATACATTAGCACAATACAAAAGCAATAAAAGTCTGTTCCATTTGTCAGTTGGGTATGTATGGTTAGGCAAGTTGCACATGTCGATTCTTCTGCACATGAAGAGAGCAAAGCAGAAGAGAAATTGCTGTATCACAGCTATGTACCCTTGTATTTGAAAAGGATCTGCTGACTAAAAGCTTCCTGAGTGCAAGGCACTGTATTATTACTGCAATACCTAATTGTTTTGCATAATTATTTTTTTTCCTGCTCCCATTGGAGTGTTTATGAACCTACAGTTGGAAAATTTTGGGCTGCCACAGTGCAGTTTTCCAGCTCACCAGAACCTTAATGACTCAAGAAACAGAGTAATTGGCCAAAGAGTTGGATTAATGTTGTGACACTTAATTTAAGGCTCTAATCTTTGTCAGGCAGAGGACAAGCTCAGCTTGGCATTGGGGAGAAATGGTTAAATGGTGTTGAGGAGAGCATTTTGTTTCATTGACAATACCAGTGTTCTCTATTAACAGCAGATTTCATTGCAAGCCATCAGCACAGGATTATCCCTGGGTTGTACATTAATTTCTATGTTGAGTCTTGGCCTCACTTAATGTTTTATGTGCTGAACCAAATGACATCTGAAACAAGGAACTGCTTGCTTAGATAGATATTCTACTGGCAGTAAATGCAATACAGCTGAAAGTTGTTTGAATAATGTGCATGCTCTCTCGGGCAGAAAAACCTACCTGAATTTCATATGGTTGAGGAAAGTCATGCCTTTTAGCTTTTGCATTGCTTTTGGTCAAGATGATTTATTCTGAGGAAATATTCTTACCTCCTGCACCCTAACCTTTGCAGAGCTCATTCCATTACATGTTCATAGCCTCTTCTACAGGAATGGTAGTTCTCCTTCTAATGTGCTCTGTGGCTTTATAAATGGCAAGGTCACATCTTTGTAGGATTTGCGACAAAGATGAAAGTTTGCTCCAAGCCTCTTTCCTGAGAGCTAAATCCACCATAAAACCAGGGCTTTCAAGATTTTTCTAAGCTGAGAAATGTTGAGCACTCAGATAAAGATCATACTTTTTCCTCATTGAAGAGACTGCAAAAAGGCACATGTATTAATTCAGAGACACTCTGCATACATCTGGGTCTGTCCTGCACCTCCCATCACTTTTCTACAATCACAGCTTATATTGAGCTAATTTGAGGAGGTTTTGTTCCTCTTATATAAGCTGTGTGTTTCTGTGGGCTGGTGGTTGAGTGATTAATAATTAATAGTGTGTATATTTCCTCTGAATATCTCAAAGCTGACAATTTTTGCAATATCCTTAAGTGCCTTAGATTATCAATGTCAGTTAAGGTTTGTGCACACAAAGAAATTGTAAATTTTATAATATCCTCCACCAAGTGATACAGTAATATATATATTCAATATGTGCAGCTGTCATTGTGTGTCCATTTCTTGTGTTTTCCTTGTCTTTCCAAGGGCCTTTATGTCAAAGACCCTCTGGTGCATGCAGTGATGTGTACATCTAAATTCACCATAGTGAAATTACTTTCTCAGAATTTCTGTGTACATTTTATGGTAAAATTCTAGTGCACTCCTTAGTTTTATGATTCAGGATGATTCCAGCTTAGTTGGCTCTCAAAACTATCAATATATTGACTCCATATTTCCTCCTTGTCTCTCTGAGCATCTGAGAACAGTGATGAATTCAGTGATGAAATATGCTGTCATCTGGCAACGCAAACACAAAAAAAATAACATTAACTAAATCAAACGTTCTGAGGAGAGTGCTGTCAGATGTCACAAGCTGTCCACAAACTATGGTCAGGGCAGCTGTGAGAGAAACTGCATGTGCCCTTTTAGAGCTGAGTTTCAGCTTCTGTGTGGCTACAGCAATACTGAGTCACTGCAGCTGGAGACAAATTCCTTCATTCTAACATGCGTTTCCATGAGCATATTAAATTAATATATACCTCTGAATCAAGATGCTCAGTTATTTTCTCATAGGAATGCCACTGGGATTCTGTGTGCCTGTCATAACATTGATCCAGGCAGTCTGCTCCAATGGATTTGTTAAACAGGTTTTTACATCAGCACGTAAAATCAGGAATTTATAGCTCGCCATAAGGCATACAAAGTGAGATTTCAACTCCCCGTGGTGCACAGCACATCACGCATCAGGGATGTCACTATTCCTTGTAGCATCTATTACTCCAACCTGCTGCTAAAATGCAATTCTAGGCTGTGCTTCATGTATTTCAGGAGCTGGAGGAAGACAGGAAGATGGATACGTTGCTGTGGGGTGATGGCACAGAGTTGGTAAAGCCTATTGTTCTACAAAGCTTTTTGTAATTTTATTTCTGAGTATGACCCTTTCTAAATCCACTTGGGATAACCCTGACTGTTCAGGTGCCCACAAGCAGGAACAAAAGTCAAAGCATGCTAAACACATTATGAAAATCAGATTAATGGATTTTTAAAAATGCAACAAGTAAATGTTTGATTATCAGTCTGAAATGAACTTTTTTCATGCTAACAAAGTCTTCTGCAAGCTTCATTTTTGTATAGCACCCGCTGTTAATTGTTACTAGGAGTACTACTTGAGCTCTCCACCACTGCCTCTCTGCTAAAGGGCCCATTTCAGTTCTGAAGAGCAATTTTTGTCCCCTGTTCAGCTAGCAGCAGTTACCTAGCAAGGCTTTGCAGGGCTTCAGAAACTTCCACCAAGGCTTTACAATTTCCTTTCATCTACTCATGATCTCTGATCATAGTTTCTCTAGTGACAACAGCAATTACCACAGAGACACTGAGCATGATCATGCTTGCTTCTTGTATAGAAACTTTCAAACTTAATGCCTTTAAAACCAGTGATGTTCTTCATAACAGCTGTTGTTACATGAGGTTTCAACACAATAGCTCCTGCTCCATGTAGGTTGGAGTCAAAGTGAACCTTTTGTTCTCTTCCAAGAGGTGGAGAATACTTTGGGGTTGACAGGAATAAACTCACTTTTGCAAGTTTTAATTACATGTGATCTGTGTTTCTCTGTGAGTCATGGCAGCAAATCCATCTTCACATGTATCCACTGAGCCCTTGGGTTGACTCCTGTTTTGCTGGATGAATTTCAGCCTTGTTTCATTTTCATTTCACGCACCGGTGTACAAATTTCCTATCAGCTTCTTGCCAGAGTAATGCATGTGCTATGCTGGAGAAGTGTGTGTCAGGGCAGTGTAAAAATAAAGTTGTTGTTCATTGGCTGGGCTTTGGGAATGGATATTGAACTGAAAAGCTGGTCACATCCTGGCCTCCAATTCATACGCTTCTCATGTAAATGATGACCACAATCAAATAGCTGCCTGCAGGCTGCTTGACACGTGGTATGAGGGGGGAATAGTATCACTTACTACACTGTGAACTGACAAATCCTGTGCCTTTCACAGATAGGATCATAGCTCTGTTGTAACTGCTTACTGATAGAAGATGCCAGTATGTATAGATGCTATATATACCTGCAGTCAGGCTTCTCTAGAAAATTGCTACTCAGTCCCTCTTCCATAACATTCCAGTTCAAGCTCTCAGTCTCCAGTTTTCCATGGGCCCCAGTGTAACTCTGTAAAGGGTGGTGGATAGTAATAGTGATGCTGGCTTGGGTGCTGCCTGAGCTTCATCCAGGCTTCTGCCTCTCATCCTTCTGTGCTCTCATAACAAGCCCAGTAACAGAGCTTTGCCTTCTTTCAAGACACACACCCCCTCCTCTGATGCTGACAACCCATCTTTCAACTGGAGGAGGACAGACCTTGAATGGAGGGCTGGATTTTCTACTGTCACCTCAGTAAGTGAGGGTCAGCAATTGCAACAGTTGGCTTCCTTTAGCTGATCAGTGCTTTCAGCCAAGTGTTGGCAGAAATCCTGCTGAGCAGAGAGAGGACCTACCCACGCTCCAGATTGGGAATACATTTCCCCTGCTATATTTATTCTTCCAACTGCATTCACTGAAGAGCCACGAGGAATTGTAGTTTTGTCATCTGAACTTTGGTTCCAGCCTCCCACATTAATGAAGAACATGGATAAAAAAAAAATAATCCATTTTTATTCAATGCTATGTAACTTTTCTCTCCCTCTCATTTATTTTGGCATTGATAAAAACTGATGAGAGGCTGCTGATCACTGGGTTATTATTTGGCTCGGTTTCACGAGAAATCTCGTTGATTGAGGTTTCTTTGCTGTAGGCAGCTGTTCTGACCTGTTCAGGGGGATTTGAAAATAGCCTGCCAGCCTTTCTGTGGGTCCCTCCTCTGCTTCTCAGGCTTTAAGGCCATATTCCAATTACTCCTTCAGAAGGACTGATTTAAGAATGAGGCTAGGCATGCCAAAAAGGCAATTTTGGCAAAAGGCAAAAAGGAATTTTTTTAACTTTCTGGCTAAAATCAAAAGGTCTGCTGCTTTCTGGCTATGTGACACAGTAGCTTGGTCCAAAAAATATCAAATATTTCTGCAGTGTGGCTAACAGGCTGATTTGTAAAAGGCAGGCAATAAAGAAGACTGGACTCAAGCAGGAATGCAGGAGGGAGTAAGTGACAGAAGAGGGTAGGGTTACCAGTTACACACATTCCTGCCAGCTTTGCCTCTCCTTATAGTGTAAAAGCTACAACATATAGCCAGAATGCCCAAGTCCAGGGCTATGAGCAGCAACTTGTGTTTCATGCTGCTGGTTACTGTTGTCTGCTGCCAGCTGCATACTGGTGGCTTTTGCAATGAAACTCATCCTTCTTTTTCTTGAATTGATGTTTTTACATAAGTTTTTTCAATATTTATACCTTGAGATGAAGCAAGAGAAGAGCTGTAGAACAGAGATGACATGATGCAAGATCAATCAGAACTTTGCTAGGCAACATCTAGGTGTATTAAGAGAGGTTATAAAGGATTGGTTGTTTTCATGTCCCTGGTGAAGTTGCATAAAGTCAAAACATTGTCCTACCGTGAATTTAAGAAAAGTGGATTCATCCACTTCTCAGACTGTTGGAGCAGTCACTTCAATGCTGTTTTCAGTCAGTAGGCAGGAAGAGAGAAGGAGAAACTCTGGGAAGTGATGTGCTGGCAAACGCTGAGAGCCAGTGTTCTGCACTTTATTGCTCAAATTGCTGTTTGCAAAAGTTTGTTCTAAACATCCTCAATAGGTAATCCTGTGGGCAGAGGAGTTAATGAAGCTTGTTTCCCAATGCATTTGGGTCTATGGTTCATTGAGATAGAACACTATTTCTTTTTTTGTTTGTTTTTTAAGGCTGCATTGTGGCTGCACCCTGATCAGGCACTAGAGCCTACTCTGAAAAAAGTCTTAGGGTGCTTTAAATAGTACTGTCAAGGTTTGTCTCTCACTGGAGATGAGAGGAGCCTTAGAGGTGGGTGACCTAGTGTCCAATAAAGTGTTGGCTTACAGCTCAGGCTTGTTCTCAGCAGCTAACCTTCATAACCTCTCTGTTCTCTATGTACTTCTTTTCATAAAGCTTGCAGGAATTTTGTATCTCTGAGACCTTTCTCCCATCAAATTTGATTGAAACTTGATGGACAGGCTTAAAAGCTGTCTGGTGGAAGACATAGTTGTACACAGGCATTTAGTTTATTCCCTGATAAGACACTAGACTAAAATCTATAAATCGTAACAGAGCCACCCTAAATTTCACAAGTCAGGCTTTGTCACAAGGGGAAAGGGGTAAATTTATTTGTTTATTCTCTGGATAATGTTTCAGACATCATTATTCTTGGAACCCTGTAGTTTGCCACATCAAGTGAAGCATCAGTTTCTAGACACCCTGCTGACCACGCAAGGAAGAATGCCAAGTCCTTTCCAAACCCAGGACCTTCACGCAGCAAACAGATGTGCTGCCTGCAGTGCTGAGCCACTGAGTATAAAGGTTGGATCAGTTTCTAGGAAATTAACATTATTTAGCCTTTAGCAGAGAAATCCCATCCCTGGTACTCTTTTAATAATTTTTCTAGTAGTCCCTATTTCATGTGAATGTATTCCTCAGTGTCACATCTAATTTTTGTATCTGTGTGGAATCCGTTGTGGAGGATCAAACAGCAGAGGCTGAGAAAGCAAACATATGAGCACGGGTGATATGGCACAGGAGTGTGCTCTCCTCACTCCTTTGGCTACTGCTCTGAGCACAACAAAGAAAATTACTTTCCAAATACGATACAATGACCGTCTGAAGCCTATTCAAACCGGTGCAGGACAAACCTCAGAAGGGGCCGAGGTTCTGTTTGGCTCAGATAAGCTTCAGAAAGCATCCAACTGTTTTGATGATTATCTGAAACTCTTGCATCTGCCAGAGAGGGCTGGAAAACTTGTGAGAAGCTCCCAGGTCTCTTAAGAGATTTTTTGGTACTACCTGCTTTGGGCCAGATATGCTTCTGGAAAGGCCTCAGTAGTAAAAAGGAGTGGCACACTAGAAAGAGCTATAATGGACAGAAGTGTTGAGCCTTCAAGAAATGTGGCTCTTCACTTTCTGATTCCAGCTGGGAAGGGATGACAGAAGAATGTGTGGAGAGGAGGAACAGACATTGCTTTTTAGATCTTAGTAACAGCACTAAAATGTCCGTTCTTCCTCCTGGTTGCAAGGCTTTTCATCTTTTAGGGCCAGTTGAGTGTGATCTGCTCCTGTTATCTCTACAGTTTTAGGTGGAACAAAACATAGTTCCTGACTAGTGTCCTTACACAATACAGCAATGTAAATACGTGGTGTTAATTGTTCTCAATTTCTTCTCTCAACTCTGGTCATCTTCATGAAATACTTAGTCCCATGTAGCTGATCTTTCTGTGTGTTGATCCTGACTTTTTGCTGTGTTTCCCAGCTCTCTTCCTCTGTACCATTTTCTTTTCTTTGGTAGCATATTGAGAAACTAGAAGTCTAAGTGTTAGAAAGGAATATCCTTTTAAGAAAATAAATAGAAATATCCTTATCTCATCATGAAGATCCTGAGCCTCATGCAGTATTGGTCTGTGGGAGTTGGATGTACACATATTCTCAAGACAGTGGGAGGGAGAAAGTATTCTCTAAAGAAATTGTAAACAATTGAAAGTAACGTTTACTTTCAAGGCTTTTCCATCTGCTGAATTTCAAAATAGTTCTTTCATTAGTTAAGTTTGTCATTAAGATTTCAGGCTCAGTGGAGCTAGTTACTTAAGGAAAAAGGAAAACAGTGAGCTACCCCTACTGTCTGTCATACTGCATCTCTGTGCTTTACAGCTCGGTTCTGGTAACTGGATTATCTTGATCTTGTCTATCACACATTGCATGTGGTGTAAGGGGTTTTACAGCTGTAAGGCTACCAGGGTAGGTCCTGGCCTTCTGGTGTTCAGATTAGGAGGAAGACCTATCCTGGTGCCTCATGCTGCTCTTTCTGAAGTTAATCACAGAAGGTGAGGAGTTGGAAGGGACCTTGAAAGATCATTCAGTCCAACTCCCCTGCCTGAGTGGGTTAATAACCAAATTCCTCTGGGAATTTTGGTATTATAGTGTGAAAATGAAAGGTTTACCCAGGTTTGGCCACTCTAAATAGTAACAGACTGTCTTTTCTCCATTTCTGAAAGCTCCACAAGGCCTGATTTGCAGATCCACAGCCGGTGACAGCTTTCTTTTAATCAAATACATGTAGATGCTGATATCCCCAAACCTTTAGACTAGCTTGCTTTATTCAGTGGTTTGAAAAACATTGCCAGGATCTGTTAACATTAAAAACATTATGATAAAGCTCACACATTGCAATTAAAAAAAAATAATTTCAGCTGTTGCATGGGGTGAAATTCCAAGCAAGCCTAGATCTGAGAAAGAAGCGAGTTGTATGCAAGTATGAAACCGAGATCTTTTTGCATTTGGGAGCTCCTCTAGTCTTGTTTCTCAGGGATCTGATTCTAGAGGCAGCCTTTGAATTGTAGGCTGAAAAATGTGTTTTGAACCCCAAATCCCAATAACATACTGTATGTCAGAGCATAAAGACAGTACCAGAGCAATGTGAGTGAATTCTGAAGGAAGCAATCAAAGTATAAACTCCTGGTTTTCATCAGAAGCCGTGTGTTATTGTTCCTTTGGTGTCTCCACTGTATCTCTCCTTACTCCAGGCAGAAGCTACTTGTACATTCACATCTAGTTTTGGTGAGAGTAAAATGATGGTTCTTCTTTCTTTGGGCTGTAGAATTTGGGGTCTGGTTCCCTATATCCTGTTGTTGAGATGCCAGCTGAACTGCAGCAAGGGGTATAAGTTTGCAAGCTCTCCCTTGGTTGTAAGAACTTTTAAATTTTTAGTTTCTTTTTGGAAAAGAAAGAAAAAGAAAAAAGACTCTACAACTTTCAAGCATCTTTAGTGTTAAAATGAGAAATGCTATTTCTTTTGGTTCTATTCTTTCTAAATGTGAAGGGTCCTTGGCCACAACTTCATCTTTTGTTACCCACAGATTAAGCCAGTGGGAATAATCAGAGTTCAAGGACAAAATGACATTTCTAGATAAAAAACAGTGACCTAAGTAGGCAGATTTGATGTTAATGCTTTTTTATCACTATGTGAATGTATTTTGGGTACATAAATATCAATACATTATTCTCTTTGGTGATCTGCAATAAAACATTGCTTTTTTAAAGGAAGCTTTTTTTTATTAAAAAAGCTATATGCTTGCTTCAGAGCTCTGGCTGAATTAATTCTTAATATTAGCAGGGATAAAGCATCATCTTTATTTGAATGGCAAGGGAAAACCTCAGGGTAGTTCTCTCTATATACAAAAGATATCTCTAGCAATAACATTCACCCATGGTTTCCATGTTATCTCTATTACTTTAAGTAACTTTTGTACAAAGGGATATGTCTCTCTATCTCTAATTGTCTACTGCAGTCATCCTTGATGGATTTTTATTCCTTATTACTTCTATAGTCTGCCTAGTGTTACGGGAAGATGACAGAGAGATCTGGTCTTCACTGTTATATTTTGGACAAGCACTTGATAAGTGACTTGGAGAACTTGTATCATAAAACTGATAAGAGGTAGATTAATAAAGAGGAATGCTAAGAAGATGAATGATAATGTGAGTGGGTTTGTGAGTAATAATTGCATTTTTGGCATTGCTAATGTTAAATATGACTTTTTTTTTATCAATGGTAACAGGGATATCTGTAGAAGTTACAAGAACACAACCCTTAAAAATTCAGTTAGGGATATTCTGCTAACTCATTCACTTGGACTGCTTATTTTATATTTTACTTTTTATTTTTAGCTCTACAACACATTCCCTATCAACTTGGACTGAAATTAACTGCGAGAAATAAAAATTCTAATTTAGATTCTTAATTACCTGCCTTCAGGTATGCTCATGGATCATCAGAGGCTGAGGGAAATCTGCAATGATTGTGTAATAATTTTGTACTGGCAGTACATTAAACAAATGTATTCAGCCACAGAGTTTCACTGAAGCAGTTACCTTGGGGACAGCTCCCCAAGCTGCCTCATCTGTCTGTAACCTCAAAGGCACAGGAATTGCTGCAGATCTATGGACAGAAACAGGATCAAGTGCCTGCATGAGTTTAGTCAAGGGGAGGCTCTAGACATGGTGCTTGAAGGACGAAGCTCTGTACAGGTTTTGTTCCATTGGTGCAGAAGACAGGCTTTTTCTGAACTAGCACATTACCATGTTCATTTATATTAACTCACTAACTAGTTACACCCATTTGTAGGTCTGCTGATAGGTAGATAAAATTCTACTCTGCTCTCCCTCAAGGGAGAGCTATTAAATCAACCTGTTGTTTGGGAGACAAACCCTGCAAATTTTGTCCATGCTGATAGCCTCCTTATCTTTAATGGGACAATTTCTGTTCATAATAGAATATGACTTTGGGTTTGGGGTTTTTTGTTTTGTTTGTTTGTGGGTTTTTTGTTTGTTTGTTTGCTTTTTTTTTGTTTCACCAAGATAGCAACAGCTATTTGGACCTCACTCTATTTTGTTAAGCACAGTAATACAGCACATTAGTTTCTCTTTCATTTTACTGGCAAACTTTGGGTTTGACATATTTAATTTACATGGCAATTTTAGCAATTAATTTTCAGAAATGCAGCAAAATGGTTTAATCAAGAGGATCTTAAATCTATTGCAGGAAACTAACTGGTGATCCCAGTCACCTGGCAACAAGAACAAATAGTGTGAGAGAAAGCACTGTGGGTAGTGCTGAAGAAAGGTCCTTTCTAGAAACTAGTGAATTCTCTATTATTTTTCCTAAGAACAAATCAGATTTGGTGCAAGATGTTGGATACAAGTTTTACATGTATTTTATGTCACGTTTGGCATAATATTTGAGATAATTTTTTGTTTTCTTTATTGAAACAAATATTTACTTGTTGGTTTAATTTTTCTTTTTAGTCAGCTTATCTCTGATTCTACACTACTATGGGTCTGCCTGGGTTGAATAAGGGTATTCAAAATGTGAAAAACCAGGGTGCAGATGGTTTGCTTTGTTGAGAAATTAAATGAAGATGCAGTGAGATGGGATGCTGTATTTCCTTGTATCTTACATCCCCTGCAAATTCTATGGGATAATCTTTGAAGATGTACCTTTTTCATAACCGGTGTGTGATACTTCATGAAACTGTAATAGGCTACACAGGATTTGTGCACTGATTTAGTGAAGTACCTTCTAAAACAAGACAGCTGATTAAACCATGTCAGCTTAAGTGATAGTGCATAATGAGTGTCCAAGGTTTAGTAGGTACTATTAGATGGTGATTAAATATAATCTAGCCTTGTAGCCTAACGATGAGTGAGGGAGCAATGAGAAAAGAATGCTCAGAAGGACAGATTTCCTCTCAGTCTCTACTGATGTCAGCATAGAATCATAGAATCATAGAATTGTTAAGGCTGGAAATGACCCCTAAGATCATCCAGTCCAACCATTAACCTACCACCACCAAGTCTACCCTTAGACCATGTCCTCAAGCACCACATCTCCCCGTCTGTTAAACACTTCCAGGGATGGGGACTCAACCACTTCCCTGGGTAGACTGTTCCAGTGCTTGATGACTCTCTCAGGACAGAAGTTCTTCCTAAGATCCAACCTAAATTTTCCCTGGCGCAACTTGAGGCCATTTCCTCTAGTTCTGTCGCCTGTTACTGGGGAGAAGAGACCAACCCCCACCTCACTGCAACCTCCTTTCAGGTAGTTGTAGAGAGCAATAAGGTCTCCCCTCAGTCTCCTCTTTTTCAAACTAAACACCCCCAGCTCCCTCAGCCTCCTCGTAGGGCCTGTTCTCCAGACCCTTCACCATCCTCGTTGCCCTTCTCTGGACACGCTCCAGAACCTCAACATCCTTCTTGAAGTGAGGGGCCCAAAACTGAACACAGTACTCGAGGTGAGGCCTCACCAGTGCAGAATACAGGGGGATTATCACCTCCCTGCTCCTGCTGGCCACACCGTTCCTGATCCAAGCCAGGATGCCATTGTCCCTCTTGGCCACCTGGGCACACTGCTGGCTCATGTTTAGGTGGCTGTCAACCAACACCCCCAGGTCCCTTTCGGCCAGGCTGCTCTCCAGCCACTCCTGCCCAAGCCTGTGACGTTGCCTGGGGTTGTTGTGACCAAAGTGCAGGACCCGGCATTTGGCCTTGTTGAATGTCATATTGTTGGCCCCAGCCCAACAATCCAGCCTGTCCAGATCCCTCTGCAGGTCCTTCCTACCCTCCAGCAGATCCACACTCCCACCCAGTTTGGTGTCATCTGCAAACTTACTGAGGGTGCATTCAATCCCCTCGTCCAGATCATCTATGAAGATGTTGAACAGAACTGGTCCCAACACTGAGCCCTGGGGAACACCACTGGTGACCGGTCACCAGCTGGATTTGGCTCCATTCCCCACCACACTCTGGGCTCGTCCATCCAGGCATGTGGTATGCCAAGAGGGCCACCCATCCCGCTGAACCAAAGGCTGCTTTCACTCCGACTCGGCTCTAGGAGAACTGCATGGGGTGTCTGGTAGAACTTCTCTGGGCTGGGTGAGCTTGGTTTGGTGTGGAAGAGGAGTGGAGGGAGGTTGTGTGTTGTGCAATGGCTCTGTGTGTGTATCTAATCTCTTTGTTAAGTTATTGTCTTTTTTTTTTTAAACTCTCTAGGACTGGAATTACTGTACTGGGAAGCTGTTTATGGTGAGGCTTCCTGACCTTGCTGTAATACAGTAATTGTGTAGAATAATATTTTACTTGCAAATGCTTCCCAATTGAATCACTTGGCTAAGTTCAAATTAAACCACAGTTCAGTGTGAATGAGGATGACAGAATTTAACCATCAGAGAATAAAAAGACCTACCACAATTTAAATTGTACTCCCTACCACTTTCCCACTTTTCTGCAGGAAAATGAGCCTCCCTTGTTGCCAAGAATAGGTCTGTCTGAGATACTCCAGCTGAAGCACATGCTATATGAGTCAGCCTGATTTTGCCTTTGAACCAAAAGGTTCATTAAAGTCTACAAAGTGGTGCTGAGTTTCAAACAAAACCCACGGAATGAAACAGGGCAAAAAGTCTGCAGTTTTGATGAGTTCTGCTTTGAATTTTGGGTGCATCTGTAGAGGCTTAGCTGTAGGAAATCAGGCAAAGACAAAGGTTACCAGATGAATATGAATTTGTTCTTTAGTAAGTTTCCCTTAAAGAAGTAGTCTCAAAGAAATGTCACCTAATTTAAATTTGTCCAAAGGCCATTGGATTTGATTGGGAATTTTCCCGTTGACTTCAGCAGGCTGAAGTGTCTGAGTGTCACACTTTAGTCTGAGATTATATTTCA
Organism: Heliornis fulica; assembly: GCA_013399135.1. Classification (NCBI taxonomy): domain Eukaryota; kingdom Metazoa; phylum Chordata; class Aves; order Gruiformes; family Heliornithidae; genus Heliornis; species Heliornis fulica. The sequence goes on along the minus strand of VXBZ01000397.1, from coordinate 137,247 downwards.
GTGAAGCCAGCCATATTTGCTAATACATGCCAAGTAGATTTTTTTCCTTGTTAATATAATGAAATATTCAATTTGAACAATAGTTTAGTTTAATTGAGCAGTTATCTGATAATCTGCACATGCCTAATGGGGTAAATGTGTGAGGCAGGTGCAAACAAAAATCCTTCGGTAAATTAAACTAATACAGTGTTCAATGAACTAATGAGGTGCTGTGGGAGTTGCATTTCAATTAAAAATCTATGAGGATATAAGGAACTTATGAAAGTTGTTTGTGAGTTTAGCCTGCTTTCAGTGGAAAGGAGGATCAGTCAAAGGCTCCTTAAACATGACCGAGTTAGAAATGAAAGCTTGAAAATATGTTTTAATGAAGATATAACAGTTTCTCATCCAACTGTTTTCAGCAGTCCTAATTCTTAGCAACCTGCCTGGCCTCACTTCCATCCCACATAGGATGACTGGGATTTTCTCATAACACATTATGAAAGGGCCAACTGTAGAGAATGACCAACATACGTCTCAATTCCTACAGGCACAGTAGAGACTAGCTGTGTGTCTGAGAAAACCATTAGGTTTATAGACTTTAAGAATGAATAACTCCTGATATGCTTGCAATAAGCCAAGGGGATTGATCTTTAATGGTTTCCCAGATATGTGGAGAGTTATTCAGCAATTTGAAACTCCGGCGGCTGCAGCTGAAGCGGCCAAGAACAGATTTGATTGTCAGCCTTGCAGAGGTCCAATGAGGATATAGATCATTTGGGAGAGTAGTGAGTTGCAAACAGGCTATTTGAAGAAAAGCAAAGCAGTGGGGGGAAGATGTACCAAAGGGAGTGCCATCAGCAGGACTCCTGTCAGCCTGCACCAAAGGGTTTTGAAGCTTTTGTAACTCTTTCCTCTTAAAGAGTATTAATCTGGATGCCACCTCCCTTTCATGATGCTTTAGCAAAATGTAATTGCATCTCTGAATTGCAGTAAGTTTCAGTTATCACCAATATTTAGCTCTTTCTGATCTGTCACAGGAAGAACCCAAGTGAGGCAAAATTCTGCTTGGCCTTTTGTTCTCCTATAAAATGGGGAAAAGTTCTCCTGTTTTGTTAAAATGTGGTGTGTGATTCCATGTGCTAAAATACCACAGAGAGCAAATGGATCCTGATTGAGCCCAGAGATCTATCCAATGTTAAACAGAATTGATAAGACTAGTGACAGCACATCCCCTTCACATGCAGAGGGCCTGCTGAGACAGAGGGATGGCCTGGGAGTAATTTATAACTCAGATTACTGATTTGGATTTCTCTGGTGTTTGACCAGGAAACAGATCCCCAAATAGTAGTAAAATTATACTCCTGCTTGACCTCCTCATCTTGGTATGCCTCCAGATATCAAACATGTAAGATTTGTCTCCAAAATAAAGCAGAATCATCCTTTTTACAGGGAATCTCATGAGGGGCTTTCCACAAAACATTATAAACTGTCTTCTAAACCCTGAAAATGATAGGAGCATCCTTCTTTGGTAATCATGGGATTAATGAGCTTGGAATTTGATGTTATTTTGTTAACTTGAGTGCTTATACATGTCAATTGATGTAGGATAATTCTTGGCAGGTGGACCTGTAATTTAGCATATCACTTTCTTTTTCTTGCTACAAAAATAATGTTCTTTACCAGGAGGAAATTATTTGTCATACTCAATGTGTCAAAATATTTGGAAAGTTGCCCAGAACATCAGTTAACCAAACACCATACAGCATTAGTTTTAATGTAAATTACATTAGTTACTCTATAAATTACACAGTGGTTGTATTTCCTATATCTCTATTGGTTTATCCCAAGGAGGAATGTCAATGTGAAGGCTGTTTTTAGGGCACAGTAGAAAAGAGATATTCAAAAGCACAGATTTTGATTGCACTCAGACTTTGGGCTGCAAGTGGTTCCCAACCCATGTTCTACATGAGCCAATCTCCAAACCCACTGAAGTGAAAGGAAAAAAAAACTTCTGCTGACTTTAGTGGCTGTTGAAATCTGCATAACTTTCAAAATAGCTCAACCCCCTACTCTTTCTGAAATCGATGGCAAAATTCCCAGAGTTCTCATTACGGTGATTGTTTTCAGCACTTGGGTTTTGAAGGATTTTTTTTCAGCTTGCATATAGATAAAAATTCAGGAGTGAATGAGAAGTTCATGCAGGCATCAGCATAGCATGGCATGTGCTATTCTGTTTAAAGATTCAGTGTTGCTTTGCATTGTAGTCTTTTGTTATTTTTACAAGTGCAGCTATTTCTCTCAGTAATTTTTTAATGCCAGGTGGGTGTTTGCATTGTTATGCTTAGAATCAACATTTAGTCTTCTTTAATATGTTACATGACAAAAATAGAGTTTAAAATATCGATCAGTTTTGGCATTGTCACTGTGGCGAAGTATTTTAGAGATACCTGTGAGTAGTCTGTGAAAATAGATGTTTCAGAGGAAGCATAATTCTCTTTGATGAAGTGCTTATTTTAAGGCAGAGACATTATCTGTATTGCAACCTTGTAGGCTTTGGAGTTTTGCATAATTTCCAGCAATCTCAGTGTCTGAATTCTTCTCCATTACGTATTCCGCTGGTTAATTTATGAAGTGTGAGGAATAAAGCTGGTTAAAAATAAATTTACTTTGGTGATACTTAATCTTTTTCCACAATACGTGCTGTAATTAACATATTAATCTGTAACAAATGTTAAAAGTTTCTTCCTAATCGCTTTGCCATACATTTCATTTGACATTTCAGTTATATTTCACTAGCTTGCCTGATGAGCATGAAGTGATAAAAAGTTCAATGAAATCGGACATATTCCTACTATGAATCTGATTTTTATATAAGGTTTTTTGTGAAAAGACTGTAGTTGGGATGAATGTGACTTACAGGAATAAAAGTACCATTTGCTAAATGCCAAGAGGGGTGAACAGAGTAAGAACTTGGAAATGGTTATGTAATGGTTTAGATACACTCCCAGCTATCTCAGTATCAGTTAAGTGAAAAACATTACAGAGGTACATTAAGTTGCATCTTTATGGGGAATAAAAAGCTTCCAGCTCACAAAACCTGCTCCCCTCTGGAAATGAATGTATAAATATGCTGGCATCATACCGTGTGGTGGGTCAAATTCCTCTCTCAGCACAACAGCCCTACTCAGTCTAACTTTGGGAATAGTTTGAAGAACTTAAATAAGATTGAGTGATTTGTTTTCTTACAATGTCAGCAATATTTGGGATGTTAATTTTTCCTTGCAGTGTTGGGAATTAAATCCAGCAACACTGAGCTTGAGTTATAGGAGCAAAGTGATGACAGAAATGCCTCATTTGGTTTCATAAGTGTTGTGTTGTATCAGCTCTTCTCTCTAATGGCTGAGAGCATGTTGGTAGCAAGTTACAGTTATTTTATTGTTTGTATTGGAGTTGCAGCTTGATGAGCTAGTTATGGACAGTGCTCCACGTTGATAGACATAGCAACTTAAGATCATCAGTTGGACTTTGCCTCAAGTAGTTTATAATCAAGTAGTTGTAGTAAAACAACAGTGGGAAGCCTTAAGATAAAGCTTAGATCATCATTCCTCATGTAGGAAAGTACTGAGGTGGTATCTGTGACATAGCATTCAACATGGTATAACTAACTAAGCAAACTAATGAAACTGTTTATTAATTTTGAATCAACTTCCACAAGACCTCTAGAAAAGATGTTCCAATTGTCACAAAAGGGAAGACTGTTTTTCCTGAGATTACTGTTGATCTGTGATTGCATCCTGGCAGCCATCAATTACTTTTTCATCAGTAAGTGATGCATAAGTAAAAGGTGTGAACCCAGGCTGGAGTACATGGGGTATATAGGAAAAAACATGGGTCTAGATCCCATCAGGGCAGTGAGCTGAGAAGTGAAAATTATGGCACAATACACAGCATTGTTCTGTTTGTGACCTGCTTTGTTGTCCTTCCTGAATTTCTCCTGACTTCTCAACTTCTCACTTCTTTGTGTTTGATCTTTTACTTCCAAAATGAAGCCATTTGCATTTGTCAAATCTGATAAACTTTGGAGTATTTCTCTGTTTCTATTAGCTCACTGATAAGCCTTTTTTCTCAAGTGCTTCCCAGTTTCCTGCCTAACTTTGCATCATTTTTACAGCCTGTGCTCAGACAAGCCCTCTGTGACCCGCTTCACATATGACTGCTCTTGGAATAGGTTTACTCAGCTAATGTCCTTCCTGCTTGCAGTCACTACATGCTGGGTGGGAAAGTGCACATGAGCTTTCCATGGTCCACTGCAAAAGTTTGGGATGCTCTGTGTGTCCCCTCTTACCTGAGGACCTCTACTTACAGGCATCTGGATGCCAGTGGTGCATGTCAAGCAGCATCGGCAGCATAAACACTTCAACAACAGCTTCAATATTCTATGCTGCTATGTAGGAATTATTGATCAGAAGCCTTACTAAATTTAAGATGTATGACATGCACTGCTCTATCCATTAGGCAAGTTACCTTGCCAGAGATGGAAACTAGACAAGTCTGACATGATAGATTCTTGAAAAATGTCATCTGTTTCTTGTCACTTATTTATTCCCCAGGTGCTGACAAATTAATTCTCTAATAATTTCTTCAAGATTTTTTCTAGGCACTGAAATTGAACTAGCTGTGCTCCAGTTGTCTGATTCTTCCTTTTCACTCCTTTGTGAAGTTAGGTATGATATTTGCCCCTCTGCTTTGAAAACAAGGCTGCCTATGGGACCTCAGTTAATCATCCCATCCAGGCTTAGAGGTACTGCTGTGGCATGACTGGCATTTGATTCAGCACTTCTCTCGTATTAATGTTTGAGAACATACAGGAGATACTGCTTGCTCTCTTCTCCTAGTTAGTATTCAGGGAATGGCTGGAGCAAATAGACAGAGATGTCCAGGCTTAGCAGGATTATAATTAAAAGAGAACAAAAAAACTGAGAACAAAGGTGAAAAATAAAAGGGAGGGGTGAGAAAGAAAAAAAGACCCGAAGTGTCAAAGAGTAATAAGAAGTGGATCTCTTGATTTAAATCACCAAAATGTTTCTAGGTCATTTTAGCTTGAAGTCTGCCTGTCTCTCCCCCATTTTTGTCTTAAACAGAAAAAGGAAGATGTACTGCATGAAGTCACTAAAAATGACTAACGTTGTCTGCCAGGACATCAAGGTATGTTGCATATGCCTGCATATATGTATGTTTTATAGATATTTAAATAAATATGTATATATACACACTCACCCAAATGGATAGTTGCCTATGATAGTGTAGAAATTCATTTTGGTTGGGATACTGGCTGTGGCTCATGGCAGTGGCTGCACCAGATCCCAGTGTTCCTGAATTGAAGTGTGGCTGCAGAAAGAAAAAATCCATTACAGCTTAGCACTGGACTCTTTGGCTGTCTGTTGTTACAAATCTCCTCTAATATTCTGGTTGGAAGATGACTGCCAATGTGCTTGGCATCAGATCAGAGACCAGAAAAAGCTAGGTTTGTAAGTGTTCATCTCTTATGTAATGTAACACTGTGATAAGTGATTTGGCTCACTGTCCTTCAGAGGAAGAAAATTATTCACGTGTATTTGTAGCCCAAATATATTCTAGTGAATTCACCACTGAAATTCTGTTTGTTCTTACACCAAGAACACTAATCTGCTGGTTTGGATGGTGGTTTTTTTGATTATAATATTTTGTATAATGATGATTTTTCTAGACCAAGTGAAGTAAATAGTTGCTTTCTAGTTTCTAACCTGGTTTGGGTAGGTGCAGTAGACAGACTCTTTCATTAAGCAACTTTTTGCTTTTTTTTTTCATTGTTACAAATTCCAAGACCTTTGTTATTCTTTTATTCACTTGCAGCACATTGCATTTATCATTTGAATACCAATGGTTTAGAGGGAATATGCTGGGTATTTTCAAAAAATCTTTTTAAATAATAATAAAAAAGAGTAACCTTCTAAAGGGCTTTGAAAGAAGACAGTAATGTATGATGATCTGGTCTATGTATATTGGTCTACTACTGATTTTTCTTTGAATAGGGAAGAGGCTAATTTAGTTATTTTAAGTGTTTCTGGTTTTCTACTTGATGACATCACATATGGTTTTCATAGAATCCCAGGCTGGTTTGGGCGGGAAGGGCCCTAAAAGCCCATATATTCTCACCCCCTGACATGGTCAGGGACAACCTCCACTAGCTCAGGTTGCCCAAAGCCCCATCCAACCTGGTCTTGAACACTTCCAGGGATCCAGGGGCAGCCACAGCTTCTCTGGGCAGCCTGTGCCAGGGCCTGCCCAACCTTGGAGGGAAGAATTTCTTCCTCAGATGTAATCCAAAACTGCCTTCCTTCAGCTTAAGGGAATTCTCCCTTGTCCTGTCACTCCCTGCCCCTGAGAACAGCCCCTCTCCAGCTTTTCTGTTGCCCCTTTAGGAGCTGGAAGGCTGCTCTATGGTTTCCCCAGACCCTTCTCCTCTCCAGGCTGAACATGCAGCATGTTTGTTTGGATTCCTTCTGCTTCTTGTCATCCAAGAAAGAGCAGTTATTTCCATTCAGGTTTCCTGAACCACCTGCATCTCCTCATACTCCTGTCACACATCCTTTCTGATTAAACTGAAGAATTGTACCTTATTTAACTGTTGGTGGTACAGAAGACAACCCCTGCCTCTCTGCTAGGTGCCCTTCCCTGCACGTGTCTAATTCTGCTGAATCCCTCTGGTGAGAAACCAGGCAGGGAACCAAGCAGCAAATCAAAAAGGAGAAGATAAAGGATTGATGACAGAACGTCACACTATGGGCACAGATATGAATTATGAGGTTATGGCTGTAAAGACAATACCTGAAGAAATGAGGTCTGATTATTGAATAATGGGGCAGTGCCAAAGATTTTCATGTATCTGGAGCAATTTGTACCCTGGGGGGAAAGCGCTGTATTGTCTCCAGGGGAGGAGACAGAAAGTGGATAGAAATTCTAATGTGATCTGGTTCACAAAGAAAAAGATGAAAGTGTAATACAGTGAAAACTGGGTGTCATTGAAAGTAAGGAGAGGAGGAATATCATTATGTAACTCCTGGGAGGGAAAAAACAAAAAACCCATTATCCCATTGGATGTGTTCAACAGCTGCTAAAATATATAGCAGATGATCAGAGATGAGTATGTTATAGCACTGCATGTGCTTTCAGATGCTGGTTATAGACCAGGGAATTTATGAAAAGGCTGTTCTATTATCAACAAAAAGAAGCTATAATAAAAAAAAAGGCCAGAAAACCGAATGGATAAGCTTTTAAGGAAATTAGGTACAATTTTTTATCAGAATATCTGTGTAATGAGTTTGGAATGAGGGGAGAATAAAATAAAGTAACTGAAATCTGGAGTAGGAGGGGGATTTTCTGGCATCAAGACCGTGGTCTGCCCTTTTACATGGCTGAGCTCCACACATTACCTGTGTCACTAGGCAACATTATCACAGGGCTTTGGGCAAGTTATTTCTCATCACCCTCTTAATTCTCGTCTCCAAAACAGTGCAGAGTGCCTTCGGGCTGTTTGTGAGAATGGTTTTTACCTTATCAGGAACCTGACCCCGGGCTGTCAGGATTCTCTAACATAGTGAATCTCTGTAGGAGGAATGAGGGCAACTAAAAGGCAACTCTAAAGTGGAATCAACAGTTTAAAAACCTCACCTGTCTGTCTAGCTGTGCCAAAGAGAAGGATGCTGGACAAATGGGAAGCCAACATGTCACTGTAAAAATCAGAGTTCTGAAGGCAGAGGAAGATGAAGTGATCAAACAACTTTGCAGATGATGGAGCATTCATGTGTGGTCTTTGAAGGATGTTTTTAACTCTGAGTAATGTATAGTTCTGTGTTATGCCTTTGACACATCTGGAACTCAATCATACACATGGAACTCAACAGTTTGTCACATGTCTACTTATATTGAAGGAGGCCACATCTTCATAGGTGACTTAATGTAATAGAAGAAAGTAAAAATGCAGCAAGTGAGGATTTTTAGATGAGAATTACATCAACAGGGAGTTTAGTTACTAGTAGAAAATAGGAACTGTGTGGCATTTATAGGTGAAGACAGGTAAGTATGCAAAGTAATTTAAAAAAATACTGATGTGAATATTGTAATATCTAATTTATTTTTCATTGAGAAAGTTCTTAAATGTGAAAAAAATGATGTCTTGGGGGCAAATTCATATCTAACATAAATTTCTATTCCTCCAGTGTTTCAGAAGAACTAGAACATCCTGTATCAGCTACAGAATCTGTCTAAAATTGTACTGAAAGTAGCATCTGAAAAGAAAAGCAAGACATCCTGGTATTCAAAGGTAACCAAATCAAAGAACTCTTATGATCAAATACTTAGAAATGTAAATTTGCTGCCAAAGTATAGCTCATTAAGACTGTGATTTAAAAACTCCATTCACAGACACTGTTGTAGGGTATGAAATTGATCTGATTTCCTAATTTTGCACAATTTTTATTATCCTTTACACCTTTATTAAATTGCATTAAAATAATAATACAAAAAAACCGAGCCCAAAACAACTCCGTAACTACCCATTTTCCCTCCAAGAGAACTGAAATTACAATCAGTGTTATTGGTGACCTAAAAAATACACATATACTCGAGCATAAGCCCCAGTGTCACTGTACTATATTCTGCAATATTAGAAATTTGGAAAAAACTTTCTGGCAGCATTGAAAAGCTATGAAAGATGTTACCACTTTGACACAACATTCAGTGTTCAAGGAAAAGCCATTTATCATAGAAAACACATTGTATAAAAAAGTTACAATCTCTAATTAATGCAGGAGATTTTCACTGTGCATTGAATCCCAAATTTGGAATTATCGGAGAGAAAGGTAATTAAGGATAAAGCTGCTGGAGATAAGTAACTCTTCAGCCATCTTCTGGGTGACATATGAAAGCATCTAAACACTACTGTGAGCAATTAATCTTCTATAACTCTCACAATATGCAGATTAAGGACAAATCTAGTACTGAGCTACAGAGCACATGCTGAAGTTTTGAGCCTGTACATGCAGTCAGCATCACATTTCATGTTTTGCCTTAGTGGGTCTTCCATAAAAGCTTAGCTCTGGAGACAAGAAACATAATATATGCTGTTAAATTGTTTATTAGCACAAGAACTTCACACAGTAGAAGAAATGATTGTTTATTGAAACAAGACCTTCAAGGGACTCTTTAATTATAAAACAGCTTGATATTTTAAAGAAAATGACACAAACAACAGAAAGAACAATTTACTGTGGGTAGCAGGTTGAGTATAGCTTGAGGCCTATTAATCAGTCATGCATAACAAGTATCCTGTAAAGGACTTGGAATAAACATACAAAAAATGTGCTTCTCCAAGAAGATGGAAAGAAACATTGTTGGGTTTGAAAATGTACTTCACTGTTGCATCATGTTACATTAAGAGGAGGAATAGCAGTATCCATTCTGAAGAAAAAAAATCCAATCAGTTGAATATAATGAAAACAGTGGTTCTCCAGCTTTGGAACTCTCTGATAGCAAAATAATTTCAAGTTCTAAGGAAATTAGAGCATGCTAGCTACATACCATCACCAGCTGCAGGCACTGGTATGGAGGCACCAAGCAAGGCTTTGGAGCAGGTGGGGTTTGCTGGATGTCTCCACTTTCAAAGCCAGAGAGATGGGGACAGAGAATTTTGTCATGATGTTTTCTAGAAAGTAAACATTTAAATAACATATAGCTGTAAGTACACATAAATGCTTAGTAATGGAAAGAGGATGTTTTCCCATCAAAGTTGTGCACAGTGATGGAAGAAAAAGCAATGCGGAAGGGGTGGAGTTTTACATGTGTGAGCTATTGGTGGGGATTACCCAAATTGCTGCCAGTGAAGGGCCTGAGAAGGTTATTCAGCAGGCTGTGGTAAACTCTGGGGTCAGCCCTGCAGAAGCACCAGGTAACCTTTTGGAGTTTTCCTTTACCTCAGAGAGCTGTTCTCAAAACTACTCATTAAAATCACAAATCTACGTGATTATCTTGCTCAAACATAAGATATTGGGCTGCTCTTTGACAGGAGGACAGTACAATTTAGTGATTGTTTTATGGGTTTTTTAATGAAAGAGACAAACAGAACAATGTGGAAGTATGATGACAGGTGGTTTATTGGAAAGATGAGAGTAGGTGAGGTAACTGGCATGAGGTCTCAAGATACTCAAGGAATTCCAGAGCTGTCAGATGGGTTTTCAATCTCATTTTACAGCATTGATATTGGTTTGTTTCACCCCTTGGACTGCAGCTCAGCTATGATTATTTTGGTACCTGGTATGTAAGTGTGCCTAGTTTGGCTGTGATAACCCTGAGGGTTTCTTCCCACTGGCTGAGGGACAGGGCAGCCATCATTTACCACAGCAGAACTGGGTTCACTTGTGATTCCCAGCTAGGCAGAGGATATTCTGGTTGGTATCATTGAAGGTACAGCAGTTGCTTGCCAACAATAACACAAAAGGTTAGATGGTACAGTGAAGTCCCTCCACAAAGTGTATAGGCAGCAGAGAAGAGATTTTCCATGTTGTGGTGGGTGGTATTGGATGCAGAGAGCAATGATCTAACATATTTCTTCTGGAAATAATTTTGCTATAGCCATCAATAAGCTGGGCAGCCTGTCTAATGCAGTCAACAGTAAGAAATTGGCCACTCCAAAGGGCAGTTTGTCCTGTCCTGAAATAAATTAGATGAAGTGACTCATACTGACTGAAAAGGGAGGTTAGTTAATTAGCTGAGATTCAGTTCTTGGGTTTTAGATGGCTGAAGTTAAGCTGGGCTGAATGAGTCTCAGGGAGTTTTCTGAAAGGGAACAGAAGCATAGCAAAGCTTCTAACAACAGTTCTCTTGATTATCCACATTCACTGGCAAACAGTGCTAACATGAGCAAGTTGTGAGATTCTGTGGCTGAAATGTTTAAGTGTTGGCAGGTAAATGCTGAAAACACCATTTCTGCCTGCAATTACACATCCTTCAATAAATCAAAACAGACTAATGCACACATCAGTGTGTAAAATGTGTAACTGCAGGGGATAGTATAGGAAGCATAGCAAGTTATGTGTCTCTGTAGAAAGAAGTAAAAGTTTCTCTTGGTTCTTCCAGATCCATCCATGGGTTCTTTTCCAAGGCCTTACAGAATTTTGGAGGTAAAGACCAGACTTCTTGCAGTGTCACTGACCCTCTGTCAGGCTAGGATTTTAGCCACTCTGTTTGCAGCATGTCCAAATTAGATGCATTTTACCTCATTAATCAGTGCTGGGAAATATCACATTTTATTCACCCTGAACCCAGAGTCTGATCCCCATCATTAACTGCCATCTGCTACTTTGTGATACAGTTATCCTCAGGCTTCCTCTATCTGAGTCAGGTAGGGATGTCAAAATGGCATTATTAAAATTGGGAACACTGTTTTGTCATTAGCATGCCACAAATGAGAGACTGTATTTAAAATTGGGTGGGTTAGGCTGTCTGCAATCTGCAGGTTGGTCTTGTTGTCAGTCAGAGGCTGTAGTGCCAGATACCTCTGACTTTCCATCTTTTTGTAGACCTGCTGCTGAGGCCAAATCCATGTACAGGACTGCTGGGGAGGGTGATGCTAGGCCTTGTATTCTGAGATCTAGGCAGAAAAAATGAGCTAGAGAGGCTGGTAGCACTGTGCTGTGTATCCTTGTAGCTTGTTGTATTCAGTGTAATCATTGATAGTGACAGGCCATATGCCACATTGCTTCATTTTAGCCCAAGGAATTTTCTTGACTCCTCTTTCTTGCCTTAACTGCAGACCAGTTGGGTAGCTGAAGTTTAGTAGCAAAAATAAAAGGTTAGTTGGTTATTGCTTAATGATGGATCTTGTTCACTAACCTGCATCCCTGCAGTTATTTGGGCTTGTTTCACTGAATTTTGTGGCCTGATGTCTAGCTACAGTGTATTTGGTAACATGAGGATGGCAGAAGCTTAGCAAAGAGTCTCTAGTGAGCAAAAAGTTATAGTATAGCATGGAATTGCTGATCAGAAGAGAAAAATGTCAGGACAACAAAATCAAATTTACCCTAAGCCAGCCCCAAAGCAGCACCTTTGACACTGGTCTCCTGGCAGGAATGTGGGGTGCTAACACCACACCTGAGCCCCAAACTCTTTCCCAGAGCACACACAGCCAGTAGCACCAGGAAACCATGGGTGGTGACCCCGAAGGGGAGAGAAACCTCAGATAACCAGGACAGACACTAGGTATATTTCAGTTTTAATTGCATTGTTAATTCTTTCTCCTTTAATCAAACAACTAGTGTTGTTTTTTTCAGATGACATTTTAACTGGTCTAGTAATGTCTTTTACTAGAGTTTAATTGGAGTAGCAATAAATTCCTACATCCTTGTATGAGGTGGTTTTCCTTTTTGCCTGTGGCACGTTTGTGAATATAACAACTAGAATGGCTTTCCTGAGTCCTCCTTTAGCATCTCCTGCTACTGCAAACATGCTCTGTCTCCTTTTAATAAGCTTGCACAATCTCACCTGGAAGTATCTGGGGTTTGAGGCTTTTCTGAGTGTCTCAGCAGAAAGATGGGGTTTGTTTTGTTTTGTTTTGTTAGTTTTTAAATGTTTGTTTGTAACCATAAGCTGTTTTCTGACAGGAGTGGGATAGAGCTCGTACCCAACAGGCCTGAGTATGTCCACTGAGCACCTGATGTCTCTCCTTAATTGTCTGAAGTTAGACACCAACATATGTGGCAGGATGAGGACCCTGGGCAAGGTGAGTGAACATGTGTAGTGAGTGTACCCCGTGCTTTGAGGGTTTAGCATTGGTGCTCACCTGCAGCTATATGTCCTGTGAGTTAATGAAGATTAGATCTCATCTAGATATATAGCTCCAACACACCGAAACTTCCTTAATAAATTTTAGGATAGACTTTAGTGCAGAATTACAGTGTAGGTCTCCAGCCATTAAAAATGAATTATAGTTACTGATGTAACTCAGCAGCAGAGCACCCTGACAGCAATGGCCTGAGCTAATTCCCCCAAAGATTAGTCTCTGTTCCTGGAAGATAAGTGCTCTAGCCTTGTTTCCTTCTGTTGGATTTTTATATAGCACCTTGTGTAGCACTGCACTGCTTTCATTTGCATGTGCTGTACAGGACTGTATCGACAGTATCGGGGAGGGTATTATATCTCACCTCATTTGGAAAGACCTGGTGAAGGTTATCTCTGCCTGAAGCAAAGATACTGCTAGTTTGAATGTAAAGCTTTTAGAATAATTTCTAATGAATAATGTATCAAACAATTTTACTTCCTTTTCTCTTCCCTCTGTGCATGAATTGTTTGAGATTTGTTTTGTTTAAGAAAAAACTGAACTGTTTATTAATGAAACTAGAGCAGTGTTGAATACATGAGGTAGTTACAGATGGCAGATCTGGAGACAGGCCTCAGTCTGGTTAGATATTTTAAAAGCTCAAGTTATTAGCTAGTATTACTTCTGGTAAGTTTTGATTTTCAGGTCATTTATGAGTGGGCTGTTACAGGCATCTGACACTCCAGTTGAAAGCTAGTTTGACTGGATGCTCAATCACTGCTTGTCATTTTCCCTTTCCAAATGGCTAACAGCGATTCATAAGATCTCATGTTTTGTACCATTTGCTTTTCAGCTTCAAGATGAATTTTAGTTTAAACAAACAAGCCATAGTGCCCACTGCTCTGATAACCATTCACTTTTTATTAGTTGTACTCTTAAAGCCGACAGAAACAAACCAAAAAATAGACAAGAGGCAAATATTTTTCAGAATATGACCCTTTGCTAATGATGTTCAGGCAGGGGGGTTGGACTGGATGATCTTTCAAGGTCCCTTCCAACTCCTGACATTCTGTGATTCTGTGATCTTTGTAACACTCACCTGTTTGCAGTAAGATAAATGTAAGAGACTCAAAGAGAGAATATATCTATGAAGAATAATTATTCAGGTGCTGTGTTTGCAGAAATTTAGCAATATGTAGGAGAAATCTCCAACATTCCTGTTCTATGGTAAATCTGTTTGGTGTTTTCTTTAATCTTCTCATGATGCCATTCTACCATCAGTGATGATGTGGTAACCCAAGGTTTTGGTGTCCTGGTGAGTGACAGCTGTAGACTGACTGTTCAGCCAGGTCTGTTCCATGGTTAGTTGCAGACTGATTGGGATGCCACTGATCCTGCAAGGAACATGTTCTGTATTCAGAGTTCAGTTCTCTGGAAATGTGTTAGATTCTCTGAATTTATTTTTGAGGAAAATAATAATAAAAATAAATAAAAAATTAAAAATAAACTAAAAGAACTTCATCTGTGAAAAGGGTGAAGCTTGTCTCTGCTCCTGATGCTGTTCAGATGTAACTACCTCATTGATAACAAGCTGCTGTAATTTTCTTGAGGGAAAAGAGAAAGGTAACTGCTTTCAAAGAGGTTGGTAAATATATATTCATCATATCTTCCCATTCTAGTAGTCTCACCTTTGTTTCATCAGTGGCAGTTTCACAGCAGTCTTTCATCGCTTATGTTGTGTTTTTTCATTGTGTTTCTTTTTTAAAAAGAAAATTTGAAGTAGCTAATTGCACCTATTCTTGGATGTGTGTGGTGTATTTCATAAAGATGAAGTAGATTCAATTAACATAATGTTCAGACAAAGCTCATAATGTTTGAGCCCCACACACAAGGGATGCATGTTAAAACTTCCAGCATTTTTTTAATAAACAGAAAGGCAGAAGAATTTGTGGAGGGCTGATATCAAAAGATAAACTTGATACACAAGTTAATTGAACATTTGTTCTTAATTTTACCTGGGGACGTTTGACATAAAAATTCTTTCCATATTTGGTGGGAAATCCCACTGATTTCACAGACAAAACCAGTTGTGTGGGTCCAGCATGAGGTGGTTTAGGGAGATCATCTTCCATGATTGCATATTGTAGAATTTTCCAGACTCTCTGGGGCAATTAGAAATGCAAACCTGTTACCCCAGCAACTGCAAACCTTGACAGGACTTGAGACCTCTCATCAGTGCAGGTGAGGCAACAACCTCATTCACCTTATTGTAGTTGTGATTTTTCAATTTCATCAGCCTCTTCTCTGCTGAGAAGACCTCATATGACAATAAAGCTAATATATAACAGCAATTGCACAGGATAGAGGTTCCAAAATTTCACTCCATGGACCACTGGTGGACCATCAAGTGCCAACTGGCTAAAAGATGGCAGTTCACTCCCTGTGTTTCCAGCTGTTAATATTTCACCAAAAGGCAGCTAAACACATTGTATGCTCTCCTAATAGCTCCAGAGAAAAATAAAATCAACAGCAAACATCTAAACTGCTAATACCACGATTGTTCTCTCAATTTTGTTTAATTTGGAGGTTTTGCTGCACTTGACCATAATAAATTCACCTTTGTGCAGCTGCATATTTTTTGTTGTAAAATTGAAAGTGGGGAATTATGCCTTGGATGGGGCTTCGTTCTCTCTGGATTTCAGCGCTGCTGAGATTAATACCAAGGATCCAAATTTAGTTTTGGTGTCTATTGTTTCATTAAGTTTGTGGAAGGTTTAGAGAGAGCAGAAAAAAAAGAGATTCTAAAATTATTTTTTGAGGACTTAAGAGAAATAAAATTGATAAGTGGCATATAAAGATGACTGACAACTAATTCAGTTACCATGTAGAAAGAGTTTACTGGTGGAAAAGCACAACAGGTTTGAAGAGGTGCTTTTGCTATGAAAATAGATAACAGAAACTAACTGTTACATTTTTTAACTGTTTGAGGAAAGGCTGAATTTCTTTTTGTTTTTGTGGATGGTTGACATTAGTTACTTGAGTGATACTAGAGTGATTTTCTTATAAAAAAAATGACAAGATGAATTTATATTCAAAACCTAGGTATGAAAATGTACTTCACTTTTCCTCTGTTAAAAAAAATAATTAAAAAAAGTCCCAGTTAATACTAAACATCACCATATTTTTACACAGTTGGTTAGCCTACTTTAGAGTGTTTTGTATAAATTTGTGCAGCTGAAATGGAAAATTTCACTGAAAAAATGTTGAACAGTGAAGTTTTTTGCATCTCCCTGAGTCTGGAAAGGACTTGAATTCTTTTTGCTTCCTCAAAGTGGCTCCTATATTGGAGTTTCTTAAACTTCAGCTAACCTCAGAGTGTCCCAGGTGAGATGAGAAATGTCACTCCCATACTCTACCACTTAGAATCATAGAATGATTGGGGTTAGAAGCAACTNAGGTTGAACAGCCCCAACTCTCTCAGCCTGTCCTCGTAGGAAAGGTGCTCCAGCCCCTTTATCATCTGTGTGGCCTCCTCTGGACCCTCTCCAACTGCTCCATGTCCTTATCATGTTGGGGGTTCCAGCACTGGACCCAGTACTCCAGGTGAGGTCTCCCGAGGGCAGAGTAGAGGGGGAGAATCCCCTCCCTCGCCCTGCTGGCCACGTCTACTTAAGTAGACGTCTCTCCGATTGTTAGTTAGTCTTGGCTTAGCCTCTGATAATTACTAAAAGATCAGGCAGTCATAAATCTTATTCTCCTAATTAGTGTTTTGGATTCTAGTCATCCTCTTTCACCTTTCAAAAAATTTGGTATTTGCCCCCAGCCCTGGTCCATCATCCTAGAAATAAATCCTTGTATGCAAGGAACTTCCCTATTGCCTAATTCCACCCCTCGACCCCCTGCCATGGGAAGAGAATCACCTCCAACCTGAGGTTCTAATTATGTCACTGGCTCTGTGATATAGCTGCTGACTTCACTTACTCTTCTTAATAACCAGCACTAACTAATGCCTTGGCTGCTGCTGAGCTCTGGCTGACAGTAAGTGGTGAACTCAGTGAAATGGCTCCAAATGCCTGCAGCTACCTAACCCCCTGTAATATTAACATGAGATTATACTTTTATCTGCAGAAAGAAGTTTGATGTAGTGATGCATGCTTCTCTTGCAGATGTCAGTGAAAGGGCTGAAGGGTTCCATTCCAGCCTGCATTGAAGGATTTAATCCCAGCAGGCATCATGGTGCCATTTGACTTTTAGAAAAAATACACTTTGGGGATTTAATCCAGTAGCTTTCCCCAGAAGCAATGAACTTGCTTGTGTTTAGATGCAGAGATGGACAATTCTGGTTTGAAGTTTGAGGCTTTTTTTTCCTTTGGTGTTTTTTTTGGTGTTTTTCTTTTTTTTTTTTTTTAATTTATTTTCCATTTCATGTGGGGTTCTATGCTTGTGGTATGTCAGCTAATTAGTTTTTAGGCAAATTAATCTTCAAGTGACACTAAGAAGTGGGAAGCTAATTCTCACTCATTCCTTGTTTCTTTATGACTAATTATTCATGAATGTTGTAGGGGTTATGTTCTAGAAAGGCAACTCAGCGTGGGGTTAAGCAATGCCCCAACAGAGGAAGGAGGGTAAAGAATTTACATATTTGACAGGCATACAGGTGCTCTGAGATTGTTATTGTCCAATTTTTATTTCTGTCTTGTTGGTATTGTCAATTATTAATCAAACAATGATTACCTGTACAATCCTCTGAATTTCCAGAGCTTTGTTCATATGAACTAGACACCTGTCATGAGCTCCAGAGAAGTTATGATCTCAAAGCAAGATTTTCCTTTTTGTTATGTTTTTTGGAACTTCCCTATCAATCAAGGAGTTTGGCATGCAGGAAGAAGCATATTTTTTTTCTGTGAAGTAAATAGAATAAGGGAAGACTTGCTATAAAAGTTGGGATAAGGCCTTTTAAGAACCAAGGAAGAAATGATGGCTTAGGTTGTCATAAAGAATCTGTCCAATGTATGAAAAAATGAAAAAACAATTCTGTGGGCACCATGGTTTAAAGTACAGAACTGAAAGTGAAATTAAAAGTCTTGGGAAGAGCAAAGAGATACAAGGGATAGTTGTGGAAGAAGTATAGTAAATGAGGAGAAAAAATTTGTCAAGTCTTGCAGACACAATTGAATTTTAGGGATATCTAATAAAAGAAGCAAACATTGTGAAGGATAAGTGATGAGATCACAAAACAAAAAAAAGGAAGATGGGCTCAACTGCAATGTCTGAAGTCTCTCTGAAAAGAAGGAAGATGAAGCCAGACAGGTAGCATTTGGAAAGGTTTGAATAATTTTATCTTTTTCATTTATAGTTACTAGAGCTCTATTTGGTCTACAAGGAGTAGAGATGGTCAAATCTGTGCAGTGACCAGCAGAAATAAGGCCCACAATACCTCAGGTTCAACATTTACAGTCAGAATGGGGAGGGGAGAAATTCTTTGCTCTGAAGTGACCTTTTCCCCAGAGGTAAATGTAAAACAATATACAAAGTTGGACAAAAACGTGGGATGGATTTGGTTTCTTTGAACTTTTCCAGAGAACTTTTTGACTTTTCTAAAACCAAAATGTATTGTTTTAATTTTGTTCCACTTCAGCACTAGAGTTCTTCAAGACTGAAAGAGCAAAAGAGAAAAATGTATGTTGTCCCTTCCCCCACCTCCTTCCCTTTTTGACCTTTTTTGGAGAAGAAAAGTGAACTGAGGCCAGTGTAGAGACACCAAAGGGACGAGAAGTGTAAGAAAGAGACACCAAGGTTAGCAAAAGGGATCTGAAACTCAAAAGCCAGCTTTTATCTGAATGCAAACCAGAACAGAGCAACATCTGAAACAGAGAAAACTCAGCAAGACAGATTAAAATGACAGATCTCTCACCTTTCCACTATTTTCATGTGGGACCCTTGAGGTCTTTCTCAGTCAAACAAAACTCAGTGCATTTCTTGCTTGCAGCAAGTTCTACTTGAAGTCCCTGTGGGACACAGTGCTTTCTTCATTCCATTACTTCTGAGGCTTGACTTGGCATATGGTCCCTATCAGACTTGTGTTGCAGGTTTCTTCTACCTGGTTTTCCCATCTTGTTCTCCAGAATCTGTTTTTCCTCATTGATACAATTTTCAGTTGCTTTACCAGGGATAGAAACTCTTGTTCCAGAGGGTTTTACCTTGATTTGGGCTAGATAGATGTAAATACAGAGCCTTCCTCCCACCTGCCTCACTGCAGCCTTTTTAGCAGAACATAGCATGCAAACTGAAGAGATGCCATTCACCTTAATAACACTCCTCCCCCCACCCTGAATATCTGCTCCTGGCCATCCTCACTTTTTACACCACTTTGAAGCAAATATTTGGAATATTTTATTAAAAAATATATATTAAAAAGGACTGAATCAATAAATTAATAAAACTTTCCATTATTGCTTGGTAATAAAGCTACTGTTCATTAAACTTTTTATATGGTGATAGTTTTGAAGCTGGTTTTAACTGTAAAGGTACAGGAGAATGGTGATGTACTGGTCACTTTAAAGAAGCAGATGAGTTCATTCATCTTGATTTCAGGTAAACATATGATGCAGGGATTAATAATGTATTTGGCTATTAGTTCAGATTTTCAGTGATGACAGAATAAAAGCTGAGGATCCAGATACAGGAAGCACTATTAACTAAAATAGGTGTGGAGTTAATTAGCCTCCAAACTTGTCTATATTTCTAAGGACTGTGGATAAGAGTAAAGAAAGAAAACTGTAAGTACTAGCTTTCTCTGTGTCATTTTATTATGATCCATCCCAGGAAGAATTTATTTTTCAAATGGTGTGTATCCAGCCAATTTCACTACCTCCTCCTCCCCTTGTTAAAATCAAAGTATTACAGCTTTCTCAGAGAAAAATAAAAAGCATAATATCTTGATGGTTTCTTACAAGATCTCTCCTCACAGTTATAGGTATGTTAGGAAGGAAATTGATGTATCTTCCTTTCTTCTTTGCGTGTTCTCGCTGCCACAAGCTGTGCACAGCATGCTTTCAATTAATTTAAACTAACTTTCCATCTGCTCCAACAAATGTAGGATTTGGGTGAAAGACAGTATGATGGAGTGACATGAAATACGCTAATAGCAAACGCTAATGTGAGAGCCAGTCTTCTGTGGAAAACGCAGCATCCACAGAGCACTCTTTCTGCTCCATATTAAAGGCTCACTTTAGTGAAAAATGATTATTGTTTTCAATATTTGCCTAATCAAGATGGGAAATGAAAGCTTTAGGGGTGGAGATAGAGATTTACATTTTACGGAGCATGGTAATGTGAAGAACAGGATGTATCGGATCGATTCCTTTTTAACTGCCACTTTCATCAAGCTTTATGCTATGGTATTATTTCTTTATGTTCCTACACTTAAAACAAAAGAACACAAATGCTGAATATGATTAGAACTTGGAAAACTTTGGTTTTGTTACCAGTTTGATCAAATTACTATGTGTTTTGCAAATATTTGATTTTTTTCCCCAACAAATTAAGATTTTGGGCAAGAAATTAGATTAGAAAAGCCAAGGCCACAACAAAACAGCTACAGTGGCTGCATCCATATAATGGCACAGACTAAATTACAGTAACAAAGTACCACAAAAGCCTTTTGCTACTCAAAGTATGCATTTAAAAGACATTATTGTAGTTCATTCTGTGTGGAATTTGGTGGAGGTATTTTGTGTGTTCTTTTGGGTGTTTTGGGGGCTTTTTTTTACTATAAAGAAAGAACCTGGCTGGCACCATCCTTTCAAGCAATAATTGTTTAATACCATGTGGTAATTAAATTCTACTTGCAGCCCAACCTTTTTCTCATCTGAACCCCTGAGAACAGGGTTATATCCTTTTCCCCAATTTAAATTAGCAGGTGAATTTGCAAATTGGAATATATTTTGGATGCTGGTTCCTCACAATTCTTACATTAAATACTATATTTACTGATCAAATAAAGGCAAATAGAATGTCTGGACTTGGTGAGACAGAGAGGGAAGCATGGTGGCGGCGTTGCTGTGAACTATTGCAAGCAAAAGATGACAAGCTTATTTATAATAATTCAATATCACTTGTACTTAAAAGTAGAGGTCCATAAAGGATAATTATCCATAATTTTGTGCAGATCCATGGGAGGTAATGTCATATTTTCACAGCAATTATATACCTGAGTCTATACTTGCAGTAAAGACAGATACTTCAGTCTGCAGCTGCCATGTCATTCAAGGTTAAAAATTATTCAAGCACTAATGGTTTGGGGTTTGGGGGGTGGGGTTGTTTCAGGTTTATGGTTTGTTTGGTTTTGGGTTTGGTTTTTTTTTTTTTTTTTAAGACATGCCTTTAAGGCTTTTATTCCTGGCAAGGCTGAGAAAGAGCTGAATTACAAGTGTCCTAAGAGCCTGCCTATAGATCAAAGTATATAAAAGATACTCAGTGGATGAAGGAGAGGGTCCTTCAAAGTGAGATAATAAACATTGCATTTCTTTCTTTCTTTTCTCTCTTTCTTTCCTACTTCCTTTTCTCTTTCCCTGGCAGTATATAAGCATCTAGCATTTAATGCCTAGAATTTCACAGCAGTGAGGCCTCATCACCTATTTATGGCAATTTGGGGGGAGAAATTGTTCTTCCATTCTGGAGAAAAGATTTAAAGATTTCCCAAGGCAAGAAAATATAGGAGTAGAAGCTGTTTAATTGCCTGAAGTTCCTTTTTACTTTGCCACAAACAGAACCAACCAAAGAGAATCTGTTCACCCAATAGCTACTTTTCTTCATCTCATATGTTTTAAATGTAGCAACATTTTCAAAGATAGAAGGATATGGAACAGGAAAAGTTTATAATTCTTCTGTGTGACCAGTTGAGACAGGTGGAAGAAAATATGAAACTGATTTTTTATGTGTAGTAAAAGCCCTGTGTGTACAAGAGCTTGTCCATTTTCATATGGTCTGAGGAAAGGTATCACCTTTCCCCACAGACCTTTCCTCTCTACTATTCGACTGGATACATTTACAGCAGATCATGTCCTCAAGAATTTGTATGCTCAACCTGAAGCCCTTGTAAGAGAAGTAATTAGGCAGGCTTAATTAGGGCTGGCATGACAAAATATATGTCATTAAACCTGCACAATTCTGCCCAGAAAGGTATTTTCAAAGGGCTCTGACTGCACTGTTAGTCATGCTCATTTTTCAAGTACTATATACAACAGTATAATATTTAACCACCATTAAATGTTTTTCCAGTTCAGACTATTTTGTGGGCAACTCAACCTTTTAATCAATCATCTATCTCATTCATTGTTAGATTATAATTGATGTGATTGCAAAAAGGGAAAAGAAAGGAGAAAATGAGCTGCTCCGTTAGAAAACACCATCCGGAAGTGACAGATTAAACTATTTGAAATGAAGGCAATTGTCAGTGATTTGGGGGATATTTTATACCTAAATTGGATCATTGGCTGAAAAATAATCACTTGGTCCATCAAAGACATAACCCAGAAATGAGATGGAGATAGAAGTTAACAGAGGATGAGTAATAGAGGTAAGAGATCAAGCAAGACAGGGATGATAACACAAGTTATTTAACATGGGAAACAATGGCAACTAATGGTAATTAGCAGTAAAGTGAACACATTTTTCCCTCATAAATCTGGTGTTGGTGTCAGCATGACTTGCCTGAACACAGATTGAGGAGAGTATGTGGCTCTAAAACGCTAACAAGAAAGAAGGAAATAATTATCAGAGCACGTCTTGGGCGAGGAGAGGGAGTGCAAGAAAAGAGGAATGTTCCAGGAAAGATGTGCACGCTGCTGTTTCATGTTTCTAGATCTTTCCCAGTTGAACATAACTCTAGAGATACAGCTGTATTCTTTTAGCCTGTAGGATCCAAATTACACATTGATAGTCATTACTGAAGGAAAGAGGTGTTAGTTGCAGGGCTAATTGCACTCCCAAATAGAGTCTCTTACAGCTCTTATAACATATAAATTGTGTCCTTAAACTATTCCTAGTTTATTGCATGTGTCAGCCAGAATCTCTTATCATGTTACACAGGATGTGGTATCCACAAACATTCACTGTTATGTGTAGGTAGTGTGAGATGAAGCAGTGTTTTATTAAGCAGTCTCCCTCCAGAAGCAAAGGAAAAAAGATTTCTTCTCTCTCACAAATGTATACGTATGCCTGTACATGCAACAGGCCTAATATCAATGGAGGGATGGTAATAATAATATCAATATTAATAATAATACTAAACCTAATATCAAACCCTTCTAGTTTGTCTTAATGCTTGATAGCCAGAACAGCCTCCTGCTAAAAGCTGTTTCTAGCTGTGATGGGAGAAAGGCTGAAGAGCAGTTTCAGCATTTCTTCCATTGTTAAGTCAACAGTGTAATTTTTGCTAGAACAGGAGAAACCATCCTCAAGTGTTACTTTCAATACTATTTTGGAGTGTGGTAAAGAATAACAGATACTGCTAATTTAACTTGCCTGTTAATGAGGCAAATTTCCTGAATCCATTACCTGCCTTTTCTGCTTGTTTCTTAGAAGCTTAATCTGAAATAAATCATGCATATATAAAAATTTATGCATGGTGGGGGGTCATGTGCATACCTCTCAATTGCTATTTGACCAATCTCTGCCAGACACAGCTTATTCTGCTTAGCATACAAGAAGACAATAATTTAGTTATCAAGTATTCAATATTATTCACTCAGTCATGTGTGAATGGTGGGAAATTATCTCCTTTACCGCCCCATCCTTAGGAATGCTTGTTACTTGAAATAATTTTGTGTCCCAGACCTGAAGGATGTGAAGGATAGGATTAAAGAATAAGTACAGCTGCTGTGACTATAAAGACATGTCAATTTTGAAGCTTCTGGATTAATTTCAGAAGTTAAATTAGCCTAGTATTATCATAGAATGGAAATACACTATCCTACTGCCAAAGCGGTTAAATATTCAGAAGCAAGATCATTGTTAATAGGATATTAATCACTAAGTGTTATTCAGAGACAATTTGGATCAGGCTAGAGGAATAATAAAAAGTATAAACAAACTCTGAAAAAGCCAGTTGGGGTTCAGTGACAAAGCTATCAAGTGGACAGGAAGAAAAATCTGATCTGTAGGTAGATAAGACTTGCACAAGTGACAGATTCATGGTGTCTAATGAATGAACAACTCTCTGTCTGATTGATTTACTTGGATATTAATAAGCAGTTTGCCATCTAGTCTTGTCCACAGTTGCAGTGCCACACTGGTCTCCTGGGAGTCATCCATTGATGGACCTGTCTGTAGGTACAGCTGCAGGTTGGACAGGCTGCTGTATGTCTGTGTAATTCCTTCTGTTCAGGAACACCTGGAACAGCTCCTTACAAGGAAGGAGCTTGAAGGATGCCTTGAAGGATGATTGCAGGAGCTGCTCAGACCTTGTGAAGGTATACATAGGAGTAGAGTGGCATTAGTATCACCCAGGAAATGTGTTACATATCATATGTCCAAGACCAACATGATTATTTTTAGGGCTGCACATTATTTCTGAGCCACTAAATGTAGATGTCTTTTTATAGTAAGCTATTGATAATACAAGTTTTTATATATTGCAGGTAGTTGTTTAAAACATACAACACTTAAAATATTTTTAGACATTAAGTTTTAGCTTCCCACCCTAAAAATGTTGACTGTAATTATTAAACATCTAAGGTATTGTACTCTCACAGAAAAGATTTTTCTGAAGTACCATTTTCTTTTTTCAGATTAATTTATTAGGTTTATTTTTTAAAGCAAACCTTTCTTACATGTTTCCAATACCTTAGAGGTAATTATTAAAATTAAACACCTGGCTTACATAAGTTGTCATTCCAATTCACATTCAAGTAAACCAAAATTGCAACAAATAACAGGTTTTTTCTAGAATCCTTTTAAAATGCTAATTTATTTGTATACTCTGGTTCTTTGTATTCTCGTTTTTTTGTCTTGGTTTGTGAAGACTGGTTTTAAATTAGTAAACAGGCTTTCAAGACTCATGGTAGGTCTTAGATAAGGTGCTAAAAATGATGCTAAAATATGCAGTGATAATTGCATGTCAATTTAAGAACATGTTCCCCATTGAACAGGTGCCTGTTGTTTCCTGCGAGCTCGAGGTTATTGTTAATACACTGCTAACAGGTTCCCAGGAGTTGCCATGCAGTTCATTTCACACTTGGACATTGCAATATTTGCAACAATTCACAGAGTTCAGAAATGTCCAGGAGACTTTGGCAGGGACAGCCAAGCAAAATGCTAATAAGGAAAAACAGAGCAGAAGTCTGAGCCAGGATTCGACTGTTGCCAGACTCCATCAGCACTACACAATGTTGACATGGAAAAAAAGAGTTCTTTCATCTCTTGCAGCCATAAACCAGTGGGGATTTTATTTATTTATTAGCAGAGAAATAACAGAATGGAATACAAGGGAGGGCTTGAAAGAAGCCCATTGTGTTAGGCCATTGACCTCTCATTCAAATGAATGGGTATCTCTGAATGGGTTTTGCTTCATAACACAGCTATGAACACACTGATCTAACAGTCACATCAGTGTTTGTCATCCTGCAGAGTAATTTACAATTCCACAAATTGAAAGGCAGATACTAGTGAATCAAAGCTAGACTGGTTCATAGTCCTATGCTCTAGTGCACCAGTCGTACTGACACGTGGTGTAAAGCAACAACAAGTTGGTCAATTTGACTTCCAAAATCTTAGGTCAGTGTAACTTAGCTTAGATTTCCTTAGAAACTAAAACTAAAAAAAAATAGAACTCTCAACAGAACCCTGAAGTAGCATAAAATCAATCTTCTAGGCTAATGAAGATGACTGGTACAAGTCCATGCTGCCTACTGTCCCCACTCCCATCTCTTTGAAAGTATTTGAGTTGCCCCAATTCCCATATTAATTAGTCTGTAGTACAGTTTAATTGCATGGTACTATTTTTTTCCCAATGAACAGAGCTTTTAATGACTATTCACTCTTTAATAACCAATTAAAAATAGCCTATTATTTTGTGCATGGGATAATGAAACTCATCACCTTAGATGTTTATATTTTTATATATGTTTACATATTTTAACACTTTGATTTGAACAATAAATCTGTTGCATTCATCTTTATTACAAGTGAGTTACACCTTCACTAAATAATGACATTTAAATGCACATACTGCCTCCCTCTTATTTAGCCTAAACAGGACAAGAGACGAAGAGCTGCAGTACCAAGAGGCCTTTTGCTTAAAATTGAAGACAGAAAGAACTGAAGATAGAACTGTAGCAACCCTTGGACTGCATCCAGTCAACCCCAGAAGACAGAGTTGCATGCAGCACACATTTTCATTAGCTTCAGGTACTGGGTGCTCATTTGCTAAAGAACAAAGTACACAGTGCCAAGGAACAGAAATTAAGAGAAAGTATTGCAGCCCTCAAGTTGTGTAAATGACGACAGCTACACTTAAAAGCAGGCTTATCACTGAACTGATAAAAGCATAAGCCCTGATGGCTCTTTAATAAGGTGCCAAGCTAGAGAATCCATGCAAGAACGATGACTGTATGTCATGACACAGAAACCAGATCATAAGAACTGTCTTAATTGAGTGAGAAAGGGGAGGAAGAAAAAAACCAAACCAAAACTAAATTCAAACTAAAAAAACCAACAAGCCTTCAGTGTAAGAATGTTGTTTTATTTGTTGGGGGTGGCAAGGAACAGTTTACTCATCCTGCCCAAATGGTGCCTGGCAGCCCAGCATGGGCACGTCAGGAGTGATGGAAGGTACAATGATGTCTGGCACGAGTCTGGGGCAGAGTCTGACAATTGCTCAGCTGCCATGGGACCACAGTGCTCCCTAATGTCCCCTCCCTGTGCCTGGGTGGCCGAGGGAGAGTCCCTCCCCTGGAAGGGTTCAGCTGTCAGGCCAGTGCCTGCCCAAGGTACTGGCACGAGATGCCTCTGCACCATGGCTCCTTGGACCTCATGTGGTGGTGGCTGCACGTGCCAGGAGGGTAAGTCTCCAACTGGCTCTGCTGCCAGGGTGGTGTTGAACTGTGCCCTCTGTTTCTGTGTTTCTATCTTTATACTGCAGTTCTGTCCCCAGCACTGAAACGGAGCGAGAAAAGGCCACTTTGTGGTCTGACAGGAGTAAAGACACGAGAGGACAAAGCTTGATGGGGACACATAGGTCAAAATCCTGCAGTCAGCTCTGCCAGTGTGATGGCCAGCAGCTGCACTGAGCCCTTGGCAGGGCTGAGCATATGGGGCTTCAGCCCAGCTCAGAGGATTTCTCTCTAGAGCTGTTATTGTTTTGATTTCTCTGTGCATGATCCAAGAGCAAGACATTTTCACAGGCATAAAGTGCAGTTTTTGCCATTAGGAACAAAGGCAAAACTTGCCAGGCACCATGACTGAACTCTCCAGCACTGAAGTAGTTCTTACAAGTTGTAGTTAATAGTCACAGCCTGCACATGTGAACTACTGCACCAAAAAAGGCTAAATCTTTCCTTTATACTTATTGTCTTGTAACAGGGGTTATTCTAATTACTACGATATATCGTGTCTACTTTGCTTTATCTGTGCACTCTCTATGTTCTCTATGATTCCCATATGAATTACATATCCCTGATCTTGGTTTTTTTCTTTTTGCAATCCAGTATATGAAAGACTTGAGTATTTGTTAACTAGGGCACCTGTTCTCTAGAGGTTTTGCTCAACATGAAAATTGATGTCAATTAAGTTACCTTGGAAATACAGGAAACATTCAGGTATATTAACTTACCATGATTTTTTTTTAAAGTTTAATAGTTTATAATATTTTTATCAGTTGCTGTGGTGGGGGGAAGTTTCCTCTCTAGGATTTTTTTAGTGACACCAGTGGCATGTGGGTTCTCACATCCACCACTGTGGTACCATCCAAGTTAATAGTAGATGCTGTAACCCCAAGGCAGGTTATAATCCCTGTTTTATGGCTACTTGGAAGGTGTCTTACAGCACTGTTGCCTTACTGCAGCTGATCAAATAGCATAAAGTATAAGACACAGCTGATGCAATAGTTTATTTATGTATTTGTGTACGAAGAGGCACTGTTTGATTTGCTGTCATGTCCAAGTGCAGCCTCGACTTGTTATCTT
Source organism: Heliornis fulica (assembly GCA_013399135.1). Taxonomy (NCBI): domain Eukaryota; kingdom Metazoa; phylum Chordata; class Aves; order Gruiformes; family Heliornithidae; genus Heliornis; species Heliornis fulica. Next base: position 109,230 of record VXBZ01000397.1, on the reverse strand, counting down.
ACCACTGTCCCCAGCAGATCAGTTACAGCCAGGGTGAAACTGGCAAGATAACTGGAATGGCAAAATGAGCCCAGTATAAAAAAATCTGTTCCCAAGTGACTGCTGGTATGAAGCAAGGTAACAGATTTAAACAATGGACATAATTACAAAAGCTAAAAAATTTAAAGCCTGTTAGTGACAATTTAATCTAGCTCATAAGCACTATCTACTTGTTTAATTATCCTTGTGTTAAAATATACATGGTCAATTTGAAAAGACAACACTGTGAGAGTTTTGTTTATGTTTTTTTTTGTCTAAAAATGTATCACAAAAAGCTGATTCTGAATATCCATTTTCCCAACTAAATTACTCTGGTACTGTAACTGTATTGCAAAATACTGTTTGTAAGGAATTAATAAGTGTCCAGCTACAAGCTACATTTTACAGTCTGACTTTTCAGCGTGCCCTGGTGTAAACAAGCAGTGTAATCACTTTTGCTTGTCTTGTTTTGGACAGATAAAGGCCATCCAGCCACAGGAATGGTGTGAGTATCCCATGAGTGTGTGTGGAAGCAAGATGAATCTGAAGTAACAGAACATACAGTCATGTAATGCTGGAGTGTGCTGGACTAGAGTAACTTACTTGCTGCTGTTGTAACCACAGGAGCCGTGAAGGTCATGGGGCACTGGGAGGGGGATGAGTAGAGTCCAGCCAGAGGCGTGGCAGTTGAGGAAGAGCATCCCAGTAGTTTTACAGCAGGAGTAATGACCCTGGCTTTGTTTCTGCAGGTAAGAAGGTTGTACTGAAGCCAGAAGGACCAGTGCTGATTTACTCTTGCTGCAGAAAAAAATGTAACTGGATTGAACTCTGCAAAGTTACCGAGGAACAGTAGGCTGCAATCCAGAACTGTGGTGGTAGGTGAGACACAGGAAGGTTGAAAGGGCAAGGGAAAACTTCTAACCTGATAAAAACCATTCAGCATTTTCTCTCTCTGTTAACAATTTCCTTGCTTATGATTCAACTTTGTACCATTTCAAACACCTCTTTTTTTTTTTAAGGGACACAGCACAGCATTAGTTTAGGACAATGATCTCAACTGAGACCAAAGGCGATGACACTTTTTTCCTCTGGCTTTCAGGTAATGACCTTTTGCTCAATTACACCACAAGTTTCACGTCCAGGCTTTCATCCTCAACTTATTATGGGCCACATTAAAAAAGCTGCCTTTAGATTCAAAGTCTGCAAAAGCATTGGCAACAGGCAAAAGCTGGAGGTGGGTCTCGGTGAAAGCAAGGTGCTGTGGCTTGTACTCAAATGTTTCCTTCAAGTGCTGCCCTCCCTCCCCCACTTCCTCCACTCTCAGATGTAGTAGAAAGCTATTTTCAGGGGTATTCTATCTTTGTGTGTCTCTGTCACTTCAGCTAAGTTCCTAGAAAAAATCTAAAAAAAATAACTTGTGGGAATTTCAGCAAGCCAACAGCCTTTTGGCTGGAAAGAAAAGAAAAAAATCCTGATAAAGTGGCAGTGCTATGGTGCACATTTTCATCCTACCTGGCCTTCTCATACTTATTTCTTCCCTGGATTCTGGACCTGAAGAATTTCTTAGTTTCACCTCCTGGGCCCTTCTGCAATGTCTGGGGGCAGCTGGCAGCACACCCCCACTTCTTTCCCCTTGCAACTGCAGGCTGTGAGTTCAGTGAGAATGAAACTTGTGTCTTGCAAGACTTAAATCCTGCTACTGGGATGTAGTAGTGAATGTGCTAAAGCAAGAAGCCTTGTCAGTGACATCAGTGCCTGGTACAGAAGGGAACTAAAGTGGCATAAGATTTTTTTGGGACAATCTGGCCCCAAGCAGTTTGGGTTAGAAGGTAGTAAGGGCTCAAAATTGTGATGTAAGATTTTCCTAAGTCATTGCAATGAGTGGACTGTATCTGCTCACACATCTGGGTGTTAAGCAGAGGAAGGGAACACATTGGGCAGGACTGCAGACTGTGGTAGTACTAACTGTTAAGAACCACCTTGTGGTTGACCATACAGCATGACAGAATCACAGCCCAATGGCATCCCACTGTGGGCCTCACCGACTGATGGATGTTCAGCCTGTGTCTGCATTGTTGATGATGTTCACTTTTTGTGACTGGTTGTCCTATATAAGCTGAACTGAAGGTGGTAGTTGGGGAAGTGGAAAAGACATGCAACAGAAATCCATTAAAGCTCCTGCACACAGTCTAGCTGGGGACATCTGACATGGGTTTGGCTTAATGAACCTCTTTATAATGAACATGGGGCTTGGAAGGCAAATGGTTTCTGTTACCTGAAGGGATGCTGAATAACCTGCTGTTGCTTTCTTGTGTGGTCAAACCTTATTTACCTCTCTATCCCCCAGATTCTCATTCTCTAACCATGGCACAGTGATGATGACAGCTGCGATTTATCTCTTTTACTCAAAGCAACGTGGGAGTTTCTGGTACTTCACACGGGCGATTCCAGACCTTTGGCAATCTCCAGGTCATTTGTTGTCCTCCATTCCTGCTGTGTTGCATCAGGAAGGTCTAAACCCAGACAAAAGGTAAAAGCCCATACATCCTTTATTTGAGCATTTCACAGATAAATTACAAGTTTCTTTGCAATCACGTCATAAATCAAAATGTTTATTTACACCTCAGAAACAGCAAGCAATTCAGCAACTAGGGCCCAAAAGAACGATTAACTGGAAAAGTAGCTGAATTAAGTATCTTTAAAATCAAACAAAATGTTATCCTCCTTGCTTGAACTTTTTTAAAAAAGAAAATAATTCATAAAAAAACCCCCACCAAGATTGGGGTTAACTTAAAGCAAGAGTTTGTTATGGGTCAAATATGACATTACAGGAGTGTTCTGTCTGAAATGGCAGTAACAACACAGCTTGTTTGTACTGAATTCACCACCACAGTCCACCAGGGATGCTCTTACAGTGCCAGGCAGGGGGTGTATGCATGGACATACACATAGACTACATTCAGTTTAACCCCAAGTCATCCAACACAGTCGTTTGCTGATACAGAGGAGGTGTAATGATCAAAGGGTGAATGAAGCTTTCCCAAATAGCTGTCCCACTGAAAGCACAGTAACGCAGAATTCTGGCTGTAAACCCTTCCCTTTCCACTACTGGTGACCTGCTGATACATAGGCAACTAAAAATGAGTCAGTAAACAATTATGCATATCTTCAAATGATATAATTGTGTAAAGAGGGGACAGCTAAAGGTAGCATAAATACCACATGAGGGCTGGGATAAGCCTGGGTTTTAGAGTGTGGGGTTTTTTGCCTTCTTTAAAGCAGACTGGTCTGGCATACATAACCCATGCTGTCCCTTAAGTCATGTATTCATCCATAATTTATGGAATTAAACTGCTTATTCCAAGGCCCCATGTTGTATTAGTCTCCCTCCATCTGCATATATTTTATATATATATATATTTATATGTGTATGTGTATATCTCTATATATCTACATATATACACACACATAGCAATTGTGCAACTAGTAACTTTCCACTGAGTGTATGAGTGTATCCATTTCATTCAGACAAATATAAGTCAACTAGCATGTCTTGATGTGAGGCAGGAGAACAGTTTTGTCAATGGGCTATGTGTTTTACATAGTAAAATAGTCAGTTAGATCTGCTTTAAATAGAATAGCTACAATGATAATTACCAACATACTTTGCATGTTAATTCTAAAGATAATAGATCACAGAATTAGTTGAAAGAAAATAATTGCTATTTTAGTTATCGTTTTGTTAGCCTTGGACAGTGTATCTCTCAGACAACAGGTTTTGGAGATGTAATAAAGGCAAGATAAGATCAGAGTTTTGCCTTAGATTTGGGTTCTCAAGTCTCTGATGTGACTTTAATATAATTATGTTGTAAGTTGTTTTTTTTTAATTAAATAAAACATTAGTAAACCCATTCAGATAGAAACTTAGCCTTTAGACAAAGTGATGTAAAATTATTTGTGCACAAAATTCTGCTGAGTGTATAAGTAGCAATTGAGCAGAAAACTGGCAGCTTTTTCAGGTTTTCAGACAAGAGGTCTTTGCAAAGGAAAGACCAATAATGTAAAAGTTGTTAATATTGTAACATATGTCTGTCTTTCTGTAGTGATAAAACACTTACTTAAGCTAGGGCCCTACAAACTTGTTGTAAGTCCATAATTTAATAAATGAGGTTTTATTATAATGATCCCCTTACTTAAATGACTACACAAGAGACCAGGACAAATTATTTGACCACATGCCACAGCCATTTCAAATAAAGGTTAAACCAAATTACACTGGGTGCCTTAGAGAGACGCTGAAGTGGATGGTGATAGAAGTGAGTCATCTGTGGGAGGAATCTAAGCTGTAGGTTTCTCTATATGTCACAATAGGCAGACTTTTGATAATCTGTGAGTAAGTACTCAACAATCCTGTGACAAATACTGCTGCTTTACTATTTGGAGAAGACCAGTGTATAAGCAAAAGCAATGAGGATGTTTAGATGAAAAATTTCATCTAAATATGATTAACTGAATCTCAATTCTAGAAAGGGAGTTGCTCTTTGATTTACACCAGTGTAGATGTGATGAGAACAGGGCTCAGAAAGTGTATTAGCCAGTGTTTCACTCTTACCTAATTTTCCTTGATACCCAGAAGGAAATTCAGCTTGTTTCCCTTTGTTTTAATCTTCAGACCTACAGTTACTGAACAGAGTGTAATAGCACACACATGAGGTGTTCAGGCAATGGTTCAATTAGCAAGTGCACCACAAAGTAGACTTTTATCTTGCTAATAAACTCCTCTCACTGGTTGTTATACCCGATCTGTGTTTCAACAGCAGATGTTCCTTTAAAGTGAAATGAATTTTTCCACAAGAAGTTTTGTTCATGTTAGAAAATGAAAATCAACAAGTCCACTGCCTTTCTGACTCTAAACAGCATTGTATGTCTACTAACATAGACTGAAACAAACATCACAGTGACCAAAATAGCTAGGTAGAAGTAAGTGCTATGCTATAAAACCAGCAAGCTTGGCCAAACAAACGTTAAACATAATTAACTATTTAAAAAAAATGACAACAAATTTTGTAACTTCTCTACTCTTTCATTATATTGTAGAAAAACTAATAAATTATTGTTGTGCCCTTGTTGCAGGAAACGGGCATCGTTTTTTGAGCCAGAGCCAACAATCTCATTCAGGTAGGAAAACTCAGATTCTAATGTGGTTCCTCACTTGTATAACACTAGAGAAAGTGCCACAATCTCTCATTACATGGGGTTTGTTCTCAAGTACAGAGAGGGAGAAACATTAACAGGGCTGCTTCATCTTCTCTTTGTGTGCTTAGGTAGTCCAGTGATTAACTCAGTCTGAAGCCTAGAGACACACAGTGAAGACTGAGAGGCTTTAATCTAGGTGCAGAAATAAAGTGATAAAGGTGAATGAAGGTTTTAATGCATCTTGATTCAGAGATCCAGCCATGATACTGACCTCTCTACATGTCAAAAGGTTGCAGTATTATCCAAGAAGAAAGATAACTTGTCCTCGGGCAGAGTGGTAAAAGTCTTCCCATTGTTAGTGTAGTTCCAGGCAGGAGAGATTTTGGTTTATTTCTCATTTTGGATGCCCTTGCAATGATCCACCAAATGCTATGTGAGCTTTGGTTTAAACAAGAAAAGAGTAGCTTTATCTGACTCTCGATAGATATGACACTAAAGTCAATGGGTGTCTTTCCAGAAGTGGGTTTTGCTGGATAGAGAGAGGAAGAAAGCAAGTAGAAAAAGAGTATTTGTCAGGGAGGATATTATAATTTCTTTTATTTAAGATAGAAGTTTTGTAGATCAAAGCATAGAGTGCATTTTATCTTTGGGTGCATCTGGATCCATTCATTAAATATACATGTTGAAAATCCAGTGGTGTTATGTATTTGTTGATTTTCTCCTTTTCAAAAATTTGTCTGAAAATGACATTTGTTTTAAAAGTCGTGTTTGATGATAAAGCAGCAGCATGTGATTATTACAAGGCATGGGCAGAGAAAGAGAACTAGAAGCATGCCCATGTTAATGTCTGAGATCAGGCACTTTCCCACTGAAATGCCTGCAGCTGCCTAACAACCCCCACCCGAGGGCTGTGTTCAGCAGAAGCTCCCACTAACCTCAAAGTACCCCTTTGGTAATTGAAACACCTAGAGTGTGCTGCAAGAGAAACAAGGTCAGTGGGAGATTTGACTTGGTCAGGACTGCAGGAGTTTAGCTGGAAGAAAAAAATAGGTTCCTGTCTGAAGGCAGCTTGGATGTTGTCAAGACATCTACAATGTTAGGAAAGTTCACAACACAAACTATTTTTTCCTCTGTCGCTGTTGTTATTACTCCTTTTGATTAAAATAAAAAAGAAGAAGAAATAAAAGACCTGTTTCATATTTGGTACAATACAGGAAGTCAGAGAAAAGCTATTGTACAGCAATTTTTAACCACCAACACACATTTAATATCTAGTGTAGCATTATGGAGAACTTAATGTATGTTTGGACTTTTAAAATGCTTCCAAAAAGCGTTACTATTGAAACATATACATGGTGTGGAAGATATGCTCATAATCTCACTGTAGTAAAGACAACATACAGTATGACTCATAAGTACTGTAAAAATGCTAACTAAAGAATGCAGCTGCAAAGTTCTATTGCATAAGAAAGCTTTCCTGTTTAAACTTTAAATAAGCAAGTTTATTAAAATATGCTAAGACACTTACCTTACCCTAGTTACTGGCAAGCTCTAATAAAAGCCACAGTCTGTCACTAGTATACGTTTTGTGTTAATTTTATAAAAAATTTGGTGTGAGCTTTGATGGATCATTTACAATTTATTAACAAGATGATCATCTTGATACAGTTAGAAGGGTTTTTTTTCTTTTTCAACCTTACATGCTCACAGAATAAAAAAGGATTCATATTCATATGTAACGAACACCCTTTTTTTCCATGTCTGCAAACAAGTGTGGTAAATTTACACACACAAAGAAATGCTCTTGTTACTCTTAACTGGAAACTGTGTGTACATGTGTATGTATGTATATATATATTCAAAACTATATATATGTGTGTGAATATATTTATAGAATAGGGTATCTGTTTTCCTCCTTGCGCTTACATATGTAAGGACAGCTGTGTAGAGGCTGAGAGAGAGACCAGTGCTTCTGAGAAATACTTTGCTTTTGCTGTCCTAATGAGCTTCTCATATGCAGACACCTACCTACCTACCCTCGTCCACAGAGCTGACAAAAGACTTAAATTTTGGAAACGGCTCCAGCAAATAACAATCTGCAGGAACATAGAGGAAGCCCCTTTAAAATCAGGCCCAGCGCTCCCATGCTGTGAATCATGAGCCACACCGCGCCGGTGGCAGCTGGCTGCTTCCCGCCTTCCCACAGACCTGAGCTCCACAGAACCTCCCACTGAAAGGAGAGCGAAGCACCGTGCTCCTGCCGGATCATAAATCCCATCTGGGGCACAAGGAGAGCAGTTCAGATCCAAAACAAGCCAGGGGGACTTGAGTTTCTTGTTTGCTGAACCTGAGGTATGAGAAGTGACACTGCAGAGCCCTGGGCCTGCTTTATTTGGTGTCAACAGAGTGGCTGTTGTAGCGGTATGATTGCAATAGGCTCTCTCCTCCTGGCCACGATATAAACAGCAAATACAGTAGGTTTAGCCATGGTAGAATAGTTTTGATTCATCTGTGGCTGTATGATTCTGCTTTGTCCCTTGCACGCTCCAGATGAATACTTTATAAAAGCTAAACCTGTTGTATAACTCTTCTCTCTATATAAATATATATATATACATACACTCATACATATACAAATACTAACCCACAGACAAAATATTTTCTGAACAGTTGAATAGCAACAAGTCAACAGATAGAAAAAATGGAGTCAATCTGGTTTTGGCTCCCCCAAGGTCCAGTTTAGATGTCATGGTCTTGTAACATTCAGAGAAAATTCGCATAAACCTCGTGTCTGGCAAGAGGAATCCATTAATAAACGGAAGTTAGGGCGGAGGCTGTCAAACACCAATGTACAGTCGGACAGATTAGGTGAGGTTGCAAATTAAACTCAATCAGGAGCAACTGAGGCCTAGTAGTGAAGAACAGTAACTGTAAACTGCAATCTTCAGATCTGACGTTTTCTTCTTTTCTCATTGCCATGGCAACTCGGTAGGACAGCTTCAAATGTCAGGAGTTCTTACAGACCTAAACGATGGGAAACGTGTGTGATTATTACTGTGTGGAGCAGAGAGTCTTTTCATTTTCTGATTTTTTTCCCAATCAAATTCCTGATTGAGTGCATGCACATTTGCCAGTAATTAAATATAAATTAGCCAGGTTCAGAAGTAATTATTTGTAAAGATAGAAATCTCGAAGAGGAAACCCCAAAATGTCACCTGGGGCATTCAGAGACCTTTTTCTTCCCAAGTCTCTGTTAGGTGTGATGGAGCTCTGCTGCCCTGAAGATGGCTGAACACCTGCCTGCCATGGGAAGCAGGGAATGAATTCCTTGCTTTGCTTGCTTGTGTGGTTTTTCCTTTACCTATTAAACTGTGTTTACCTCAGCCCATGAGTTTACTCACTTTTCCCTTTCTACTTGTCCTCCCCATCCCTCTGGGACAGCGAGTGAGCAGCAGCTGCCTACCTGGGGTTAAACACATGCACAAGAGTGCTCTCTACCCTGGGAGGAACCAACTGCTCTATCAAAACACAAAAATGCAAATCAAACATACATTTCCTGAGTGTTTGTGGGATTTGATGTGTATGTCTAATATATATTGCACTTGTACTTTTAAATGATGCAATATCAATAGTTGTGTCACAACCACAGAACTACAGCATAAGCAGTAACCTACTGGTTATTAGTATATGCTGGCTTGTGCTCTTTACTAATTTTTAATTATTTGCTTTTATTTTAGGCAAATTAAGTTTAATATAATTCTTGATTTGGCTGTTTTACTTTATCTATTTGTTTCTTGCTATTATCTTGTTATTATTTGAAATGACTTCAATATTACATTCTTCCAGCTAGGGCCCTGTCCAGATGGGCTATGCATCAAGGCAGGCACCTGGATAGCACACAACAGCCTGTCCTGTCCCCTGCAGCACGACCTCAGCTCTGTTAAACAGAGGTAAATAAAGCAAATTTAACAAGCGTAAGAACCAATAGAGGGACTGATGGATGGGGCTCACTGGAGCAAGAGCTATCACTGAGATTTCCAAATAAGATAAAATCTGGAATTACTTGGCAAATGGATTATTTGGATGCTATTTAAAAAAAATTAAAAAAGTCTGGACACAAAAATTAGGATCCAGGCTGCCAAAGTTTGAATATATTAGGATTAGGGGATCCAGCTAGGACTAAATTCTCACAAACAACATGACCTCCTAAAGTAGTGAAAAGCAAGAGTTTGGGACTCTGTTCCCACAGGCCATTTGAAAAATAGCATTTCCTACAGCATTAAAGGGCACTTGTTCAAACCTGACTCAAGGAAATAACAGTAGCTTTTGAATTGGCAAAACTGCTCTGAGTTTTAGGAGATCCCTGGAAGTCTTCCTGCTAAGGACAGGCTCTTGTATATGATGAATGAACAGCAGCTGTAGTACTGAACATCTGTACAATCTATGGGCTGAAACTTCACCAGGAAAACTGTCAGCACAAAATTTATAAATATCACACAAATTCAAGCAGCCAGTGACTGCTTCACCAACAGCTTGTAAATAAAGGGCAATACATGTTGATTTACATGCAGACTTGAAGAAAAGCTTGTATATTTTACATCACATTGGCAGATATAATTAATGATACTAACTTATCATACACTGTTTTTTCTGAGTAAACTATATATTAAAACTAGTTAGTTCCACTTAAATAATATGTTTTTTTCCCATGTGCTTTTTATCTACTGAAGGCTCTCTTCTCTCACAGTATAAGTGTGCTTTAGATTCTCCCTGTACCCCACCTGCCCCTTCAAGCACCACCCCAGCTCTTAACCTTTCATCTGAGCTCTACAGTCCCTGCCTAGACTCTCATTCTACTGAAATTGCTTCCCAACTTTCTGACCTATCAGCTGCCTCCAACCCATTTCTCACATGCCTAGAAATCTGATGCTTCCCTTGGCTCCTGTATCCCCTCCTGTCAATTCACTATCATTTCTCTAATCACTTTTCCAGCACGACCTTCTATCTCATTCCCTCCATCCGAGGTTTCTGGGGAAACATTTGTCCCCTCACTTCAACCTCTTCCCACTCTTTGTGACACCATTCATGCACGTTCAGCTCTCGCTTCAGTGCTGACAGTTCAGAGATCTTACTCTCTTTACCTGCTTTTCCATTTAAACTAAAATGTCGACCTCTAGCTCTGATACCTTTTCTGTGCTTAGCTGACAGCTCTGCAGAGCTACAACTGAGCTCTTAAATCTTTTCCCTAAAGCACTCCCTTCCAGTTCTTCCTTTGATTGCCCAGGACAACATCCCGCCTCTTATTCCAGCCTAAAAACACAGAGAAAGCAGAGAAGGTTTTTGTCATGGAATCTCTCATTTCTAGGTCTGTAAATTTAGGTTACTTGTTAATCCAGAAGATTCTTTTTCACACATCAACCCAAAGGTTGGGTTTTTTTAGCCATTCAAACAGCTAAATCTCCTTCCCAGGCTCTCTTCAGTTAGCACTTTTATGACATCTTTTCACAGCCCATGACAAATTCAAGCTCCTATTCTGCCAGTCTTACTCTTTATGGAGCATTTTCCTTGTCTGCCACTTTGACAAAACCTACATTACATCATGGCTTTCTTCCTTAAAGCACATATTTTCATGGATTTTCTCTACATGGCCTGGTTTTTGTTTTTTTTTTTTTCCTCTCATTCATAGCTGGCGATGGCAACTTTCATTGATGTGTTTTCAAATTAACCTGCTTGGACTTTTCCATAGCCCTTCCCACCCACTAGGAGCAGCTCCCTGCAAGCTCCCATATATTGCTGCCTGCTTCACATCTGCTATGGCTCAATCATCTACAGAAATCTTGGTATTTGCAAAGGGTGACAAATCCTCTATGAACTGAGCACAGCCCTTTCACCTGGAGACACTTCATCTTGAGACCATATCTGTCTTCCTTTTTTTTCTACTGCACACAAGGTTGGTGTAAAATTGCTTAGGTCTAAAGAGAAATTTTAGTTTCTATGGTTAATATCAGAGTTTATCAGTTACAAATTTACTTTTTAAAAATATTCTGATATAGTCATGTAAAGTGTTACTGGACAAGCATTCTAGCCAATAACTCTCTTAATACAAACTCTACAGCAATCAAGAACAACCAAGAGAAATTGTGGAGAAAGCTCAGGGTTGAATACGAGCAGATCTACTGTAATCAACAGAACTGCTCTATTATAAATTCTTTGAGGTTCTGATAAGCATATGGTCAATATTTAAAATCTCTCCGTTTCCCAGCTGCATTTCCAATGTTCATTATTATTTTCTGTAAAGGAATTTTAGCTTTCTTGTTTGTTTGCTGTTTTTTTTTTCTTATTTCCCCCCTTAAAGAAAGACCAAATAAAAGTTCCAGAAATGTACACACAACTAAATTATTAGCCTAATTATTAGGCTAATAATAAAATTAGGTTAAATCATTAGGCTCTGCTTCATTGAGTCCCATCTCTAGGCAGCTACCCTAAAGGCTATGGACCTCTAGTGTTCACCTACTGACATCACTGGGCTTGTGTTAGTGATGGTTGCTGTTTTGGGGTTCTTTTCGATCCATTCTTATGTATTTTATATCATGCATGATTTAATGTTTGCAGCTGACAGCACCTCATAAAAGATGTTGGTATTTATGGAATACTGGGAGAATAAATTGTGTAAATAATGTGTTCAGGCAGCACATTTGCTGATCTGTGCTAACTGTCTCTTTTAGGAACTTAATGCCCTGGTAAGCCTGTGCCTGGCAGGTTTAGATCTATACACTAATGATCATTATGTCTAGTAATTATTTTATTTTCTTTGTATCAGCTATTAAGAACAACACTTAGTCTCTCTATAGCTATTACACACCATGTGTTGCTTTAAACATGATTTCAGTCTACCTACAAGAAGTAATTTGCTCCATAGAGCTGCAGGCACGAAAGTCCCAGCGTGTGCATCGTTGCTCGTTTGTGGCCACCTCCACCTTCCCAATAAAGTATCTGAGGAATGTACAAGCACCAAAAACCTACCATAGCTACATGTAACTCTTTCTCTAGATATCATTCTCACTGAAGTCTCTAATGTGATCTTCACTGGTTGTATCTGAGAGTTACACTCAACACTGCAACACTCTACACTTCAACACTCAGGGATACGTTTAGCCACATTTGTTTTAGGATAACAGTGAACTGGGCAGGGTTATTTTTATGTGCTTTCTGTCTGAATTATTGCTATTATGGCTAATGGGTCTTTGATAAGAGAGCACAGCTTGTTATCATAAACAGATGGCATCTGTTGGCATTAGTACTTTGGCATTGAAAGATGATTTTTGCTTTTGTTGGTCAAGAGAACTGACAGACACAGTACATGTTTCTCTAGATCTAAAGCACTGATCACATGGAGTATAAGAACATTATAGGAATAAAATTCCAAGTATGCAGTTTAGGGGAGGGTGGTCACCATGTTCTTCAATGGAACAAACCCCCCTTTCTACTGCCACTAATGCCTGTTGATGTTGACTGTATTTAGAAGGTCAACAGAGCTGTTGAAGTTGGCCAACTCCACAGGACAGATCGGGATTGTCTTCTACTCTTGGGAGTTTTGGATGTTGAATTCATTTAGAAAAGGAGCAATTCACCTACTACAGGCTGTTTATACTATTGACTTCTTCGATGTCTACAGCTACCTATCTATTTCACAGCCTAATTTCAGGTTTATTTCTTATGTTGATCCATATAATAACAGAAAATGGAAAAAAAGATGCACATAATTAAGACAAAGATATAATGCCCAATCCTAAGAAGGCAGCAACTGGTAGTATGTAATCTCATTCACTACGGTTCAGGTTGCCAAGAGCTCATATTCCAGCAGAACCCTTCTAGTAAGCCACTAAACAATCTTCTTGTTTGCAAAATGATGACTTCTGATCTCAGAAAATGCTTTGGTATTTCCCAGGCACTCTAGCTTTCCCTGTGGCACCCTTAGCTTTCTCTGAACATATTTACATATTGGTGACTCAATTCCCTACATATTTTAAAGTAACAGGTTTAAATTGAGTAATTCAAAGCCTTTAAAAGACGTGTTCCTTATGAGACCAACCTCACCCCCCATTACACACAGACTATTCTTCCTACATTGCAGTTAAAAAACCATAAAAATTAAAGGCATTTAAGTTTCATGCTGACCCTCTGTACAGGAATGAACTCTACCCAAGACGCATTCATCCTCTAATTCCCATTTAGCATAGAGAAGAGAGCACAGCTGGAGTTTGGAGTCCAACTCATGCATGCTCCATTTCTTTCAGATTTCTTTCAATTACCCTCTCATCAGAAGTATTACATTAATTTTTGCATAATTAAAAGTCTATATTATATCACGGACTTTATCAAAACCTCAGTAATGTTAAAGAGATAATATGGAAACTGTAGGAGATCAGAACCATGTTGCTGATTAGGCAGCTAATCAACATCCAGGTACTTATTTCCTGGATTTACCATCTATAAAAGGACATTAATTAGTTGTTAGTTTAGGCTTCACATAGAACTTAGAAAAACATAAATTGCCTTTATGTACATCACTGATTAGTCATGGGTCGTTTTCAACATGAAAAATATCACAGTGCTTTCACTGTATACCTATAAGTCATAAAATTTTGCACTTTTGTGTAAAATTATCATTTAATTGAATTAAAAATCGTTAACTAATGAAAAAAAATATAAGAGACAAGTAAGTTTATCCTGAACATTTGCACCTTATAACATCACCTATAATTTTTCCCATTTATGTGAAGAAATTATTTCAAGTTCTTAATGACAGAAAAAAACCCCACAGTATGTATTAGTACAGTGTGAAATGAGCATTTCATAATTCTACTCAAAGCTTGAGCAGGCATTCATATATCAATGTCAATATTTAACTTCAGGAGCTAAAATGCCAGCATGTGCTATGCAGTTGGCCAAAATTGGCAAGACAGTGGAGAAAGATGCCAATCTAAACTAATCGGCTTGCACAGGGGAATAACTTGCTCAGACTGAAGTAATTTTCAAAGAGTATCTGTTTGACACCAGCAGATGATATTCCAAGAGTGTCTCTCATGCTGTTAACTTATAATAAGACTATACTGGCAGATCTAAAACAGAGCTGATTCACCCCAAAGTGCTCTTACTTTTCTAACTTCCAGCAAGGACCTTGCTCTGTTGAATCCTTGTTTTCATAGTCATGTACTCACATATACTCAGTATGCAGTGGGCTGTACTTAGGAAGTGCAGAATGTGTGTTCATATAACCACCATCTGAGAGAAAAGTTCCACAGACCAATTAAAAGACTGGCTGTGTGCTTAGAAATTCAGAAACATGTACTACCCAGTCCAGTGCAGTGCTGCCTTTCTAGAGGCTCAGCATCACAGACTGGTTTGGGCTAGAAGGGACCTCAAAGACATCTAGTTCCAACTCCTGACTAGGCAGGGAGACTCTCTGCTAGCCCAGGTTGCCTAAAGCCCCATCCAACCTGGCCTTGGACATGGGATCCCTGGCTAGGGATCAGGGGGAAGCCACAGCTTCTCTGAGCAACCTGTGCCAAGGCCCCCCCTCCACTCTCCCAGGGAAGAATTTCTTCCCATTGTCTAATATAAATCTTCCCTCTTTCAGCTTAAGGCCATTCCTCCTTGCCCTGGCACTCCAGGCTAGGGATATGAAGTATCTTACTGGAATGGTGGTGGTTTCTGGTTTAAAGATGTCCTAGATTATTATTGTTCTATATTGCTACAAATTATAGCTGGATACTTGCTAAAGCTATGTCACCTTTATTTGACTGATAGGAAATAAATGCTTCCTTTCTTTTCCAGTTGTTTCAAAACAAACCAAAACAACTGCAGAGATGACTGCCTGCAGTCTGGAAGTATATTTTCTCATGCTCTAGACTGATAAATTTAGCTGAACAGTTAAAAATATTCTTCCCTCTTTATTAATTACAGTTATGATATAGTAGCATTGAACAATTCTCCTAATTTTTCATATTTGTGCTGAAAATGGAATGTTTCAAATATAGGGGCTAGCCAACCTTCCAAAGCAATGTATAACTCCTTGAACAGTCAGATCCCATCTTCCACATTGGTTCTGCTTAGTTTATTACCAGGTTTAATAAGTTAGTACATGACCATAACTAGTCCAAACACATTCAGAGCTGTAGGTATGCACTAAGCCCACTCAAAATACTAAAAGAATTATCCAAGAAACCTCTTATTAAGTGAGAATAAAATGTGAAGAAAGTATCACACTCAGAAATTATAGGAAAGGAGAAATTAAATTAGAAAATGGCCAGATTTGGCTGTATTGTTATCAACCTGTCTGTTTCATTTTTTTTTCCAAGAGCTTGTAAACACAACAGCCTGCCTAAGTATTAACCAGTGACATATGCAGTGTATGGGTACAGTAAGGCTTTATGGTTAACGTGAAATTTTCCAAACATCATCACCATTTTAATGGATTTTAGAGGATAATAATTTAAAGGATAATAGAGAACCAAAACCAACATCACCTGACTGTTAAGTACACCAAGTCTCCCCCATTCATGTCTAATACCACATATGACATCTAAGCTGGGTAGAAAGCTGTCCATGTGGAGAGCACATTATGATGTCTTTGGACATTATAGAGTGGAGAAATATTCATGGACAGACACAGTTAAAAGTAACAGAAGTCCCAGGGTATATAGTGGCCATTAATGACAGGGAAAAAAAATACTCAATCTGGTCATGTATTTGGTTCTAGTTTTTAGTTATGGTCTGCTCCAGAATAATGCAGATGATAACTATCTGGAGTTATATATTTATGTGACTTTAAGAGGTTGTTCAGAAGAGAAACACAAAATATTACATATCAACAGTTACTGTTGAGAACTGTTGCGAAAATGGAACCATAAAATGTTCATTCGGATTCACAACACTGAATGGTCTATCAAACCCATCTCTTTAAATGCTCATTTCATGTCTACAGAATGACCATCAGGAACAATATTACAGCTCTTAGGGAAGGAGTTGTGTTTGCTAGTAACATTTTTCTCTTCTGCATTCCAAACACACATCTTCTAAACTGTCGTATTTTTTCATGCCTATACTTCTGGAACATGTTTGGATGGTTTAAAATGTGCATAAAATAGCATTTCCCACCTAATTGACTCAATAAAATGTAATGCCATTAAGTAGATTTTAAATATGCTGATGTACAATTTGAGGGTATTTCTATTTGTCATGTCTATATGATGAGATATATAAACATCCTGTCTCCAATTATGTACATACATATGGACTGCTGTGCCATTTTAAGCCCCATTAACTTTAGGTGGCCTCCAAAACCCAACTGCACAACAAATTGCAGGACTGAGGATGCTCACAGAGCAATCAGAGGACTGGACACAGAGGCCTGTGCAAATAGTGAGGTTCAAATCAAGACTGTCTCAATTGGAATGCAATCCCTTTGCCTTCAAGCTATCCTTTACTTACTAGAGTCTAATCGATCACAATCTGTAAGGAGACAAATAGCAACAGTATTTTTTGCATATGCACATTTGAGAATACATCTCATATCCAATTACAATTTAGCAGCAACAGTAATAATGTTATTATGGACAAAAGCATCTCTAACACAGATAGTAAGTATTAGACTAATAGGGCATATTTCTGCTGTTATTATTTGGTTTAGGAAATAAGATTTATATCACTGGAACTTACTAAATTTTAATAATTTCCAGTTACATGGGTAACATCATTCAGGTACTATTTAAAGTTCCCACATGGTACATGCTCTAATGCAAGAACTTAAATTAGAATAGTGCAAAATACCCCCAACCCAACAGACCACCTTTCACAGCAAAACTCTCTCCATCTTAGCAGATTTTGAAATTCTAGCCAATATAGGGTTGTTTTGCTTCTCAGAAATGAGAAAATTCCCCTTGCAAAACTTCCTAGTCTTGCTAATTAAACTGATTTTTTTTTTTAATTAAATGCCACTGCTGTGAAAAGCAGAAAATTACTACATAAGATTAAAATATGCTGAGAGAAACTAACATGTAAAAAAGAAAACATAGCTTTTAGCAAATTCATCTATTGTAAATGGTTCTTTTTTGGAACTATATGGAACAGGGATGAACTTTTTCTTTGTTTTTCTTGGGAAGAAACAAATCTTACTGTAAAAACTGCATAGTAGTTGAGCCTTGAAAAAAAATTGTACTACACACTAGTCTAAAACTAAGCCAAGTAACTCACAATAAAGGCTGAAAACTGTGAGCCTGCAGGTAACAAATCTGCACTTGTAATGAAAAGAGCAATGACCTTAAAGGTCTTTTCCATTTGGAACCTGCTATGATTTGTCTTAGACTTATGCCATTCAAGAATGCATTGCTTCAGTCTTCAGACATTTGATGTTCCTGCACAAATAACACAGGATATACAAGAAATATAGATGCTTCTCTTGGCTTGAAAAATGAACTGGGTGTAAGATAACACTGTGGTTTTAAGACTGGCTATGGTCAGGTAAATTCAAATGCAACAGTTTAACAAAACTTGAATTTTTCTAATGGTTTAATGGGAAATATGTAATTTTCAATCTGACTATTGACCCTGTAGCTTCATTCCTCAAATCAGAAAATGTTATGAGGGAGGACAGCGAGCATTAAAGCAGGATAGGTTGGTGGAAATTAATGGGAAGTTAAATTCAAGGGAGTCTCTAAGGCTTCTGTGCAATCACAGTACAGACATCTGTGTGAGTCTCTGTTTTTCAACATACCTGAGGCCTTTCACCCTCAGTTTAACAAATTAATTTCAATGTAGAGACCTCCAGCTTATTCAATTTCTTCATAGCAGCATTCTGCTTGACCACCCCCCCAGTCTCTCACCTACTTTCTGTTCATAATAATGGAACACTCATTTAAGCTCAAGTCAATTTACAACTTTGTCGATTGCTGGACAGGTTAAACAAAACAAGTTTCTTATCCATGTTTGACAGTCAAATAAGATACAATTATATTTTTTTTCAACAGGAAGTGTTTAAAGCCCAGGGTTTTCTACAAAGGAAATTTAAGTAAAATATTATTGCTAGTGTGACTGAGCTACTAATGAAATTGCCCTGAATTCAGCTTGTTCAGGACACAACTGTGCCTCTGGTTCTTCTTTGAGTCCCTTTATTCAACATATTTGAATCTAACTTGTCCTTTTATGTTGGTTGAATATAAAGGAAATGTGAAATACAGTTATGAAATTCATATTTCATGAAATATGAATACTAGTTCTCACCTTAAACATGGTACCTACACTAATGACAGATAGGACATCACATTCTTTCCAATAATTGTTAGCATTAGCTATTACAAGTTTGGAAATCCTCTACCTGTCCACTATACATATTTCCAGCTTGACTGCAGTCATTCCCAGAGGAGATTAGTTAGGTTAAGTACAAAATATGAAAAGATCCCCCTTTTTTCATTCAACTCTACTCTTTTAATTCCTTAACAACAAACATCTTATATGGTGATGTGGCAAACCAGTAGTCTGCCCATATACTTTGCCATCTTACATTTTCTATTTCTGGCTGATAAGAATTCCTATTTTTTTTCTCATTTCAAGTATTTCTACCATTCCAAGGGCTTCTGGGCAACTCTACAGTCTGTATCCCATTATCCCTCAGTACACTGAACACAGTAGGGCAGCTACAGAGCAGGCGAAACCGCTGCTTTTTGCATGCATTACAGTTTTAATCAGGCTCTTCAGTTCAGTGCTGAGATACTTCAGAAATCTACCACATGACTTCTTCTGTGATTTACAAAGGAGGCACATATTCCAAGTATAGATAATAATTGCACCATTTAAATGATAATACCAAGTTGTTTTGTATGGGGAGGAGATTCACGCAGGGCATTTTTACCATGAGCTGCTCTTTCACAGGGCTATCTATCCTCACACCAGATGTCAAATAGAAAAGAAAAAATACCTTGGCACAGATAACAGAGTTCATTTGACTGAAGGATTTACCTCCTAGGAACAAGAGCCTCATAAAACATAAACATTGGGAGCAAAGCGAGCCACGTAAGGCCTTTTGCAAAAATTAAACCCATAACTTGCCACTAGAAATGGGATATTTCATCTGTTCAATAAGCACTAAAGTTCTCTTTGTTTTTATGGCATCGTAATCTTTGATTACTCTGATAAATATTTGGACTACACAAAACATTGCAATGGAACTAATCGTGGTTATAAAAAAACCATGTGTGAAAACAAACTGGGATTGCAGTGATACCAGCACATTTGAGAGAAGTTCAAATACAGAACCACTTTATTTTAACTGGCTCCCAGCCTCATGCTTTTATGTCTCCATTTACACCTGAGGAAGGTGGTTATGAAAATCATTATGCTTGTTGGCTTTGCACAAGCACGATCAGGTAGCTGTGCCAGACATGGAACACCAGCCTCACTTGGTGTTACTGGATCAACTGGAGCTGCACAGCTGAATAGTAGCAAAAAGGAAGTTCCTGCACTGAGGATTAGTTCTCTACTTGTGCAACTCATGCTCTCACTCACAACCATGTATAACACAGCCTCTCCCAGGTATGGATCTTTCCTTCCCTTCACCTCACCCACTATTTCCCTTTGGTTTGGTTTTGCTGCTCAGCCCACCAACCAGAACATCACACTGCTGGCAGAGCATGTGCATAATCTTACTCCACTCTGTTTAAAATTACAGCTGCCTTGTTTGTTACAGTACTCTGAATGAGCATGAAGTCACAGAAAGGCTCAAGGCATGTCTGCATTGTTTCACAGCGTAAGGACTATTCAGTGCTCTCTATTCTTTTACATTCAGAGAGGGAATCCTCATGTCAATCGGAGCCCCATGCACTATTCAGATGCCAGGGGCCCATATTCTGCCCACAGGTGAGCTGCACAAGATCTGTAGTCTAGAAAAGCAACTCAAGAAGAGCTTTCCAATATCTACAACTGCTTTTAGAGTTCAGCCTAAGGAAAATGATCAGACTACTTTGGGGACTTAAAAAAAACTGACATAATTACTTTCAAAAGAAAAATGTTTTTCTCTTCCTCATTGCATTCTGAGTAAATGCGTTAATGTAAAGAAAGTTCCAGAGCAAATCAAGCCAGGTTAAGAAAGTGCTTCCAGTGGCAGAAGTCACCAACAACATTTATGAAGTGGCAACAAGAATATATTTGAATCAATGGGCTGCATATTTATCACTGATGCCAGAGTGTCACATACTGTCAAATACTTTTAACCTATTACTTCTAACAGCTGAAGTCTGCGTTTGGTTCCAGCTGACTAAACCCAGAACAACTGAAGCAAAGCCAATGGAAATACTTCAGATGCCACTGATTGGAACAAAGAACTTGAATTTGCACTTAGCATTTATATAGTCCTTTTCATCTTCAAAGAGCATTACAAACATTAGCTAGTTCTAATTCTCTCATAATGACCTTCACGCTAACCTTTTGGGATAAAAGTAATAAACTATAAGAAAAAACCTGACAAGATGTGTAATCAAGCATACAGCAAGCCTCAGATGTGTAAATATCGGTGCCTTGACCTCCATCTCTGCCGCGTGGTAGATTTTTATCTCATCAAGAATATAAGGCCTTTCACTGTGGCTTGGGTATTAATTCACCATACAATGTATTTTACTAACATAAGGTGATGGTAATAGTCCTTGAATAACAGATTTACTATCATAGTTATAGGATACAGCTATATGTTTGTTTTCAACAGGTATAGAACTCAAAATAATATGGCATCAAAAAATTTGCTGGAACCTGTCACAGGACAAGCCCAGGATATATCTACAGTAGATGTGATTCTGTGGCATTGAATTGCTACACCTCAGTCATCTGGGATTGTTTTTTACTTCTTCCAATTCAAATTAGGAACTTTTAAAGTCTCTTTTAAAAACCCTTTCTCAGAAGCTGCCAAAGCTTCCTTTATGTACCAGTTCTCTCTGCCCCCAACCCAGACTTGCAATTTGATTATCTACTGTGGGTTTCTGTAAGCCCAGACATTTGAGTAAGTTCCTCATGTTCCAGTCGCTTGTGCACTTTATCCAGAGGAATAGATTGAAGCAGACAGTACTCGTTTTCATGGTGACCCAGAACAGCTATTGTTACAAGAACACCTTTAATCTCCTGTTTCTGTTTTTGAATTGAATTCAAGTGGGGAGAGATGAAAGAAAGCGTCTCACAAATCTGCTACTACAGCTGGTACTCCTTAGTTTATCATATGCTAGCTCTAATTCGCTTTGATTCTCCTTCAAATTATTGCTTCTAGTTCTTAATTTGACAACCAAGCTTTCATTGCTATTTTTTGACTAGGAAAAAAGCCCTCCCCTCCCTCTTTCCTCAGGAAAAAACCTCCAAACTTAGAGCATTATGTTTTCAACGTATGAATTTCGCTTCTCCCTTGGTAGGTTTCCTTTTGCAGCGTAGAAACGAGCGGCTAAGTAATACTTCATTACTTACAGTTCAGAAAGAGACTTACAAAACAAACTGAAGAGTGAAAGAAGGGTGAGGGTCATGCTGATATGAAGGGTGTCAGTGGCACTGCAGTCCATTTTGGATTTCTTGCAGGAACACACTTGTAATTTCAGTTCTGTGTTGTTAGTCAGAGGTGGCTTTCCAGAATCTGTCACTGAGATTGGGATGTTGTAATTGGCCTTTTTCAGGTTTTGAAGCAGGATGACCTGGGCATGAGTATCTGCAGAGGATAAGGTGGGAATTAGCTGAAGAGTGGTTGTTTGGAAGGGAGGAGGAATCTCCAAGTATTATCAGATACACCACAGTTACTCATGGAAATTAAGAAGAAAATGAGAATGCTCTAAAGGAAAGATTAAAGAACAAAATTAGGGGTAAGAAGAAGCAGTTACAGAAATTCTTTCACAGGCAAAGAGCTAATTGCAAATGCATTCCAAATCCCACTAAAAAAAATATAATCTCTCACATACACGTTCATGTAGACAAAGCAATGAATCCTGTTTCAGCCAAGGACCCTCTTGTTCAACTGCATCCACATTTTTGAGCTTGCTTGAAAGACCTTTAGGAACCCCTTTTGTTCAAATACATTATTTGTTCTGCAAACCATTGGAAAAACTTACCTGTGGAAACTAATATACTAATGAAGTGCCAAGGCATGTCATCCCCAAAGAAACACAAGAGGGAAGAATGAATTTGTCTGCCACAGGAAAAAAACCCTGTCTTGCAAGGGTTACAAGCAAAGCTACTTAACTGCATCCCCAGTTTGACCAAGAAAGCAGTGAAGGGAAGTACTGCTGCTCTGAATCCCCAGATCTGCTCCACCTGCAGCAGTGAGTCACAGCAGCTACTGGTACCCAACTAAGTGTGCTGACTCTCTAGGGGCTTTAAGAGTGGTGGTTTCATAGTTGGAGAACTGTAAAGAATAACTACCCTGCTTTGCCCACAACAACCTGCAGACATCACATCCACCTTTGGATGAAAGCAACTGCTAAAAGATTTGAGCATGACAGAGATAAAAACACACTAAAACCCAAACAAATAATTTATGTTAAAAAGAGCAGCTTGTGCCCACAATTTGCCATCTGAACATTCTGCAATGGTTTAACATTTGCTTTGATTGTATGGTCCCAGTGCATCTGGGTATCTTATTTTATTTATTTTGTTGTGAAAAGTTCCAATACTTAAATGTAGGAAGCTTTTAAGCCCATTGTTAAACCCCATACACCAGTTTGATGTTCTATAGCAAAGCTTTGTGCATCTCATGCAAACAAATTCCATGCCAAGAAATACAATAATCTTTTCAATAATGTCAGTCATTAGTAGCCTTTCTTTAACACAAAGCTAAAAGAGAAAGGTTTGGTCAACATTATAAGAAAAGGAAAAAAGTTCATATTCCAGAGGAAAATGCAGACAGACTGTTGTCCCACCAGGCAGCTGGACCAAGCACAAACAGCACAGGGGAAGGCAGCAGCAATGGATCCATCCTGCAAGACCTCCATGCACAACTACTCCTGGATTCACATAATGGGCAGCCTCAGGGTGAGTATACAGGGAGTTAGAGGTGGAAGGACTAAATGCATAAGAAAAAAAAAAGTAAGAGACTTACTGTTGATCTTGGCAATTCTCCATGATTTTTCTGGGCCAGATTGCTTACTCAGTTCAAATTTGAATGGGTCTGTGTTGGGATGAAGGTCTTTGTCTGATGCCCCTAGTACCACTATCCTGAGATCTTTTGCATCATCACAGACTTTTGCCAGTGTTGGATAAAGGGACGGGACGTTGTCATTGACATCCTCCAAGGTGATGTGTAAAGTTCCTGTACCTGTAGCAGGGGGGTTACCTATATGAAAAACAAACATATATTTATTAAAGCATACTTTCATAAAAACCTGTCTTACTTGTACCTGCATGCTTGCAAAGGCAAATAATTTTTGTAGTTCTTACCTCTGTTCTATGAAAATTATCGCTTTAAAAAAAACAAGTCACCATTGTAGATTTGTTTCTGTATTTGCAGAATGCACCTTGATTCTCTACATTATGGATAATTATTCTAAGGAAACCTCTGGGAGAGGAATATTTTGAAGTTAAAATGAGATTAGAACATGAATAGATATCTGGAAAAGAACCTGCTCATAAACACATACTGAGAGAAGCATAGTCAGAAACTTCCCCGAGATAGACAGCATGGTAGTAAAAGAACCAAGAACAAGACATGTAAGAGGAAAAATGACAGCAGATAGGTATCAATTTGTATGGTGGGCACCCATAAACAGAAAAGGACCAGATCATTCCCCAACAGCCCTTGGGGCCATATTTAGTTATGTCAGCAGAAGTGAAACCTGTCAACATGCAACTCTGGAAAATGAGATCTTTTATTTACCCACAGCCACCCTGTGTTAGCAGTGGAGTTTCAACCTTTCTCAAATTCTGAGCCAGCCTGCCTCAGCCCTGACCTGAAAGAACCAGCTTGAGAGGTGAGGATGTTGTTTATTCACCACAGCTCTGCCACAAGCCTTTGCAACGAGGCTGTGACTGACAAACCAGCCGTGGCACTGGAAGTGTTTGTAACGGCGACGTCTGCCCGCTGGGAGCTGGACTGGGACTAGCACCTCATTTCACAGAGGTCACACAGGAGCTGACAAGTGGTAATAACTTTCAGCCAGTACAGGTGTGTGCCATGGTTGAGCCAGTAACCTACTGCTTTCAGTCTAAAGCTCATTATCTTATTATGGATCCCTTTGCCACCTTAACCAACCTCATGGTTTTCTAAATGCACATTATTTCTTCACTGGATGCTGCACTTAATAATTTCTCATTGGAAATGCTGCCCTTCTGGGTTGTTTGTGTTACTCGTTTTCCTGGTTACACAAGTTCTATGATCTCTGTGCTTCCCTCAGCTATAAACCCTTGGCAGGCAGAAAGGATTCAAGGGGTTGCACTTAACCTGCAAAGCACTAGTGCAATGTGTCACAGTAGTTTTCAGTTTAGCACTGAAAGAGGTACGCTTTAGCATAATTACCCTGCCTATAGCAGCCCAATAAACCATGGAATTATTGCTGCACAGTGAGCACATCCTAAGGGAGAAGTAAATACCCTGTGGTCTGGATCTGATAAACTGCTAACTGTAGCAGAATGCAATTAGTCCTTTCAATAACAAATGTTACTGATGGTGACACTTCTTCTGTTTCATGCACACATAAATGCATAACAAAGGGAGAATTTTCATAGTTCTTTAGCTTTGCCCACCCCCACCCCCCCAACTTGCACTTTGTCATCAGAAGGGCTAGGGTTGAGTTCTTTGTAATGAAAAATAAATTATTTTTCACTTTTTATTGGGCTAATTGAATTTGCAGAAAGACTCCAATACATTTTTTGTTCTTGATATATTATTAAGTAAAGTCATACGGCAGAATGGATGAAAAGACATTCAAGTATTTGAAATATGATCATAAAAGCCAGCCTTTCATGCACTTAATTAAACTGCTGTCTTTAATTTTCAATGCATTATTTCCACACTGGACTGATAATGTCTTATGCACTGCCCTTCTTATCTTTCTCTGAAGTCAGTAATATTAAAATCTGCCTTTTGAAATTAAGAAGCCAACAGCGTTATGAATGTACTGTTATTTTGTCAAATGCAGATATGGCTGCATTTTCTCTGCCATGCTAATGTTTCACTGTCTTTGAATGGCTGGTGGCCCAGTCAACTATTACCCACAAATAGAGAAAAAGGAAATTGCTTCTGTCCATTTCAATGACTTATTCTCTGGTTGGTTTATTTATGATTTAAACAAAATATTTTGGTGATTTATGAAGACCTCCAGAAGAAAAATAAGCAAATGTCAAGGTCATAAACTGAAGTTGGTTAACGTGCATGTCATAAAAAATACAACAAAAAAGGAACTGAGGAGAAATGGTCACAACACATCCACTGGGAATATGTGACTTATAACTTTGACAGTATTATGCCTTTGAAATAATTCAGAAACCCCATGATCTCCAGTGTTGATTTTGAAATTAATGATTTCCATAGCATGTTTTCATTCTGAAATAAGACTTCTCTTAATTTGTACTGTAGAACCTTGCAGCTGAAAGCAGAATTAATGTGTAAACCAAGGCATAGAGGGCTCTATCCAGTAGCCCTTGGGAACAGCTTTTGAAAAGTGCTCCGCTCTTTCTCTTGCCACTGAACTTAACTGGCCATTACTCCTGAGGCTGAACACTTTAAACCTTCAGGTGCCTTTAGAGCCATCTGGGATAGAGTCAATTCCAAATTCCTGCTGAGGATCCCACAAGCAGCATAGCTCTGAACACACTACGATAAGTATACGAATGAAATACATTAGTTGCATGTCTAGCTACTACCACAGACTGAAGGATAGCTCATTTCATACTGAAAGAAAGTGAAAGCTTGGTATTGAATTGGTATTGAATCCTGGTTTTAATAACCTTGGGCAAGACTAAGAACCTTAATGAGTAATCTTCAATGACAGCGAAATGCAAGCAAAATCTTTCAAGTTACTTAAGGTCTGTGGGACTGGAACTTTGATCAGCAACACTAAAAAAATACAGATTCATCTTCAAACATGCTGCAGCTGGAAACGTGTGATACACTTATCTGAATCGGACCAGGACTGGTAATGTCTTCATATCCCAGCATACAAAGCTTCTAATAGTGGTCTTCAGTTAGGCCATAGCTACTGCTGTTGTAAGATGCAACAGGAGAAAAATAGACTAACAAAAGTAGTTCTATTTCATGACTCAGAGAGTGCCAGAGAATATGATAAGGTCTATTGTCTGGGAACTTGAATCTGTAATGCAAGGGACTGTTAACAGAAGATGTAGATGTTAAATTGGATTTTAGAGATAGCAGCATAAATGACAACGTGGCTACGTTTGTTTTAAAAAAATAACTCCCAAAGAAATGTTATAGGAACAGATACTCTGTTTGTTTCTGCATACTTGAATCTTGACAAAAAGTCATGCAGAATTATATTAGAATTATTAGTGCAAAGTCTTAAATTATAAGCCCTCTGTAGAAAAACACAGCCAAGAAATCTGAGAACTGGCATTCCGTTTTGGTCCAAAAAGTTCCCTTAGGAACAGTAATGTCATTTAGACATCTAACTACTCAAATGAGACTGCCAATCAAGTAGTTAGTTTCTTAAAAGATACCAATTACACACAGTGATGGCCATGGACTAAGATGACATTTCTCTTAAGTATCAAGACTTGCAGAAAATGGCATGTCTAACAAGCAATCATATGGTTGAATGGCTGACGATGCATTTAAGCTGGGCATAACATTTTTATGGACTTGAAGAGCCATTTCATGTTCCACTTTCTAGTTTTTCTACATAAATCTGATGCTGTTGTGTACAGATTTCTAATATGGCTGAGCTGTGCTCCATGAAATTAAAGGCAATATCTGAACTGCTTTCAAACTGAATTAAGACATTTCTACTCGGTGTACATTCAAATACAACCAGCTTTAATTTATTTGATATGGCATCAAAAATAGAGAGTTAGGAATGGCCACGCAGCAGGTGAGATTTTTTGATTAGTCTTGTACAATAAGAAAAGCAAACACCCCTAAAAAGTCACTGGAAGATGAAAACTTAATTTTCCCAAAGGAAAACTCATAATATGACTGGGGGTGTGTCTACACAGCATCCTATTTCTTTTCATGATGTAAACACACCTGCACATCTATCTTGTGTTTGCACTGTTAGCATCACAGAAGAGTGATAGAAGGACCCACACTGCATGAGTAGCTCCACAGCCATCTCTCAGTGTCTTACCACATCTTGCACAGGCATCTACAGATCATAGAATCATAGAATTTTAAGGCTGCAAATGACCCCTAAGATCATCCAGTCCAACCGTTAACCTACCGCCACCAAGTCTACCCTTAGACCATGTCCTCAAGCACCGCATCTCCCCGTCTGTTAAACACCTCCAGGGGTGGGGACACAACCACCTCCCTGGGTAGACTGTTCCAGTGCTTGATGACTCTCTCAGGACAGAAGTTCTTCCTAATATCCAACCTAAATTTTCCCTGGCACAACTTGAGGCCATTACCTCGAGTTATGTCGCCTGTTACTGGGGAGAAGAGACCAACCCCCACCTCACTGCAACCTCCTTTCAGGGAGTTGTAGAGAGCAATAAGGTCTCCCCTCAGTCTCCTCTTCTCCAAACTAAACACCCCCAGCTCCCTCAGCCTCCTCNCTCAACATCCTTCTTGAAGTGAGGGGCCCAAAACTGAACACAGTACTCGAGGTGAGGCCTCACCAATGCAGAATACAGGGGGATGATCACCAACCTGCTCCTGCTGGCCACACCGTTCCTGATCCAAGCCAGGATGCCATTGGCCCTCTTGGCCACCTGGGCACACTGCTGGCTCATGTTTAGGTGGCTGTCAACCAACACCCCCAGGTCCCTTTCCGCCAGGCTGCTCTCCAGCCACTCCTGCCCAAGCCTGTGACGGTACCTGGGGTTGTTGTGACCAAAGTGCAGGACCCGACATTTGGCCTTGTTGAATGTCATATTGTTGGCCCCAGCCCAACCATCCAGCCTGTCCAGATCCCTCTGCAGGGCCTTCCTACCCTCCAGCAGATCCACACTCCCACCCAATTTGGTGTCATCTGCAAACTTACTGAGGGTGCATTCAATCCCCTCGTCCAGATCATCTATGAAAATGTTAGTAAATTTCTAGCCTCAAATTATTAATATCAAATTTGTTTTCTGTGTTTCAACTAACAATGTTACTTTCATGCAGCATTTTATGTTCATGCTTTTTTTTTTCCTTAATGCTAGAAAGCACTGGGGAACACAACACAGGCTACACTGGTGATATCTGGGCCGTGTCAACATTCATCAGTGTTTTTCTTCACTAACTGAGCTCTACCAACAACAGCAACAGTGGGAGACACAATTTAGGAGGCACAATTCATCGTTAGAATCACAACAGGAGACACTATATTCTCTTCTAGGAGTACAGCTGACCATGAGAGTACTTAAAAATAGCCATCCATCCACACTAAATCACCTGTGTGCACTTACACAGGCCAGTCAGCAACATTGTTCTAAACTGGTAGAGCATTTGCAAGATGGCAGAGATGTTTAAATGCATCTCAAAGAGAAATAAGAAATGAAGATTTAATCATTTTCTTCCAACTTTCCCTTTCCAATTCAGAGAAAATATCAAGATTAGCTTTAATTACCCTGAATAAATTTTCAAAGTGTTCAAAAACTTATTCAGAACTTAGAAAATGAGCAGATTTTGACATTTGAGGTTATGGTGAATTTAGATTGTCCTTGAAAAATGAAGATTCATATTCCTTAAAGCAGAATTAAACTGTTGTCTATCCTACCTTGAACTTTCTGAGTTCTGAAATTTTTTAATCCCTGTTTGGAATAACTGAGGTGCATATTTATTTATGGAATAGAGTATTTAAAATATTTTAAGATTAAAGGGATATAATAAACTAAAAAAAATTTGATATAAAATGAGCATTTGGGTAAAGAAAATGTAATTCAATTTGTGAAAACCAACAACAAAATCCTCAGGAGTTCCCTTCCAGTTTGACACCAAACTTTGTCTTGATCTAAAACAGAACAAGTTGCATAAATGAAAAAGGATTATCGAACACAAAAAAAAGTACTTTTCCATATTCTACATGAAAATGGGCTTTGAATAAACCAGACAAAAGTCAGTTCACTTGTAAAAAGTATAATTTGTTTAGTGGCACAGCTAAAGAACAAAAATGCCAGAAATCAAAGTCAAAATGTGTAAAGACCTGCAGATAATGAAACTCCGGGTTTCCCCTTATATTTGGAAAGTTCACCTAATGGTATCAAATGCTAAACACAGGGAAACTTCTCTATTTAGAGGCCTAATGGTTTATATCTGATAGCAAAGGAGTATTTATAGAAATGCCTTTACATAAAAAAAAATAATCAGAAACAAATATGAAAAAAGGAAAGTAATGTGACCTCTTACTTTTTTATTTATTTATTTTTTAAGACTACCACAGACTTTGGATTCTGGCAATATTGATCAATTTTCCAAAGAAGCAAAAAGCCACAGTACTGCTGGAAGCCAGAACTATTTTTAAGGAGAACGGAGCATGCACTCTCCCTTTTCACATGCTCATTATGAATGGTAAAAAGATTTCTGTACTCATTTCTTCTTATTAAATTAAGCTTCAGCACCATCGAATTAATACATATTATCTATGCTCTTCTATGCCATGATGCAGAAATTACAAGGCCATTAATTCCTAGAGCAAGCAGGAGGCATCCATTGGCATACCGATTCCCTCTCAAGCTGACGGAATGGAAATTAATTTATTTTAAATTTTACTAGAATATTTATGATTTACTATTTAGCAGCAGTTTTTAATGCACTTGCACTATTGCTTATGTAACCCAGAAAGCCCAATTCAAACAGTTTTTTCCACTTCTACTTTTTTTTTGCTGGCTATCAAAGTTACACAGATAGAAAATGAATGAGAAATTATAGTAAGAACAACTTTTTCTTCATATTTGAGCAAGGGAAAAAAAAAGCTTTTGAGTATGTGGGATTGCTAATTTCTGGCACAATTACCTTTCCTCTGGGTTATCATGAATAAAACCTGATCTCTTAAAACTTTTATAAACTGTGTTTGAATCGTATTCATATTGAGGTCAGTTTGCAAAAACAACGATTCCTACAGAATTTGCTTCGTTTTACTCCATGTAGCAAACTGTTATATGTAGGACTGCCTAGGGTCTCTCCTTGGAGAGATTTTTCACCCATGTTCCTATTTTCAGCCTTATATTTGCCTGAAGAAGAGCACAGCAAGAAAGGAGGAAAACAAGGAATGAAAAGAGCATTGTAGAAGTTCCCAAATTGGTTGGAGGGAGCTCTGTGGCCAGACTGTGAAGTACGTGGTTAGGTTAAGTAACATGTTCTTTAAATTACTTCAAATCTGGGCTGTGAGCAATAATGCTTCATGCTTTCTAATGATACTGCTATGAAAATCTAAACACAAATGTCTGTCTCTTCCCTCATGGTTCTTTTTTTTCCCCTCCTTATGCTGTTTTTCCAAGCAGAAAATGTGTGCGGCCTCGGTCGTTTGGCAGCAGGGACCCTCACTGCAGGCACAACTCCCATTCAGACTGGTGCATTCCAGTACAATTTGTGTTCCAGCCCAACTCTTTAATGGTCCAACCAAAGTAAATCAAACTGGTAGAGTGGGAAGAACTGAAACCTGCTCTGAATTGGATGGATTTGAAAACTGATCTCAGAAATGTCACGTGCTGATATTTTGTATTAAAGAGGTCCCAAATTTCCCACATGTTGAAATTTTCAGTGCATTATCTGTATGTGTTGGCATATAGATATGCCTCCAAATTTATGAACTAGTCTTCAAAAGTTACAATCCTTCATTCATCCACTCAAATAATATATGCAGATCCTATTTTTGAGTAATTATGTTCCAAAAGAGCACAGCTCTCTCAGCATATCAAATTGCCAGTGACATATGCCATCCGTCTTAAATACTGTTTTCAGCATTCTAATTTCTTTTTCTAATCATGAGTCCGTGATGACAAATTAAAACAATATTTTGTGTGCAATTCATATTTTACTGAAATTTAAAATGGCAAGAAAAGGATGGGTATTCAATTTATTTTCTCTCCTCAATTAATATAGCAATTAAGATAAGGGGTATAAAACTGGCTTAATTGAGTTGCCATGGCAACTAATTGCCTGATTTCTTCAAAAGTAGCGTGTTTTAGGTGGAATCAATCTGTGATAATTTAATTACGTACATCATGAAGCAAGAAGACAGGTTAGATACATGTAAGGAAAAGTTCTAATTGCAAATTGTTATACATCCCTTTGTTACTCCAGTTTATTCTAGATGTTGTCTGTTACTGTTCATTACACAGAATACAGAATGATAATTTTTCGATTTCATGATTAGAGGTATTGAGAGTTGCATAACAAATGAGATTTGGAATTGTTTTGGTGGGCTTTGGAAACAAGGAAAAAAGTGAAAACACACCCTAGAATCACAGAATATATTGGGTTGGAAGGGACCTTCAAAGGTCATCTAGTCCAACCTCCCTGCAGTGTGCAGGGACATCTTCACTGGACCAGGTTGCTTGGAGCCCAAGGCCTGACTCACTTCTTCCTCATTTTGCTTTGCATGTGCAACAGGGAAATTGAAATAGTGCTGCTCAGCCAGCTAATTTATACATAGGCAACTGACTGCAGTCAGAGAAGAAACATCCAAGTTGTTCATTCCCTTTTTTTGGGTTGTTTTTTTGTTTGTTTTTTTTAGGTTTCCCCGTTTTTTTTTTATTAAACTGACCAGTTTAGCTTAAGGCAAATGCTGAAATCACACCCATCCAGAGAGAGCATTTTATAGTCATCCATATCTCTTAACCTTTATCTTGCTGAGGTACATGTACTCCACTAAATAGAGGTTACCTCTCCTGCCACTTGTGTCCTGTAGCCTGCCTGTGGACATCCTGCCTGTGAGGGTGGATGGCTGCCATGCAAATGCTCACGCTTCCAAGTCTGCATAAACCCTACTTTGTCCCATTATGAGCTCGTTTTCAGATTAAACACAGTTCATGGCACTTCAGTGTGTTAATGAGCATCTGTCTGAGCAGGAGGATGTTGCTCCCTGGCTTTGTGCAGGTGGTACTCAGCCAGGGTGGTGGAGGAAAGTCAAGTAGGTGACTGCATTTAACCAAATCAGCAGGACTGCTTATTAGTGTTTCACCACTTGTCACTGACAGCTGACAACTTTAGCTGTTTTTTCCATGTATCAGACAAACCAAAGTTTTTTTCTCCTAAAGAGATAGAAAAGTTTCACAATGGGGACATTAACTAGGGTGTCATGGCCTTCTGCAGTAATGAGTGATTATTGCATAACTATATATATATATTTTTATGATTTTTTTTTAAAGGGAGAAAACAATCTCAGCTTTTTTAGATTTCACACATTTTCCAGATATTATTGAACTGCACCTCCAAAATGTTGTTTTACTCCTCTCTTACTTTTGCTGTATTGTGACTGTGAAACACAGGGGAAAAGATATCATTCCTGGAGAGTTTTTAGCATGACTGGCCTTTTGAGGAAAACACACATCTTTACCATAGCCCACATTCCACAGTGAGTATACTACAACTGAGTCACACAGCAAAACTCCTAGAAGGTCTGTTACAAGCAGATTCATCAGACCCTGATGATTTCTCCTCTGTATTTAGCATACATGTGTTTTACAGCTAAACTCCCAATAGTTCCAGTGTTTACTGTGATATTGTGTTGGTTTTAGTGATTACAATGCTAAACTCAGGAAATAAAATGATCACCATTATTGGCTCTTTTGTTAATTGAATGAAACCTCTCATGTCTTCCAAGTTTGCATAAACCTGACTTTGTCCCATTATAAGCTCATTCTCAGATTAAACACAGTTCACGACACTTTAATGTGTTAACTCTGCTTCATGATATTTCCTACCAGTGTTTAATTTCTTTTTTAATAGACCAGAGACTCTATGTCCACACAAGTCTTTAATAAAAAGAGTTTTCAAATTCTAAGGACACTACCTTGACCTTTACTGAAACCCAAAGTACAGAGAAAATTAGGACATTAATTCTAAAAAGTCCTTTTAAAAGTGAAATTTCCCCCAATAAAAGGTCAAACTTTATTATCTATAAAATTAATATTGTGTCCATCAAATTTGCTCTTACACACTGTTTCAATTATGTTTGGGAAGGTACAGGACTGTTTAGATCAGAAATAACATAATTCACACTTAACTACTTTTGTCTGCAGTTTATTTGATAATGCTGAAAAATAGTATCAGAAAGTTAAAAAAGGATTATCTTAAGCAGCTGGGTTACTTCCTGCAGTGGAATGACTCCGTTTTCTATGGTCCATTCATGGTTACTGTCCTATTGCTAGAGAAGAGTCTGGTGATTCACTGAAGAAAAATGTGATGGATTTCTATAAGGAACAACCAAGCACAAAGCTTCTGGTTTTACTTCAAACACAAATACTCAACGTTTTGCAAATAAGAAAAATGCCCTGGCACTTGTCCCTTGGGCTGAAGCATAATGACAAGAAGCCAGTGCCTGTTCAAATCCATGCAGACTCTCTCTTGCCATCAGTGAAAGGGTATGGAAGCGAGTTTTGTTTCCAGGTGTCTCCATTCCTTACCCAAGATAGCCCATGAATGCAAGGTTGTTTTAAAAAGAGGTGGTCATGGAACCTGATGGGACCATATGGGACAACATTATCTCTTCTGTAAGTATATAAATCCTAGATGCTATGAATATTAGCAGAAAAGAGTATGTTCATTTACTGGTTTAGTGTATGACTACAGTCCTTTAGCAAGATCTAAGGTCCAAGGCTTTATTTGATTTTAGAACCTTGCCTTATTGGAAATACTGTTATCAACTAGCACACAACTCATGGACACATTTACACAGTAAGGATCGTGTTCCCAACCTTTACACTGACAATTAACAGTGTTAATTAACACTGCTGAAACTATTGGTAGTGCTATCAGGAACTTGGGGGGAGGTATATAGACATTGCTGATGTGGCCCCATGGGCATGCAGACCTGCAGCAGAGCTGGGCTGCCTGGGAAGCCTCACAAGCACATGTGTGGTGCTGGACCCAGAGTCAGGTGCTCTGTTGTACTGGGTGTCAGTACATGCTGCTGTACTGTGCAGTGGGCATTACATGAGCTCTTCTATATCCTTAGGAAAAGGAAAATGGATGGCAGCTCAGACTTCCTCAGTGCATGTGCCAGGACATTTCATATTTGACTTAGAGATGACAGGACAAAGGAAAGAACAGCCTACCTTGAATGCTTTTGCAAAAGTTATCTCTGGTATGTATGGGTGCTTTTTCTCTCTGCTGCCTTTAGCCCAAGCCTGTTAGTCAAAGCAAATGCCTTGCTCTATTGGAAGTGTCTCTGCATTTTCAATTTACTGCCATATCTCATTTGACAATACTTAATCCTGCCCTTGGCCACCCTCTCACATAACATTCCTATCCTTACTCACTGGTATTAGCTAGGCTACACTTACTAACTTGAAGAAAGAGAATTTGGGACAAAGCTGTTTTAAAGAGAACACATGCAGTTATGTTCAGCCTGATTTCTTTTCTGTATTCATTTCATATTATTCCACCACAAGTTGGCTTGTCATCTAATCTAATTTTCAAGATGGACATTAGCTATGTTGGCTGGAAAGATGTAGTGGCTTTCAGGGCTTTGCTTGTTAGTATTACCAGTTGCCCAGAAATAAGTTGGGGAACACATCCCAGGGTGCAAAGGGAAGGCAGAGTGCAAGGGACAAGGCAGACCCCGTAACCTGCAAAGGCAGCATCGGTCCCTCTGCGATGGACAGTGGGTGAATGGAAACTTGCATATCCTGTCACAGGCCTGCCCAAAGCAGAGGGTGTTCCCCAGCACATGTAACTGGGAGCAGGACCTGTGAGTCTCTGAGGGCTCCTGAGGAGCTCCTGCTCCTCTCAACTCCCACAGATTCCACTCTTGTATTTATACAGACCAACAGATAATTTTCCAACCTGCCTCTAAGTTTAATGTCTTTCACAAGCTGTTTGGTAATTAATCCAGTGATACAGACCACAAGGTTAATATCAGCTATTTAAGTTCTATTTACTGCCATTTCCACATGTGGCTGAGCCACGTACAGTGAAGTAGTACAATACTCCTGAATGATCATTATTAACACCTTTGCATGACAGTACTAAATGCACACATGTGGTTTCTAATTACTTCATTTGAAAAAGTCAATAATGCTGGAATAGATTAGCTCCTGTGCTAACAGGACTGCAGAATTACAGATAAACACAGGGACAGCCGCTTGATTTAGTTGCTGACTCTTGTTTTTCCAGGATGGAAAAAATCCTCAGGATTAAGAGGGGTCATGTACCAGTGAGGTTCTTGGCTTTGAAGAGATGAGTAACACATGTTACTGCCCTAAGCATATACATAAAGATATATCCAAAACTCCACTGTCATTCACTGGTTTCCACAGTTGGAGATACTCAGTTTCTTGTTCCATCTATTCTCTTTGAGGATATTTGACTCCACCTTCATAACATAAGCAACTTTGTTCATTTGATAATCCCTCAAAAATATTATTCTGAATTCTTACTTTCATCATAAGGCATTTCCCACTGAACCAGATTTTAAGATGCATTTTAAAAATCTTTCTCCAATAGAAAGTAAAGTAAGTTCAGTGCTACGTTTTTCCATGGAAATTTCCAAAGAAAAAATATGTATATGAATATATAAGTAAATCATCATCTCAGCAGAATTTTTTTTTCTTTTATACTTAAGGCGATATTTTCTCTTTCCTGTCAGGCCCTGCAAATGTTCCCTGAGTCATGTGGTTACAAAAATGTAGAATTACTCTCCTAAAAAGAACATTTTACAATTCATCACCAGGGCTAAACCAGCTGCAGCTGTGAAAAAGCATGAGCATATTAGTTGCTATATTACAGAGAAATCTTTTATTTATTTTGTGCCTTTAGCTCTGGAGATTTGGAATGTTCACAATTTTCTCTTTCTCTTCTCCAAAGTCTCTCACTGAATTTTCACTAGACAGTTTAATTTTGATTATATTTGACAGAAGGAACTTTATTCCACACAATATGTAAAAAATATTACATTTTAACAAGGATTTTTACTTATGTTTTTATTATCACTGTCATTGTATTGAATAGAATAGAATTCAGCATATCAGGGATGAGTTGTTACTGGTATTTAGGGGCCTTAGGCTTACTAACTGCTATAATATTATGAAGAAATTAACTCTGATAAAGATGATTTATCGCTTTCCAAGAATGTTCATAGACTAGTTGCATCTAAAGATTTCAGCACAGTAATAAATGTGTGAGATGTAACTGTAAATCAAAGCTGTTCCAAGTTTGAAGTTTTAATTTAATTCCTCTTTTTTTCCTGTTTGTCATGATCTCTGACACCTTTACGTGGACACCTAGGAGAGCGCCGAAGCGTATGCTTAACCTTTCACGTGCACCTTTCCAAACAGAAAATTTCAAGCAAAAAAAAAATCATATACTTTAATTAATAAGATCCACAATAGTTACTCACCACTGTCTATTGCCAGGAAGAGAGCAGTGTAAGTGTTATTCTGAACGTAAGGAGATTCCCGATCCAGAATAGCTGTAGTGCTGACGGTGCCATTGGTTGGGTTAATTTCCAGCCAGTTTGCAGGATCCTTGTAAACCGAATACCTAAATAAAAACACAAAAGTTGTTAAGAAATTGTATATCTAAACTTCAAACAATTACATCAATACATAAGAGTATGTCATTGCACTCAGTGACTTTCATGAGGTGGATCTCTTAAAACTAAAAAAATTCAATTAAAACCTTGTGCCTTTTTCTGGAGACAATTCATTCTGTTCTGCTTGTCTGACAGGGGACAAAGAGGTTTCAGTCAATGTCTTTGGATACAGGTGTCACAAACCTTTAGTACAGTAATTAGTATTTAAAAGAGGACCTGGGTCCTACTGCTGAGTTACACAGCCATGTACCTAAACACATGGACCTCTGCAACAACACTGGTATTGACAGACATCATGAATCCTCTCAGTCTTCCTTTTGCCTGAATCAAATTTCTGGCTGTGCAAGGAGTTGCATTCTTAATTAATTAATTAATTAATTTTATTTAATTTATTTTAATTGATTTCTTTATGTGTCTTCCATTTTTTCCTTACAATTAGTTATTTTAGATGAGGCTGGAAATATAAGTTGTGGGGTATGGCAGCAAAGAGTTCAATGGTGGATTCACAGCTGGTTGTACACAGTCCTGGTTTGCACACATTTGCTCTGCAGTCTGTGATACATATTTTCCTGCTTCTGATGATTTCAAATAGATGCTCAGAATCTGGGAACAATTCAACAATGTATGTGTTGTCTAAACAAGGATTCAGAAATGCTGCCAGTCATGATCCATCAATATAAAATTCATTATTGTGCTTCCCTTTATGTCAACTGGACAAACACTTAGGCTTTGATACTGGAAACATTTAGAGGGTTTGTGGAGTTTAGACACCAAAACTGTCCTACATGGCTGAAGTAATAAACATATGAATGTTCACAAGTAGAGCCTAACTCTCCTTATTATTTAATGTATTTAACTGAGTAATCACACAGAGCTGAGTTAACGAGTACCAATTCCCTACTCCAATGAAATGGGTTAATATTTTAAACAAAAACTCCAATCATTTAGTCAATATGTAGTAAAATAACTTGTTTACCTTTTTCACAGTGAATATGGTCACAGACACCTATACAATCTTATAGACATTTTAAATTATAGGTGATCACCATGAAAACTGTAATTGTTTAATGAATAAATGCCCATCCAGTGCCTCATAGTGGTGTTCATCTAAGAGATACCTGATGCGATAATGCATAAAAAAAAAGTTATCAGTGCAAATATTTTCTGAGAGAATAATAAAAAATGATTGTTAGGAGGGTAAAAACTAGGTAGAAGGAAATAAAACATCAGTTGCTAAAAGAGGAAAGAATAAATTGCAGGCCAAAAAAGGCAGGCAGGAATGATTATTTCAGGAGCTTGCTTTGGTCTCTCGTGCCCTCTGGAAAGCAGAAAGATAAGCTGTGATTAGCTGCTAGATGCCTCCAGCAGACTGGTAAGGGATGTCCATTATCATAGCTTACAAGGAAAGGGCAATGTGAGTCTGTCCTATCCATCTGCCTCTGACCCCCAGGCCTCGATTCAGAGCTCTCAGCCCCATATGACTTGTGCTTTTTCACAGTTATTTTGATCAGGCAGAGTTTGAGAGCTTTGGATTTCTCCTGAGACCTCAGAAAAGCTCGGCAGAGCCATAGCTGCGAGCTGTCAGATGTCCAAGATGGCCACCAGAACCATTCATTAGTCACACTGCAACTTTCCCATTTGAGCAGTAGGGCTGATGATTGGTTGAAGGTGAAAGAAAACACAAAGCCAGTGACTTTGTGCACAGCTCAAGATTAAATTCTGTCATTAAGACTCCACTGTAAAAGACTACTGAGTGAACTGAAGAGTGGATCTCTCCTGTCCCTTGTCCCAGGAACTTCCCCTCCAACAGTTGAAGTAATGCCATGGGAAGATGTCATTAAGATAGATTTTTCCTCCCATGTAAGTTAGGAAAGATTAGAACAGATTTGAGTTATAATAGCTGTTTAATAATACATTTTGGGCACATACACCATATTATTCAGCAGGAAGAAAACTTAATTGTTAAAAAGGGACAAGTTCTGGGCAAATCGGTTTCCTTGTGCATAAATAAGGCAGAGCACGTCCAGGTACTGGGGCCTGAGACCGACAGGCCAGACACAGAGACATCCTTCCCCAGCCCACAGATCAGGTATCCATTATAACCAGATCACCTGGAGGTGGAAAGAGACTTGAATTTATGCCTTAGAGAGCACAGGGCTCCAGAGTCACTATGAATTTGCCATGTGGCCCAAGGATTCATCTAAATAAACTATTTTATAGGTTGACATTGCACTTCAAACATGAATGAAATACTCTTATTTCAAAAGAATGATGGTCCAAAGAAAAACTACTGAGTTTGGTCTTTGAAAAACAAAACTGCTTTTAGCAGAAAGCCTCCTCTTAGTTCATCAGAGAAATACCTTTCACCAAAAGAATCATCAGTTGTCTCAACATTTCTTTGGTGTACCTCCAGGGGAAGTGATACCTGCCTATGGAAGATAAGTCTGGTAATTTCAGAGGTTCTACAGACAACGCTGCCCACATGACTGCTGTTCTTCACCGAGACCTTGCTTCAGGCTTGAAAAACGCAACCTCCTCAGGGCTGCTGAATGAGACTGGTTTTTCCAGGATACACAGGCACACACAAGTCTTCAAGCAGCCAGTTTCAGGATGAAAACCTCAATATATATATATAGCCATGAAAAATTCTACATTTTATGAGCTATTACTATGTTAAAATAAATTAAAGGACAAATTTGGAAGCCAGAATCTTTTGGAATTTATGAGAAAAAGAGACAAATAGCAAAGACTCTTTGGCTTATTCATGTTCCCAAAAAAGTCACTCAGAGTTTTACTACTGGCTTCCCCAGAAGCAGAAATTATCCCTTAGGAAATAAGTGTGAAAGAATCAAAGGCAAATGCTAGTGCATGGTGAGACTTTCCATCAACCCTATGGGTCCTTCAGCTTAATAACCATTTAAACATTAGTCAATACCTGAGCCTTATCTCCCAGAAAATCAAGTTGCAAGAATAGTAACAATGCAGATCATTATTTCATTTCACTTCTTTGTTTCTTTTTTTATTGTTGTTTTTACAACTTTGCCACAAAGGTATGCACAAAAATATGAAACAAGGGCAGCCTAAACAATTCCTAGTCTATTGTAAAACTGCAAATTCTCAATTAACCCTGAAACAATTTGAGAAGATTCAACACTTCTAAAGTAATGAGAATTTAAAATGGATTGTATTATCTTCCCTGATTGCTCTACAAAGCACTGTTGGCTGTGCAAATAAAAAACTGAATTGTATAACCTGTGATTTGGCACAGGATATTGTAAAAGTAGCACTTTGTCTTTCCCACCACATTTTTTACTTATTGTAAGAGTACATTGCAGCACAGTTAAGATGATTGTTCTTTGTTCATTTTTTTGACGGCTCTGCTAGCAAAAGGTTTAGAATAGACTCATTAAGAGAAGCACTATAAAAAACAGTAGTATAGAATACAAAGCTTCACGTCCTACTTTTGACTTTAGTAGGTTCTGCTGATTGCACAACAGTTTT
This sequence comes from Heliornis fulica, assembly GCA_013399135.1. Classification (NCBI taxonomy): domain Eukaryota; kingdom Metazoa; phylum Chordata; class Aves; order Gruiformes; family Heliornithidae; genus Heliornis; species Heliornis fulica. Next base: position 68,656 of record VXBZ01000397.1, on the reverse strand, counting down.
GAAAATCAGACCATTTCTTATGTGGTTAAACATGAACTTGTTGTGCTCCTGTGTGTACCCACTCTGTTCTGGCAATAGCAAGCACATTGATGCTTCAGTATGGATGTACAGAGAACTATGTTCTCTGGTGTGCCAATTACTGTTTATATTGGACTTACTCAACATTGCAGTTATGAAATTTAGTGCTGCTTTGTGGGGTTTCTTTATTTTTGTGGGTTTTTAAATTTTAAACCATGTCAACAGCTTATAGTTCCCAAGGACTAATATGACAACAGGGCACGGGCAAGTGGGTTTTTGTTTTGTCTGTGACCTCCTTGCAGGGGATTCATGTCCTTGCATTCTACTTTGTGAAGGAAGTAGAAAAACCAATTCCCTTTAAACTGGAAATCATCTTCTGCAAGGTGTAAGTACACACCTTAGATACAGACCTACAAAGAGATGCAGAGAGACTGTAGATGCAGAGCAAGAAAACACAAACCAAAACATGCACTTAAGCCTATTTGATGCAAAACTAAACTCAAACATCAAATATATGGAAATAACTTGATAAATGGCATCTTCCCATTCCTGTAACACAGGGAAATAATTCAGAGAACACCTCCCGGGGTTGTTAGCAGATGTGATGGTGCTGGTGGCTGGCAGCTTGATTAGCACAGAAGATCATTACACAGAACAGTGGTAATAATATGGACACAGAAATCTAATCAGAGCCACAACCTTGCACTAGCCACAAAAAGAATTTCACAGCCGACAGTGCAATAGCCCAAGGCGTCACAGGAGAGCAGCCAGGCACAGAGTCAGAAGCTGCTCTTGGCAAGGACTTGTACTGATGGTAGGTGCCAGACTTCTCCCACGTGGAGTCAAGGGGTCTTGGCTCTTATGCTTTAACAGAGAGAAGGAAGGCAAGATGAAGCAGTGCCAATCTGTGCTCAATGGCACATCTGTGCCCGTTTGACAGGCGTTAAGGTGAGCGAGTCAGAGAGGCTCGTCAGGGTGGCAGTTTTCAGCCTCACACACGTGGAGAGTGTGCAAGTCACGTTGTGCAGATGCTGTAGGACCAGGCAGACACAACAGAAAGGAGGTGGCACACTGGCACTGGCTGATGCTGCAGTTTGCCTTTGCTACGATGATGCATAACAGGGTGAGAGATCAGGCAGCAAGTTGACACCATGGTGGACTATGGAGCAAGGCTGGTCTGGCTGAGGTAGGGCTTGGAGAACTGGACTTTACATCCTGGCTCTGTCACAATGGAATTAGGGAAGCCTGTAATTCATGCTATGCCTCCAACTCAGCTTTAAAGTTGTGAGAATGTATATTTCTTCCTTGATAAGATGTTAAATGGATAAAATATCTAAACTACTGCAAAAGGACGCCCTTTAAAGTAATGTTTAAATCCAGCCAATATGAATTTCATCTCATTATATCAAGTCCACCTGGAAAATCAAGAGTGACTACCTCTGGAAAAAGATTCACAGTGATTTGGGAAAGATCAGCTTAGTGATTACAGCACAGCTAGAGGTGCCTATGTAAGCAACAGCAGTTCCAAGAGCCAGACACAAACACTTCCCAAAATATCAGTGTAACATTAACAATCTGTGTTAAAACTGCTTTGTGCTTCATATGCTTTATGTACAGATGACGTAATGCAGAGCTTTAGAGATCAACCTGCTTCCCATCATGCTCCATCTTTTTTTTCCACTGTGCTATCATTACCTTTTGCCTGCACTAATTATGGCAGCATATGGCACCAGAAAGAGTAGAAAGGAAAATGTACTGCAACGCAGCAATTCTCCAGCTGAAATATACTCCAGACTCATTAATGATGTCACACTGCAATTTTACTGCTATTTGACTAGATGATAACAAAGGTATTCCTGCTCCCATACTGGTTTAGGTTATAAGCTTTGGGTGAGCAACATGCATTTCATACATGGATATTCACAGCCTTGCACAGCAGGGACTCTAATTGCTAGCCCATGCCAAATGAATACAAAAATAGTAATTCTCTAACATATATTACATCTAACGTTCTCTAATTATATTAACATTTGATTTCATAATGACTTTTTTTTTTCAATGCAACTTCCAGGCTTTTTTTTTAATTATAAAATGTTTGTGTCGGTGATGCCTTTGTAAGAATGTCTTCAGGGCAGTTGTGGATTTTCACTCTGTTAAAAACCAATGTTGATGAATAAAATGTATTCATTTCAGGGTGCAAGTGAATAGCCAGATTTGCTTTCCATGTTATACCCAGTTACAATGCTACTGGCTTAAATCTGCTGCTGCAGCTCCTAAACACTATGTTGTATAGGTCAGTGATACACTGATATATATTGGTTCAATATGACAAAGCATGTCCTAACACCAGAAAGGAGGCATTATTAGGGATAACCAAATTCACAGTATTAACAAAAAATCTGTCAGTGAAATAGAAAGATTGTCAATAAGGCTCATCTTTACCTTATCATCACATTAATGTAGAGTACCAGTAAGCAGTTCTGTGGAAAATCAGTTATTCAGTTATTCAGTTAATCAGTTATTATCAGTTGAAAAGAGCTTTTCAACACTGCTTCCTCAAGTGCTTTCCCATTTGGATTCACAAATACAGTTTTTTCTCTATGACCCTGAAGTTCCTACAGATGCCAGTGACAGGATGTCCCCCCATCCTCCTGTGTGAGGTGGCCTCAGAGGCTGGTAGCCTGCTGTTCCACTCATCAGTGCCTGGATCTGAGCCTGCCTGGGAGCATTGTGCTGTTTCACATCTCTTGGAACGCTCAGCGATGGTTTGTAGCCCAACAAAGAGCCAATCCAACCTCTCCTCTCCTGTACCTTTGGCACTGGTCTGCCCTCAGAGTTTTGTGCCTTCCATTGCAGCTCCTCATAGATGAGTGCATGCAGTCAGCATGGCAGAGCTACAACATTACTCTTACAGCCTCCAGATCATGACAATTTTAACATGACTCTGCTGTTGCTTCAGGTGTTCGGTTCTGCAGGCATAACTGATTAATAATTCAACCTTAGGCCTTTTTTTTCCATAATTCATTAGCAATTCAAATGACACTGCCTGGAGTAACAAAAGCATGTCAACAGGTACATGGCTGTGTGTCAGGAGAGAGGGGCAGAACCTCATCGCACTGGTTTTCATGCGTACATCAGTGACGTTGCTGAGGGCGAGCAGATACCCAGCACTACCCTGGCACTTGCTAAAGCCCCCGTTCCACACTGCCCTGCTCTGTCCCTGGGCGTGTGGGCCTCGTGCTCCTCAGGGGACATGCCACTTGATTGATAGACATATTGAGAGCTCAACGTGCTCTCTGCTATAGGGCTATGGTCTGGGCGCAGGACACTGGGCTACGGGCAATTCAGGCACACGTGGGACATCTGAGGTCCCAGAGTAACAGTTTTGTGGTTTAGAGAACTGGAAACATTAACTATTCATAACAGAGCTAATGAAGGTCCCTGCTGAATAATGGCAGTAGATTTGTCATCCAATGTATAGCAATAAAGACATAACAACACATCAGCCCAGGTGAACTGGTTCTTTAGTTGGAGCATTTTTCTTTTCAGTGCTGCAATATGAATTGACAGACAACAAACCACTGCACTAAGCTCAGTGCTATCAGGAACAGCCTGTCACTACTTTAAAGCTAGCCCAGATATCTATCCAACGTGCTGCAGACACAACCTGAAAAAAAACCCAAAACATTTCCATTGCAGGGGAAGACTAAAAAGTATCCAGCAGATTTCCTATCAGAGGAAAAACAAGCATTGTCACAGGATGTTATTGAGAGAAAATGTAAGCATTGCTTAATCAAAAAAGCTGCAGGTTAGAAGAGAAATGATAAAAGCAGCAGCACTGATGGCCCATGAAAGGGCTTTTTCAGATTTTTTTCTGGTCACTTGTATAAATGTACATGTTGATTATCAATCCTCAAGAAACTGTCTTCTATATGTCCAACTTTGTGATTCCACAAAATGATCACAGACAGTTTTAAAGACTTGTTTTGAATCTTAAACCAAACTGCATCTAGCCAAACCCTTGATGTACATATCTCCCTTGTAATTGTGCTCTGTTAGCACAGAGTTAAGAAGCCCCAACAAGCTTCAAAAATACCATTACAAGGAAAATAAATCATCTACTGTCATCTGTTTGTACTTTCCATTCCCCATATTTGACTTACACACTGCAGTTGGCAAACTGAGCATCGTTAGACATCTTCTCCCATTAAATATATGATCACACAAAAAGCACGGTTTTGAATTTGGATTGAAAGGCTGTTGCTAGAAGTGTGGCTATATGCTAAATGTGCAGCAGGCTGTTAAATATCGCCCTCAGTGCTCTCCTGCCGAGATTTGGACATGCTCAAATTGCTTTGGCTACATGCTTTGAAATTTTAAAAACATATATGTACAAAATAAACTGACTTAAATATAGTAATATTAATCAGAATAAACATATCATTAGCAAAATCTAAAATCTGAAATAAATTATATTTCTGGAAACATTCTTTAGAAGGGTATTAGGTCAGATGCATTTTTAAACTTACTGAAGACAGGATTTATGCGATAGCCATTTTTCAGCTTCATGAAACATATTTATGGGCTTGCAGAATGTATTTTCACAGGCTGGAAATGTCAACTTAGACTACAATTTAAAAAAAATAAATTAAAATCCACATCAATGTTGTGCCACAAGTCACTCTGTGCATTTTTGGTCACTGAAAATTTGTGTTCCTCTGATTAAACCGGACACACTCCAGGGTGAATCCATTAGCCACACACCACCTCACCGCTCAGCTATGAGGGTCAGGCACGACAACCTTTGTAGTAACCCACTGTGGCAGCTTTTTCCCAGGTGACCCTGAAGTGTGTCTCAAGTTTCCAGGAATTTATGTACAAACACAAGCACACACATACATATTCTGACCCTATCTGAATAGGCATCGTACTTCTCTGGCTTCAGTGCCAGACTGGAGATGAAATAATGTACTAATCCCCTCCCAAGTGCATGAATATCTGTTCAGGCGTACAGCAGGCGGGATATACACACTACTGAATTCAGTGGTGCTGCACAACACTGATATATGCTGCTTTTAAGGCTTAAGGCTTATACACATTCATGTATTGGTCAGATAGTTGTTGTTAATATCAGTTTTCCATTGATTCAATCTCAAGAAAAACTCATTTCAGCTTGGTCTAAAGAAATGTGTATTTTGCAGAGACCCGAGGCAGGAGCACTGGGATACAACAGGGCTGAGCATAATGCTGAAGGAGCTCGGCAATTTTAACCAAAACCCTTCTGTGCTGGATAAGCATGGAATATTCTCTAGGATGGGGTTATATTTGAGCCACCTTCTTCCAGAGACCTTTCCAATTTATCAGTAACATATAGATATTTATAGCATGACAAGGAGTCTGCCCAATGCTTTGGAGGGACAATTTGGGTCTGCTTGTACCTTGTTTATATTAGCAAGTCACACAAAAATCTACTAAAAATGTAAACCAGATCTTTCAGAAATATTTCAGCTATTTCTTTTTCTTACACACTTACAACTGAAAGAATACTTTTTTTTTATATAAGGTTTTTTATAAAGCAGACAAAAAATAAAATGGAAACTTTAAGCACTATTTGGTCTATACCAAAATGCCATTGCACTTAGACAAACTATAACATTCTATATCCACTTTACACAAGCAAAATTCCAATTTAAAATTATCATTAAAAATAATCATCTAGAAATAAAAATTAAATCCCCTTCCTTTTCCCAAAGTATGTTTTATACAAGCAACAAATCTTGGCAGGAATGGTTTTGCTTAAAAACAAAGCAAACAAAAAGAACAAAAAACTTGCTTGCTTCAATCTTTTATACAGTTAACTGGGCCGTGATACAAATATTGTTTTATAGGGACGGGAGGAGGTTAGAATGCTGATATCTCTCTATTTGGGAAGTTTTCTCTTGACCTCCCTCAGAGACAAGGGCAGAGCCAGCAGAGAGATGTAAGAGCCTCCCTCAGAAAAGGGGTTTGTCTCGTTCATGTACAGGAGAAGTTTTACCAATACAGACAAATCAGAGCATACGGGATGGAGTAAAAGGTCAAAGCAGAGACCTTCAGCTGCTGGTCCACAGTGCCAACAGCAGATCAGTTTGTACCCAGCGTTGGCTCCTCTACACACTGAACTGGAGGGAGCACAGTGGACGTAGGAGTCAGCATTACAAACACTGGTGTTCTGCGTGGGCTTCAAAGGCAAGGAGCTGTGTGGCTCAGACACTAGTGGCCAAGCATCTTCCAGACCGGGGCTCTCACCTCCTAGATTTTAACATGGGAAGTGGTTCCCGTGCCCCAGGGGAGCAGTTTGTAGGGCTGTGGCCACATTACACACAGTGTTTGCTTCTCTTTCCATTTGCAGACTGGTTTTAAAATCCCACTGCCCACCTCACCATCTGGGCAAAAAGATTCACCGCTTCAGCTTTGCTTTGCTTGTCACATCAGTGATTTAGCAGGTTGGCTTTCACTGCAATTCTCTGTTTACAATGATATGATCAAAACAGAATGGAAAATTAGATGAAATTCAGGGTCTAGTCCCCTGCCACTGAGAAATATCAGATGAGAAAATTGTTGACCAATTAGTTATTTGTATGGAGAAACAATGGAGTAAACCCCTCAGTAAACATAAGAAAGTAACAGAAGAGTCATCACAACTAGAATAATTAAACCCCCAAACACAAAACCTACAGCAATTAATCAAATGAAAATACTAAAATTGTAATAATGAGGCAGTTAAATAAAATGTTAGTAAAAGGAAAGTATTTTTTGCTATTTTTCCACAGTCTTTCAAACATTTTCTCTATACCAAAATCTAATATTCAGGCTTTTTCCTTCAGGGAAAAAAAAAATAAAATCCTAGAAGCTGAGGTGTAACAAAAAAATATAAATCCACAAACTCATTTATGTGTTTTTTAATCAGAAGTGATTAGGGCTATGGGTAAATGAACCCAGAGGCTATTCCTAAAACTGGGGAATAATACACCGTATCTGGGACTAACACACTAGTATAAGCAGGTTGTTACTGTTAGAATAATTGTCGACACATGCAAATCAGTAAGAGATTTTTCATTGTAGCAATTGTGCCTCAAAAGCTAATCAACACCAGAAAAGCTGGAGGTTCTTTCATAAACTACCTGAGAAGGTTGTGGCAGTGGGGCTCTATCTAGTTTCTGCACATGCCAGTTTGTTGCATCTGTGCTTCCAGCAAAAGCAGCTTCTCCCACTGCAAATTCGTTTGTCGCTTTCCCTGTCAAGCGGGGGTGCAGGCAGCTCTTGAGAAGTTTGGACTTTTCTTTAACAGAGCCCAGCACATTCACTACTAAAATGTCACTATTGAACACAGCCACAATGTAGCTAGTGTCTAGAGTCAGTGTGAGGTATTTTTTTTCTAAGGGATGGGCAGAAAGGGGAGAGAAATGTCTCACTGCCTGGATCGATGGGAATCCTGTGGGAGAGGAGCTGGCTGGTCCCAGAGAGGGATTACCTGTACCTCCAGCTTGCCCTGGCAAAGCAAACATCCTTCGCTGGAAGCGCTTCCCAAAGGGCCATGGGCAGGCCGAGCCCCTGCAGTGCAAAGACATTCACAAGATGCAGGCCTGGGCCCTACTAACATCTATTGACTTTGGGACTCATAAAGGGGGAAAGGAGTTAAAGTTTCTTTGTAACCTATCAGCAAATATGCTGAATAATCGTTTTAGCACAATTTGTGTCTTGTGCCAAACTAAGGCCTTTGCAATATTGATGCCCTTGGAAGCAGAGGTGACTCCATTGGGCATCTTCTGAGCAATAGTTTATCTGTTTCTTTCCTCTCACTTGCCTGTTTTGCTGCCTTTTTCTCATAAAAACTTTTGTACTGGACTGTAATTCTTTACAATCTGGAAGACAATGGGACTAGGTTGCCCCAGAGATGGGAAATAACTCCTTGTCACTCTGAAAGTAATTAAAAATAAATCCTAGAACTATCACAGGCCATTATCCCAACTACCAGAGGGGGAGGATATACCAATGAGGACATTTTCTGAATCGGTGCCTGCAGGTTTAGCAGAATGACTTCTTTTGATACTGAACCAGCACAACTTTTCCCATTAATTACAGAAGTTCATCAGGAAGCAAAGAATGCTCACAAATGGAAAGAACACTGTCTAAATCTGAAAACACACACATGTGGGATCTCTGGGACCACAGCTTTCAGCTATTCTAAAGGCATTCAGCATGACTTTACCCCATCTTATCCCTTATTATGTGGAGAAATTTTTACCTCTGCAGTGCTAGAAAAAATGCTGAGCAGGAGTGATGAAACTTGTATTTGAAAGAAGAAAAACATGAGGTATTTTTTGTCATGCTTGCTAGTAAAGAAAATAATTACCACTAGCAGAAGATTAAATTATGAACCTCAAGGTGAAAGATGATGCTTTTGTCAATGGTGGTGTTCTATTTTTACTAAGTTTACTAGAGAAAAATCTGCCTGGTATTAATGACTTTTTTTTTAAAAAAAATTAATACTTAAAAAAAATAAGGAGTGTGTGTGTGTGTGTGTGTTTGTGTGTCTGTGTGTCTGTGTGTGGAGATGAACTGCAACAGAAATAAGGATGCAAGTATTAGCCAAAAAAGTGTATTTCCAAATAACAGAATCTTATGAATTGTTAACAGAGTTGAAAGAGACTGTAAACATTGCTTAATAGACAGTTACTTAAAAGTTAATGAGAGCTTGAAGATGTAGTACCTTGATGTTCTACCATAGATACATAGATCATAGTCACAAAATACAAAGCATATTCACAAGATAGGCAGACTGTTAGAAAATAAGCTCCAGACTTGGAAATCTCAACCTTGAAATCACCGTACAACATTAGTTAAAGTTTTAAAAGAGATGCCATTAAGGAAATGTTTACTCAGTCTGTCAAGGTCAGAAAAGATCAAGTGAAAGGTTCCAAGTAATGAAGAACAAGAGGCTGAGCCTGTGTCTTGGATAAAGTGGGAAAAATTCATCCCTTAAACAGGAATGTGAAGTATCTGCTATGAATAAAGTGTAACTACAGTAAAGGACAGACCCAGTTATTCACAGAAAAGATATCATTCATAAGCAATTTTCTTATTTCTAATTAACCACAAACAAAAATGTCATTAGAAATGCCATATACTTAAAAAAATTCGGGTGAGACCTGTATCCTAATGCCATGAGATTTTTCTTCCTGTCTCCCCTGGCTATATCAGGTATTTCATCCAAAAAATTTACAGAAAAGTGTATTTCCTATGAAGAGCAAACAGATATTTTCACTAGATATTTCTTAGCTTAGCAAAAAAAAAAAAAAAAAAAGACAAAGACAAAGAAAAAAAGGGACTAACATAAGAAAGGACAAAATTTAACACACAATAAATTGACCATGCAATAAGTAGCAATTCAGAAAGAAAATCTGCGAATAAGCTGATACTGCCAGAAAAGTAATCGAAGTAGTTTCCAGTGCTGACAGAGCTGGGGCTTTCCTGAGCTGGCTGAACTTGCACAGGACTTATTCCTAAGATTCAGCTATTTCTAAGGTGAGCAGCACAACACAAGAGATGATAAGAGAGCATTAAGGTTCTGCTGACTTGGAACAGCCTCTGATTTTCTTGGCAGGTTGCAGTTAGGGGCATGGCAGCCCCATTCCTGCTTGTTCCCTCTCCTTTCCCTGTCAAAACACACCACACTGTCCCCCCAGCTCTGTTTAGACTGCGTGTATGTGGCAGCCAGGATACAATATACAGCTGGTGCAGCTTTCCCTCTCCAGAAACTCATTTTGGTGAGATATTGGTTGCTAATCCTATGATACTAAGAGTGTATTTTCACGTATTTGACAGGCATAATCCTGAGTGGCAAAGATCCACGCTGGAATCCAGACTTCACCACAGCAAAAGGAAAAGATGGAACCTGGGAGTTGAGCTGAACCTGATCCAAGCAAAAATCCTGGCTTGCATCACATGTTCTCTCACGTTAGAGCACTGCCTGAGCCATTATTTGCAGTCTTTGCTGAATGTGGAGCTGATCCCCAGAAGTATATTTCACATTACCGGTTCACAATAACAACTGAATTAATAACTGTCATTTCTCGGGGAGGATTTATTCAGCAGGGAGAGCTGTGCAAACCCGCAGCAGTCTGCAACCTCACCCCCAGCCTCTCTGCCATCCTACAGAGCCACGTGCTGCTGCAGGCTCCTGTCAACCCCTGCCCCCTGTGATCCCCACCGTACCCCACTACACGTTTCCATATTTCCCTTTACATTTGTGTCTCTGCACATCTGGGATGTGCACATCTGCACGCCTGTGGGTAGAGCTTTATCAGCAAGGCTGGATGGTTTCATGAACCCATCTCCTATACCCACCAAACATCAACACTAGTTCTGAGCACACGTCTATCCCCTTCCCAACACCAGATCCCTGAAGGAGGAAGCTTGACAGGAGGGCAGCATCCTGTGAGGTCCTGCTGGTACACATCACTGATAGGAAGAGATGGGGAATGAAAGGCTTCTCCTGGCTGAAACTCTTTGTGTAGACTTCCTAAATACTGTCTCTAAGAAGGAGATATGTGGAGCCCTAAACAGAGCCAAAATATTTTAGAATGAACCAGAATCAAATCAGAATGATTTTGCTCCCAGTTGGGTGCCAACCAATGAGACAGATACCTCCTTGTTCCCTACTTAATCTCCTAAGCATCTCTGTGAAGGTTGAATTCTCTAAATGTCAGGACAAGAGCAGGAAATAAGCACATGAGTTTTGTAAAGAGTTAGGTTTTTAATAATCTTTTCTTCAGCAGCCTTCCTACCTTTCCTATAAATTCCAAGTGTTTCTTCATGAAAAATATTTTATACACACACAAGTGCACACAAAAAGTCCAAGAGAGATTTCTCAAGGAAATTCTGTGAGTTATCCTCACAGCTATGAAAGAATTACTCTGTGTAGGCATTACTTCTGGAAAATTATAGAGGCAATTATGTAAAATCTTGTGCTAAATGGATGTCCTAGTAAAAAACACATCCTTACCATTGCTCAGCATCAGATTATGTTTTCATTACGTCCTACAAAACATGAACATGATAATGTTCATTTCATGTCAATGTCTATGTGAAAAACATATGTGAGACTGCCTAGAGTTAGATTAATGGTCTGACTTTATCCAGAAGAAATGGAAATTCTCATGGGGTTTTATATGTCAGTGAAAAGTCAACACATTCATAACTTTGTTTCCATAGAAATAGAACTCAAGTAATTCCATAAAATATGTGACTCTTGTATTATTATTGCAGCAATTAAGATGTTTTTCCTTTTAGTTCATTAGTTCAGCTTGGTTCAAAAATAACTGCATTTGTAGTAGGAAAATAGCCTGTCTTGATGTTTTTATATAGTTATATAGCCCAGAGGAATTAATACCCACTGAATAAAAATACTTTCCAACCTTGTAAGATTCAGTCACAAAAGGAAAAGGTAGGTGAGAAATTCAGTAGCAGCTGTGATAGATAATGTGAGTATATAACAGTCAAGAAAAATCTATGCTACTTTCCAATCTGATAATATGAAGAAAAAGGCACATTTATTCCTGGCTAACAATCACACAAATTAAGTTTTCTTTTTTTTTTTCTGATTTTGAAAACACTATGAATTCATGGGTGCAGCTCTTACAGAGGAAACTTAATTAATTCTCTCATTCTTTTTGTAAGAATAGGCAATCTTGTATCTGAGGTTTATTAGACTGAGTACACCGAGCTATAAGGAAAACACGCAAACGCTTTCTGTCCTAAATGTTGGAGCCACGTGTGGTATCGTGTCTCATCTTTCTCCTTTATTTTAAGCCAGTTTCTTTTGTTTGCCTAACACTATCTTTAATGACCATGACAAATGAAAAGGAAAGTGTGATTTACCTTTTCTGATCTCTATGATTCAGTGTGTCAAGCATTCAAGCTGTCCAAAGGAACTGTAAAGCCCATGGACTTCCCTCTTACCTGTCTGGCCCTTATCACTTTTCAAGATTGTGTATAACCATGTCTTAGTTGTTTTATTTATAATGTCATCAAGTCCATGTTGTTATATTTGTTATAGGCCACTGCACTGAATTCCACCCCCTCCCCAGCTTTCTGCCTGTGCCTTCAAGAGATGGTAGGAAAATGAAACTTCTTACTTGTTGAACACAAGCATGAAAAGCCAGATCCCACACCCAATTATATGCAATGAGGGGATATTCACTGCCACATCCCTTACTAACTGATGTTACCACAACACAAATTTGGTCCTCAACATGTAAATATTAATAGAGAATATTGCCAGAAATTAAGTTCTCCTATGTGATCTACTCTAGATGATCCTGCTTGGGCAGGGGGTTTAGACTTAGTGATCTTTCAAGGTCTCTTCCAGCTCCTAATATTCTGTGATATTCTGGAAAGCATCTCACAATTTGTAGTGGGATTGAGAAAATGTCCCTTTTATATATTTTCAGAAAATAATATACAAACTATGTGGTTTTCAAATAAAAAAAAAAATTAAAATATTTTCTTTACAAGGAAATTTATCCTTTACTTGCTAAAAGGTGAAATTTGCTAAACTCTTCTCAGTAACAACCTTTGGAGGTCAGAAAGCATCTTTTTCTATTAGGGTAAGAATCCTGTGTCCATCTGACTGCTTGTTCTGATATATTGCTACCACAAATCTACTCTATACAGCACAATTTATATATCACGTTCATCATCATAATGGCCAAGCCCCTTTCAGGTGCACATTAAGTAGCATAACAAATGTGTGTCATTTAAGCAATCTGCTGGCCAATGATGGGAAAAGTGAAGAAGTTAGAGGGAAAAGCTCCACGTAAGCATTTGTTTATAACATAAAAAGAGCTTTCATTAGATATTACAGGATTAAGTACTGAAAAGACAGGATATGAAAGAATTTCAGTTGTTTAACCTTAACTTGAAATACTTTACCAACAGTCTTCTACTGTTTGGTCATAGTTTTATTTTTCTGCTTGATATCTCTTGCATTCAGTGCACACAACATGTACAGTGCTCTGTAAATTGAAGATATTTAATCCTCTCCTAAGCTTCTTATTAAGTATTATGTCTTAGTTACTCTCTGCTATTTAACCCTGGATTGGGTGCCCAGGAGTTAAACTCCTCACACACTTTTCTCTTGTCATTAGGTATCCAAATGTTTCTCCAGCTTCCCTCAGTGCATGTCCATGATAACACTGTGGTTTGAATTTTAATGTTTCAATTTGACAGACAAAACGCCGAAGCCTCAAGACCTTTAAAACTAAAAGTATCTGCTATTTTTTTTTCCTGAAATGTCAGAAGAGAAATGAAAAAAGTCACCTATCTGCAACAAGAAGGACTTGATCAAATGGTTACAGTTCTACAATGATTAAAGCTAATATTGGCTTTTTGTTCTCTTTCTTTTCCCTCATACTTAAAAACCTAAACTCTGTAACCATTTCCATGAGTCAAACTAACAACATTGCTGACATGGAGATATGCAAATCTGAGACAGTGTTGCTTTCTTTCTCCACTAAAAAGTAGTTTAAACACTAGTTAATAACTCAGAAGCTTCCAGGGCCAGAAGCAACTTTTGAGTGCTCAGATTTTGAAGCTGCAAACCTTGTGCCCTACTACTAATACAAGAATTTCTTGCTTTAGCCCTGAAGCATTATCAGATAAAATCTGTGGCTGCATTTGTTTTTACATATAAAATGCTACCAAGGACCCAGGGCTGAATCTCCAGAGAGGTGGGGCCTTAGGCACGTAGAATTCTGTTGGAAATTTCCCATTTGAAAGGAAAATGAGGAAACACTATTCTGACAGGGCCATTAAAATAGGTAAACGTGTAAAAATTCCCCAGGGTTGGGACTGCTCAAGGAAGTCTGGGTGAGGCAGGTGAGTATCTCCAAGGCAATGCTATGCTAAGTGCTACCCAATGGAGCTGCCCCAAGGGATCATGTGGTTAATAATTATCCAGCTATATGTAGAGTAGGCATGCATATGTCTCTCTAGGCGTATTTACCTAGAGCAAAATGGTCATAAAATTAGGAAGAAGTCAGTCCCTAGCAATTCACATTTGAACCAAGAATGAATCTGCAGGCTTACTGCTGCTTAACAAAGTGCATAATTTCACTCTTACTCAGAAACTATTTCACAGAAATTGGCATCCTTATTACTAAGTTAATAGAAAAATTCCAATTGAACTCTACAAGACTTTTTTCCTATTACAGTAACATCGCAGAGTTCCATTTAGCAAAAATGAGTGCTTAAACCTTCTGACAATTTCTTCCACTGAACTCAAATTCCACTCCAAGAATAACCATCTGTGAGTCTGAAAGATGGGGTTCTTTATACCTTGAAATGCACAGACTGGGGTTGTCTTGTGGCTGAGCAGTAGCTGTAAATGTACAGCAAAAGTTCTGGGTGTTTGAGAAAGCTGCTGCTCTGAGATGAAATCCCACACCCAGATTCACGTGTACATGGTTTATTTCTGTCCTTAATCTGGAGGTGGAAAATTAATGAACTGTAGCCATAACATTAGCACCTCATGTCTTCACAGCAGGGCAAAAATTATGAAAGAATTACAGCACTTCCCTTTTCTAATCAGGACATGAATGTCAGAAGATGCCTGGTCTTGCATCATCTGAGATCTGTACTGCTCTAAGGACACAAGTACTGAACTCCACGTGAGGAACAAGCATGGCTTAATTATGTCTTTCCATCTGATAACATGATTCTGACCTCAATGCATTACTAGTCTTCCCAGAAAACTTTTATTTGAGTACTTGGTTTTCCAGTTTTTGCTTTCATATAAAATAATACTGGTCACTGGAGCTACGATCTCACACACTACCAGTCCAAATAAATTTCTGTCAAAGCACTACTGAAAGTTGTACTCACATACATGTGATCTAACCTGGCTGAGTGGGACTTCAATGGCTTAAAAAAAATACCAGAAATTGATACCACCCCCTTCCCTGTCAACTTGCCACCTCACACAGCATCCTCAAATTTGGCAGCTAACTTACTATAATCAAGATACTCTTTAGTTCTTCCAGAGGCAAAAATCCTGCCTTTTCTGAAACTAGAAGGGAACAGTAATGACAAAGCGAGTTATTGTTAAGATCTGACTTCCACCTCAAGCATAACTTGTGACTGATATATCCTATTGTTATATTTCTCAAGAAGATCTGCAATATTGTTTAGTTGGTGACATGAAAAATGTGCCCTATAATTTCACAGTTCACAGCCATTCATTGAGTGCTGACATGGTTGAAATCATAATGTGGCATAATATTGTTATGCAGGATAAAGACAGAGGGTCTAATTAAACTCCCCTTAAATGTTACATTCATCCTTATTAATCACGAATTTGGGATTCTTAAGGTAATATGAAGGCAAGTTAAAATTGGTTTCTATGGCTTATTTGATTACATGGAAACACAGATTATCTATTCTATCACCTATAACTTTAATATCAACATATTAAATATGATTTATGCCAACAGAATAAAGCAGATGGGAGATTTTAGTAATATGATCTTCTGACAAGTGTTGTCAGGAGTGATGTAATCTGCCTTCAGGTAACTGGGTTCCCTGCAAAACTATGAAACACTGGATTGAGTATCCCTGAGACTCATGGTTTAGGTAGCCTTTAACAAATTAATTCAGACACTTCTGCTGTTTCTGGGACTAATCAGAGAGGGTTTAGTCTTCCCCCCACAGAAGGGTTCACTGCTCTTCAGTTTTGGTTTCTGCTCAGCCTCCTTTTTTTACCAGGAGTGTATAAGGAAAAAATAGGTGCTATAGCAACCTGTTTATGTGCATTAATCTTTCCCCAAAACCTTGGCAATTGCTGGGTTGCAGTAAGACAGGATGCTAGCACAGCTAAGACAAACTAAGTATGGGAGTTCCTCATCCTCCCTGCAAAGCAAAAGCCAGAACTTAGCACTAACTGGTTAAATGGGATTGTCTTTAAATACTAAAAATTAAGATCTAGAAAAGCAGACAAGGAGAGAAGAGACTCACATCCACCCCAGCACAGAGACAGAGAATATCTGTGTGAGAGGAGGGGAAAAAGAAACAACGGGGGAGGTGTTCACTTCTAGGAGAAACACAGAAGCAACTGAGAAATCAAATATTCCAAGGGGCTCTCCCAGGTGCGAAAAGGGAGGTGTTGACAGGTTGGTTGTAAATTAAGCAAGCCGTGGGAATGCTTGTGAGTAATAAAAAGGGACTGAGTAATGGATTGTGGGAAGCAGACTACCAACATCTGCTCACTAGTCTGAGGAAAAAGTAAGGCCCCTTTAATAGTATTGCTGAGTACTGAAGCTGACAGAGTTGGACCTGGCTTTCCTGAATGGTCAGGGTTAGATGTTGTCCACAGCTTTTATAGGATCTGACTTCCAGATCTGGCAGATGCTTTAATTCTCTTGGCACTGGGACTTACTCCAGTCACACGTTCTCTTCAATCTCACCTCAGTAGTTCCCACCAGAGACTTTCTTGTTTGCTTGTTTACAAGCTGCTTCCTCTACATTAATTCCCACTCAGCAATACACCTCCTGCACAGTGCTGGCCAGCCAAGTCATCTTCTGAACAGGAAAAATGGGCCCTGATTTTACTATTAAGCCATTATCACCTTTACAGATTTACACTGGTGTGGTCATAGGCATGAGAAGAGAATAGAGGAGGTGCAGTACCACTGCAGGAACAATTTTCTTTGCCATCTTGCTGTAGGCCTAAAGCATTTGCTGTATGGGAAAAGAGGGGCTTACTTACTGTGTTCAGTAAACACAAAATGAAAGTAGGTCTGGTCAAACAACGATTAAAAAAATGCCAGCACATTTTTTTCATTATTTTTCCCTTCAAATATTAATATTATATTACTAGCACACACATATCACTGTGATCACCTACATAGATAGTATTCACACATTTAAGAAGCAGTATAAAGAGAGCATGTGTGGAGAATATTGCTGAGCTATCAGTTGAGTAGTGAGTAGCTGCAATTATAGGTACTATTTGGGTAGCATGAGGGAATTAGACAAATTTTTTCTTTCAGAGAGATTAAATCTCCCCTTTTCCCAATCATGCAGCTCTCTAGAGTTAGTGTTTCTGTATTCACAATTTTCCAGGAAAGACAGAAGAGGAAAAACTTTGCTTCAAGCAGATTCCCTCCCTACCTGGCTTTACTTCTGCTTAAATAAGAGAAAAGAAAAGAAAAACAATGTGCACTGTCCAATATACAGCAACTTCAGATCTTCAGATGTGCTACAAATTCCCAGTGGCTGGGTTCAGACAGGCCATAAATAAAACTGCAGAGCCAACTTGAGATGCTCTTGGGTGTAACTTACAGTGAAAAACTCTGGCGCTGCATGCTGAGAGCATGGCTCAGCCATTCATTTATAACAATAGAACTATTCTTCTGTCTGCACAAGGAAAACAAATCTCCTGTTGTTAGAAATCAAAGGCAAGTCCTTCAGACTCTAGGAGACATTTTTAACAATGACTAAGTGTGTTACTTCATAAGCATTCACTCTTTAAGACGTTCTATCCCTTTCTCATTATACAGTGCTTCTGTAAGTGATTATCATGTATCCCAAAAAAACAAGTTTATTGACCTTCACCTGCAACACAAGTGCTTTAAAAAGGCTTGATGTGCAGCAAAATATGCAAAATTGTTCCTTTAAGTGTTTGTGAGGAATGTGATTTGAACCCTCACCTTTGTTCAGAGGGAGTTCAGGATCTCTGAAAAAATCCTGGCAAGAGACATGAAAAAGGTTTTTGGAATTGTCTTTAAATTCATGGCTTATGTATTCACTAGATGTAAGGGCGGTGATTGACAGCAGGGGAAGTAACAGAAGTAAACTTGCTTTTTCCAGTGAATTCTCTTTAGTTTTCTCAAGTATTTGAGATTTGGAAGAAACTCACTGAACTATAAATCCCACAGCAGTGTAGTTTCAACACTGTTTCACAGGATTTTAGGCAGTCGGGTTTTCTTTGACAGAGGATGCAGATCATGGTTGCCAACAATAAGAGTTTGAAACGTTCCCACCAACTTCCACCAGCTCCATAGGCACCAAGCCCAAAGTTCCCATTCCCAAAGTCAATGGCCAGTCCACTTTCCAGTGGTCTTGGTGAAATGAAAAATAAACAAACACGATGATTTTAATTCAGTGTCAGGTTCAGCCTTAGCATCCCCATGGTCCAATGATCAAGGATGGAGCCTCGTTAATAAATACACTTAGTGTAAAGGAAAACAGAGTTGATCCACCTTTCAGAGAGACCAGTAGCTATTATTAGAAATGATGAAAATAATAAACATGACTTTGCTCCCAGAGCTATCAAACACACAGCCAGTGCTACAGCAGCTGAATGTCCTGGCTGAGGTTTACCAGGCAGCTGGATCCATCGTGGGATGTTCTAATCTGAAATGATTCTTCCCAGACAAATGGACATTTAGTTTCATATTTGTGTAATCCCACTAAATTAATGATAAAACCATATAAGGAGACCGGAATCAAATAAAAGGATGTCAGCTTCAATGGGGGAAAAAAACAAAGAAATTATTACAGTTGAGACTTAACCCCTAAACATCCAGAATCCACTTATACTCTGTGGGGTCATCTGGACCCAGCTGCAGGTAAATTATGCACACACAGACACAAAAATAGCTATCTTATTTACATATAGAGCTTCAGATATTTTTGGAAGTCTTTCATATTCCCATGAAATTCTGCAGTTTGGGTTCCGTTTTTAAGTTTTCCAGCTTCAAATACTGCATTTTAATACTACTTAATGAATTAGATATGCTTTAGAGCTATAATAAACTTTTCTTGTGAAGATATTTTTGAAGCAGAGTCACATTGCTTACTGAGAATAAATACTGCAATAATATATTTACATAAATAATTTAAAATGCAAGAGCACGGTAGGTAATAAAAATATATTGCCATGATAAACCATGAAACCAGAGAATTACATTATTTTAATTAAAAATTACAAATACACCACAGTAAACAACTTATTTACATGTAGTTAAAAGTCTAACTATTGAATATCCTGGACTTGTTGAATTCAAAAAAGGGAAAAATACTGAAACCAATCTCTTCACACAGACAAATATTGAGGACTGTAACTGTGTTTAATTAAGATCTACTGTTAATAATGGATTTCCGAGAGTGAGGTTCTTCTTTTAATTTCCCAAGGTAGAAAATGTTATTAAATTTGGCCTTTAACTTCTCATTGACATGTACACTTGAAACTTCTGATTAAAATTTCAGAGGTTGTGAAAAAGCACTCAAAATTAAACTCTTAAATCTGGCACAAAAACACCAATGATCCCTGATTAAGAAATCACATTTCAGAAACTTCATTACTGTTCTATTAATAAATTGTTGGGTTATAATTAAAATGGGGCCTGCTGCATTTCTTTCTTAGTTCTAAAAAAGTCAGAAATTGCAGAGGCAATTAAATACTTAAAAAAAAGAGAGAGAAAAATAGGTTAATGAATTTAAGAAATGTGATCCTTTCCTTTCTGGGAGCAATCACAGCAGAACAAACATTATTTTCCACCCACAGGTATGTCTTCAGGAAAAAACACTGGTTCTATCTGCTCCTTCCTTCCTACACCACCCATAGTCCCAATCTCACCATACTCCTTGCAGGCTTTTCATAGGAAACAATAAATCTGGATATAGCTGAGGAAGCCAGTGTTAACCTAGTTTTGAACAGGTATAATTTAGAATAAGATTAAACTTAATACCCAATAATTAAGCTGGTCAGCATGAGCACGTGGTTTTTGTTTCTAGTATGATGTTTCTACCTCTGTTTTGTGTTTCTTTGAAATGTTAACATCATTAGATCAGAGAAGAGCTGACACCACCAAAGTTCACTGCTAATCATGTGCAGACAAATAGCTAGAGCTCAAGGTATGTACTTCTGAGTCTCAGAAATACTTGGGGTCATATTTTTTTCAGTGTAATACATTTTTGCCAGTTTGTTTGAGCTTTTAAATGAAATCTTCAGTCTGCAAAAACACTTCAAGCTGAAGAATAAGAAAGAAAATTGCTTCAAAAGTACAGCTGTCTTTCGGAATTTTTACAAAGTTAGACTTTTTTTCAAAGAGATAAGTAATTTGAATCTGATTCAGATACACAGTGTTCAAAGAATGAATTCAATATAGATGCAGACAATGGCACAAATGGGTTCTGTATACTATTCATGGCTCTTGAAACACATTTATGATGTTGTTCTAGTAGAATAACTGAATTTCCTGATTACAAATAATCATCAGCCCCTCCTACAAGTTTTATATAGAAAACCATCTAAAAATATCCCTGCAGTTAGACATATCTCACTTGATACAGGTAGAAAATTTAAAAAAAAAGGAGTATTTCAAATTCTCTGTTTCTCATTTGTATCTCCCTGCACACTTTGAACAGGTATGTGCTTTGTTGGGGGTGATGTCTGTTGTTCACACAGCCCACACAGTATAAATCTGGTATTCCCTGCTTCTTGCAGACACAAAGCATTGCTTGCTCATGGTCAAGGGTACTTAGTGTAATGCCTCATTTAGAAGTCTGTATTGTGCCTCCTTGGCCTTTATTTTACCAGTATAATCACAGTAAGGACTCTGATGATATAATTTATAGCAGCATAGTCTGAGAACTATATAGTTTGGTATACATTCTCTGCAAAATCCTGGACCTGAGGCCCATACTCAACACAAACCTGCTTGTAGGAACCTATGAAAAAATCTTTCAGGCAGATCCAAACCAGTGGTCTTTATACATGTAAGTTTGCACTATCCTTAATTGAGATGCTGTTCTCATACACTGCAGTCTTCCTTCTTCACTGCTAATAGCTACATGTTTCAATAATGCCTGTCAGTGTTAAATGCATCTTTTAAAAATGCTATTTTATGCTGTTATTTTAGCAAAAGAATATACAAGTAGTCAAATTAGCCTTTCCTGAACCATTCCACCATTTCCCAGATTTCCATTGCATTTGCATTATTTTCCTCTAACTTACACAGCCACTTTTACAAAGTTTCTGTATCTGATTATCTTATTTCTGCTCTTATATTTTCCACATACAGGATAAGAAAAGAAAAATCTTGCTTTCATCTAAAAAACCTTCTAGGTTTTGGCCATGCAGGTATAGTAAAACCTCTGGGAAAAAAAACCTATTTAGACTTTGAGCTAGTTATATTAAAGATCTGAGAGCTTCTTTACAGGCAGTTGTGAGGTGGGGTGGACTGCTAAAAGTGTTTATCCTACTTAGCTGGTTACACAAAATACTTGAAGTTAACTCAGAGTCCTCAGTGACTCATTGGTATGTCCTATAGTTTCAGTGTCAATGTAGTTTGGAGAAATTCAGCAAAATCAGTAGATGAAGGGAAAAAAAAAAAGTCAGATACTAGTTTCTGGATTGTTTTGATAAATATATCCTTGTATTCTCTTGGCTTTTCTCTTTCAGCATCACAAAATCAACTTTTACCTCCCTGAAAATACAAAGTTATGGAAAGCTTAAATAATTATATTTCATAAGTTTAGTCCAAATCCCAAAGGGAATAAATATCTTTTCCCTACACAAGCCAGGTTGTGAGTAATGCTGCTGGGGGTCATACTGCTGTATCTGACATCAATAGAAATTCCATAGGTCTTCCATAAATACAAATTTGTGTGACCACAGTGAATTAAATAAGGAATTATTTGGAGTAAAAATAATAAAAAACCCACATTCTGTAAATAAATACATGTAGAAAACAAGGGGGATAACATATAGTAAGAATCATCCTTCAGATAAACTGCTATTTTAATGGCAGAACTCAAAGTGGGGTTTTTTTTGCTAGAAAAAAAAAGAAATATTCATACTCCATTAACTAGGCATTTTAAGGTGATGCAGAGAACTGAAACTTTTAATTAGCTGCTTTGTCTTTTTCTTCCTTCCTTGGATATGAGTGCACTCACCTGTTTCAATTCACCCTCTCATCATTTGAATCCAAGGATGTCAGCATGGTCCTTTGCAGTGGCATGTTTACCACTATTTGTTACTGACAGAGAACAGCTTCAAGATCAGTAGCTTTATTCTTTTTTTTTTTTTTGCAGAACACTACATATGTCAAACCCTTTAAAAGTACACAATCACTGCTAAATAACTGTGACAGCAGAGAAATCTACATCTATGCTATAGACTGGCAGTGCTCCTTGTGCAGGCAAAGCTTGGAAGATATTGTCACCAAGTTTTTTGTGCATTTTTATAAATGTTGATATCTAGGGGAAATGAAATGAAAAATTAAACACCAATGTAGATTTTAGCTGTGGTGCCTAACGTGCAATTCTCAAACACTGAGAAAAGCTGTCTGGAAAGCCAGTAGTAGAGAGGAAAGCTGTTCATCTCTGATTTTTTAGCAACACTAAAACAAAAAAATCCAACCAGATGGGTCAAAATATCTGGTGATGGCACCACTTAATACCTACGTTTGTGCCTTGTGACATGGCACATGTGTGGGGTTATATTATTGTAGCACAGAAATAAATGATTTTCATCTGGACAAGGCCAAGTCTAAGCTTACTGTAGTTTTAATGTTTGACTGGGAAATATTTTCTCAGCCTTTGTGCGTGGATGAATGGTCATTATTTCCCTGAAGGACATTATAAATTATCATAAACTGATTTAAACCATATGCAAAATACATTTTCAACCTTTACACATGTTCTCTGTCTCTCATGAGAGGAATAAATAAGCAGGTTAAAAGGTGATTTTGAAACACTATGCAAAGCTACATCTATTGCTTGTGGCATTTGATTGTTCTACTGCAACAATCTCAGAGCCTGGAAAACTGCTGCCCCCTGTCTAATGCAGTTCTTTCTTTTCATTACACTGACCATCTTCACTGTAAGAAAATAGAAAAAATGCCACTTCTTATTACATAGAACACAAACACCTTTAACTTAACTCTGTACTGGCAGGCAAATTCTCAGGCACAAAAGATATACTCACTTTCTGATGGGTGAAAATCAGCATGTACTGCACTCACCTGATAGTCTGATGCTGCAAAGTGTCTGGATCGGTGGCACTGAGCGTTAACACAACGCTGCCAACAGGGATGTTTTCTTGTTTTGTCACTGTCATGGGGTTTGGGTAGAACACTGGGCCTTCATTCACATCCTCAACAGTGATCTGAACTGTTGCTGTGGAGCTGGGCCCATAGGCTATGTCTGGAATCAGAGGGTCTTCATTCTCGACTTTGATCAGCAGCGTGTGAAAGGCTGAAATCTCGTAGTCTAAAGGCTGTAAAGCACATCACAGAATCAGAGTGCAAGGTGCAAGGCCAGTACTTAACACTTGTTCCTTTACCCCACTGCAAACTGGCAGAGGACAATGAGCCAGGAAGGGACAACAGTATTCATCACATCTATACTTGGCCAGAGTTCAGCATGAGACACAGTGGTAGCTATAAAGTCATTGAAGATAATGAATGTTATGGAGCTAATCAAAGATGGAAACATCCCTTTATCCAAACTTCTTTTGTTTTTGCCATACCTCATGCATATAATTCTCATAAATGCATACTTATTTATGATGTAATATGCATTCATCACATAAATCAGTCATACTTAGTAGCTACTTAGAAGTAACATAAGGCTACTTTCTCAACTCCTACCTTGAAATCAAAAGGACCACTGTGGAAATACATGACACATGCCATTGGTCTTCAAATTGAAAATGCCTCTTCTGAAGTCAAAGAAAATTCTGTTATAGGTAGCAACTAGGGCTAATTTTTTTTTTTTTAAGGTGTGAAACAGTATATCCTCATACAAAGACAGGCAATAATTTTTTCATGAGACTTTAGAAATATGGGACCAAAGACAGCTCTCCAGTTCAGTCTGAAGCCACATCCTTGACTTCCTTGGTGTTTGCATCTAACTGTGAACAAAACATGGCCTAGAATTCTAATTGTGCCTTCAGACACAAACAAAATGGTGCTGTAAAGTCTCACCATTAATTGTGATGCTTACTGCAAAAGCAACTGTTGTGTAAGCACAACAGCAATAGAGTTAGCAACAGGCAGGTCCTTATGGCCAAAGCAGTAGGCTTGATGTGACAGAAGGAGTTATATGTGTTATCTGGACAAGGGCTGGTAGCCAACTATCTATTTTTGAGTAACTTATCCTTGCCATGCCTTCTCTTATGCAGTAAATTCAGTGAGTGGCCCTTACAGTAATACTGAAGTACAACAGCAAATTGTTCTTACTTTGACAACAGAGAGCATTCCCTCGTTAGTCTGGGGGTTGGTATGGATTTCAAAGCTCTGCCCTGGATTTCCATTAATAATGGTGTAGACAGCTCTCCATGCTCCAGTTGCTGGGTCATCTCGGTCACCAACTGTTAAGTTTACTATTACACCCATGACTCCCTCCTTTACTGTGGCTTGAAACTAAAAAAAAATAAATAAAAAAAATAGGAAATTGTTACTTTCAATTAATGACCACACACAAACAAAATACCGAAGCCATCATTAATTATTTACCCCAGTGGGAGAAAGATGCAATCCTTGACTGAAACAGAATGTTATAGTCTCTAAATAATGCATTCTTCCTCATGTATTATAAGGTAGCACATTACAGATGCTCTCCATCTCACAGATGACAGATAAGCAGCAGTGTGATAGGAATCAAGCTCTGGAAGATTCTGATCACAAGATGACAGTTCATCTCATATTACTGGAAAAGTGAATCCTGAGGAGATATACAGTGCTGCATAGGTTCATGTGCCATCAGAAAGGGAACTATACACATAGCTTAGCAGGAGGAGAAGCTGACTAATGAAGCCTGAGCTTCCCTGTAATATAATGTTGTTTACAAATAATCCACTTTTTCATTTCAGACTATTATTTCTATAAATTACCCCACCTATATTAATTTTTCACTACACTGTTGCCAATACATAAAACACTTCCCACAAAAAGTGTTCCCATAGTGGCTTTTGGAGGTGTTGCTCTAAGAGACTCAAAAATAATTGGAGACACAGACTTTTAGTTATGCAGACAAAGACCACTTGTCTGCATAACTAAAAGTCTGTGTCTCTTACTTTCTCCAGTGGAAGAATTTTTATGCAAAATTTGTTGCAGTGCTGCAGTATTCAGCTAGCCAAGCCCTGTGAGAAAATTCAAATTTAATAGCCAACCCTTGTATAATACCATTCTTATTTATGTAGGAAAAACATTAAGCAATCCATTGGAAAAGTGTGCAAGGGTCAGACCTAATAATAGTCCTCACCTTTCGAGTACTTGAGGCTGACGTGCTAAAAGCACTGTATGCAAGGGTGATAAGATAATACCTGCTTTATAGGTGGATAAACCAGAATGATAACATACCTAATCCTGAGAAGTGCTGAACATCAGCATACCATTATAGATCATTAGGAAATCTTAGCATTTCAAGGGATTAAGTCTTAAAAAGTTGAAAATCACAAACTTTAATGACACAAATAGGCTTTGCAGTACACTCACATCAGTGACAATATATCACTCAAGGGCAAAAATCACCGAAGTGGCTTTCAGACCTGAACAGACTAAATATATTTTGCTCTGTCTTATAGACCACATGATGTCATAACACTGCAGAAGATTTTGTGTCAATACTGAATCCAGAAAATGGCATTTTATTAATATGTAGATTTCTACAATCTGGACAAATAGGCAAAGTAGGTAAAATAAATTTCCTCATAGCAAAATACAGAGGGGACAACAATCATTCCTGTGATCAGTTATCCTTTATTTAATTTCTTCCAATAGATTTGACTTATGTTTCCACATCCTTTTTCAATTTAGCAGTATAATTTGAGTGCATGCATTTGGGTCAACCCTTTCAGCCTCAAACCTCATCCCTCAAAAGGATGACAATAATGATTGCCTATTTCTATCTTCTTCGGTATATTTAACAAATAATTTAAAGATTCTTCTGATTTTGATAGTTAATATGTAACAGGTTGTGATTGAGCTTTGTTTCAGACAGATAATTAAGCTCATTTGCAGTTTAATTAACTCTAAATGATAATATAACAATATTTTCACTTGCTTTGAAACAAATAAAAAGAAAAGCTCTATTAAGAATCTTGGAAATAACAGAGTAATGATTACCAAGATTGAATTCCTTCCTGCTCAGCAAAATGCTGTTGCTGGAAAGCACACTTGGACACCTCTTACTCTAATTGAAAATAAGTGATTAGCATGATTAATATTTTTGTATTTCATATTGTCTCAGCTTGAGCATGTATAAAATGAGACATCAAAGCCATAAGCACTGGAATTTTTCCCAACAAGTGTTCAGTACCAAACAATTCCTATTTAGCTATGAAAAAGGTGACTAGATCTCAAGGAACCTAATCCTAAAGAATCTAACTATTACATTTGACAGGGTATCTGCTCCTAATTCATATTGATCCTCCAGAAAAATCTTTTCCTTAATCCACTAGTCTGATTCAATTAAGTCTTCAACACTCCCTGGATCACCTTGGGAACAGTAAGAGCTGTTAGGGTAAAATATTTAAAGATCTGGCTATTTTATTTGGATACATAATTGTGAAGCCAGTGAGATAAATGCTTACCCTACCAGTACCAGGCAGTGATGGAAAGAGTTGCCATGATGTCCCAGTTAGTTAAAAAAAATATTGAATGTCAGTTTAAGGATATCTAATTCAAGGATATCTCAGCTGGGGTTGGCTTTCTTCTGCATTCCTGTTTTCTCCTTATTTAGGAAGGGCTCTCAGTAGCTTCAATTGCTGTGAGTTAGCAGTGCAGAAAGGGCACATAGACTTTCTGGGGACATAAAACTGCAGAGCTTCTGACACCTGCAGATCAAGGAAATGACAACTTCTACAGCCAAAGGCTGCACCAAGCCAAGTAAGTCCAAGCAGAGTGGTATGCTCACCCCTAGCACTCTTTGCATGTTAGAAATGACCATGTAAACACAGAGGGTATTGGAACCTGCCTGGAACATTAGGCTAAACTCTGTTCAAGATGGATGTTAATGCAGAATGATCAAATCACAGAAGTTGTCACATGGGTCTACTCTAAATTTATAACTTGAGAAGTGTAATAAAACACAGATTTGTAACTGCAAAAGACAAATACCTACTGTGAAATAGAGAACCCAGGAAAATATAGGATATATTATCCAGAAGGTGAATTATTTTGCTTATTCAGTCACATTTATATAAAGAATAGAATTCCTAGTATTTAGAAAAATACTGCTATATTTTTACTGGGTCCCTTTCAAAAACAAAAAAAGGGAACTTAAAAACTATGAAAGGACAAATACAAGAATTGGATTTGCAAATAGAGGAAATATAACCACAGCTTCATCCTATTTCAAAACGAAAGGATTGCATTCTCAAAGCACGGTGCTCAAGTGGGAAAGTCTGATCCAGTGCTCTAAAATAAAACCCCATAGTGGCTAACACAAATAATTGGATCACAAGTTAATTGATTTTACTCTTTTTAAATATCTGCACATCCCCAAAGCAGCTATAAATTAAGAATAAAGTAGATGAGTTCAGTACTTTATTTAAACTGCTATCATCTGGACCTGTATTAAAAATAATAACTTAGAAGGCAAATACCATGGGCCAGATTTATGTTTGGTTGGAAAGAGGTATGCTCATCTACTACAACCATGCATTTGAATGTGTAAGGTTAACTTGCTCTGAGGAGTGATATACTGTATTGTCATTTACTCTGTTTGTCATCCATACAACCTAGAAATTCTAGTCTTTCTGTCATGTTCAGAGTTTTATAAACATGAAGGGAAAAAACACACTATTTCCCCTTTACTGCATCCAAAAGCTTATGAAAAAATACAGCACCTTAGAAGGAAACAGTAAGTCAACAGAGACCAGCAGTCTACCCTTAATCCCCAAGTTTTTGTAGACAAGACTTTTAATGAGGAACTGAAAGGCATCAAGGAAATATAGTGGTGGATGTAGATGAAGAGTTTCTCCAGAAGCCTGAAGGTAGCTCATGAGGAAGCACAAATAGACTTGAAAATGTAATGAGTGACCAAAGTTTGCTGCCATGTTGGACTGATCATTCTCTTGGGAGAATGGACATTCTCTTGGGAGACAAAAAAGATGTTTCCATGAGGTATGGAGGTCCTTGAGAGTGCTAACAAGCAGTTTCTTACAATAAAGGAGTCAGTAAAGGGATGGAAATGGTACCTAACCTCTATGAAAATTGGATTCTGATCTGACAGCCTTACTTAAAACTTCTGTAGTAAGTGAGGTTTAATTTACTGGCTTCTCAGAGTACAGAGGTTCAAATGAACTCAACCACATCAGAATCATCTGAATATCTACTGTCCTGCAACAGCATGAGCATGCAGTAATAACCTTAATACCTTTCTGAGGCTACCAAAAACCCGTCCCAGCGTGGGTTACAGATATACCCAAATTAAAGAGCTGCCACAAGCAGCAAACACAGTGCAAGATAAACGCGACTGGGATCGGTGATCACTGCCCCATGGCTCATTAAGATTCTGCATGCTGTGATTCCCAGGCAAGAACAAACAAATTAAAACTGCATGTCAGTTTGCATTTATCAGGGCGACATTGCAGCTGAAGGTACTTGGTGCTACCATCGTGTTTGTTTCCTCATCTGTAAAGGTGAGAAGTAATGGGATATATTAATTCACATGTCCCTATTAGAAATTCCCCAGTGAAACTGTATTATTGTATTTGTCCTCCTGCAGTGATGTCCATTGTTTTTGCAGCCATATAGTCTATTTTCTTGAAAATAGACAGACAAGCTTATACAAACTCTTGAAATCTGCTGTGTCTTTTACCTTGCACACTGTCATTCAGCGTATGTGCACCTGAGTGGTCAACATTTATTTG
>VXBZ01000397.1:0-39679 GCA_013399135.1 Heliornis fulica | reverse complement strand
TCACCTTCCATCTCGGCACAAGAGCCAAACGTGCTGACCTGCTACCACGGGCCCCTGGCAGGCTGAAACCAGAGCAGTTCGACCACAGTTTGCACCAAAGTCTCCACATGAGCAATTTAATTGCCAATTTTGGGGTCAGAGGAAATTGTAACTTGGTATTACATTCTCCCTCATCTCTTCTACAGATTTTGAAGGTATTTTCCCCTCTTAACCTGTGTCTAGCCTTTATTGTATGGACACTGCAGAGATAGCTGTATTAATGTGATGGATTAAGTTGATCTAAGATGTGAGTGAAGCACATATGAAGCATTTTGGAAACCATTTAGATGAAAGAAACTATGTAAATATAAAACATTATTGTAGTATGACAAGATTTGATGGTGTAAACTAGATGCAAAACACAAATTAAAGCTATAAGTCACCTAACAGTCTTAAGTAATTGTCTTGCTGCCATACCACTGGCCTGTAGCACTATATTATTGCTTAGCTTGAAGGGTTTCTTTCAGATTTTTCTGTATTTTTTCTAAGTACATAATATTCATCCATCTCCCTAGTGAAATTACAGAAAGAATTCAATTGTAGCTCAGAATTTTTTTCCTGAATATATGAAATTGACCATAATAATTTTGGATGCACTTTCACCTTTTACTTTTGAATGAATTTCCCAGGCTATCCATTGTAACTACCTTGTCATCTTTCAAGGCACACACCAGTTACTTTACAAAATACATGTACTGCTCAATGATGAATATTTTTGCCCTGCATCACAGAAACAAATCCAAAAGATTAATTAGTTAAATAGAAAGCCAAAGATTAAATTCTACTCTCTGTAATATGGCAAGAATTTCTGTATGCTCTATAAAATTGTGGCTTTTTCTTGAAAAACACAAAGATGCTTAATATCACTGACACTAATCATGAATGATCAACAAATGGCAAGTTTCAACATGACTTTTTCTTGTATTGGAGTTCATCAGTCTGCTTGGAAAATTAGTGATAAGTTGGACCACCCTGAGAACTCTAAGCATTAGGAGTCATGATTGAGTAGGGCAGGGAGAGGATGCAAAAGTAACAAGGAAAAATGGATGGATGGATGGATGGATGGATGGATGGATGGATGGATGGATGGATGGATGGATGACATCCTGGGTGCTGGAGGAATTGACTATAAAGCCAAAGCAGCAATGTGAAGTGACCTTCTACCCCTCTCACAGATGTTATAAATCTCAGAAAACTTCAGAAGACCTACAAAATAAGATGCTCTTAAGATTCACAAATGCATTTAAAGAACTTTTATTTCTGCTTCTTTCCCTCAGCAATGCTGAAATCCCATTCAGAGCTGATGTATTCCTATCCTCTCATTCATTCATGTACTTGCAGAGGAGTAAGAAGCCATTCAGGGGCTGTAAATAAGTGATGGTGAAGGATACTTGAAAATAGCCACTTTTTTTTTTTACATCATTCTGAAGACTCCTGTTTATACTAGACTTTGACACTTTCTCAGCCCAGCTCACAGCCTCACTGAGAGAAGGCAAAACCATAATTCTAACATGTATTAATCATATGTTGAATGCCTACTTCAAAGTCTGTTACCTCCAGGATATACATCAAATGTAGTACAGTTGTCTGAAGATTCAAAAGGAAGATAAGCATGCTCCTTTTTTTTTTTTTTTCAGGAATATATAAATAATTTAGAAAGGATTTTTTTCCACCTAGAAATGCAAGGTGCATTCAAATATTCCTAGAATAAATCAAATACCCATAAAAACAATGGCCACTTCTAGAATAATGGTTTTATCACAGAAAAGCAAATACTCTTTTCTCCAGGTGGACAGAGGACAGGGAAAGGCCACTATATAAATTACTACACTTAAGGTACTTTTGAGAAAAAAAAATCAAAGAAATAATGATGTTATTTTCTCATCTATCAACAATTCTTTCCCCTCAGGTAGAACAAACCTTATGTTTAAAACAACAGCATCAGAGAAAATGATGATCTGACCAAGCCTGAAAGAGCAAACTACACCTATTCACCTGTTACAGCATCGGCGTTGCCTAGGGACCAGGGAGATCTCTGCTTTTCACATTTATGAGACCACTTGCACTGTATTCAGCCAACCCAGCTACGTATTATTTCTTCTTCAGTGCACTTCCCATCATGAGCAGTGTTAAACCAGTCTTCTTTCTAAGTTGCTGGATGTCTTCTTTAAATAGAATGAACTTTAAATAGAATTGACTTAGTTGGATTTTTCCTTCTTTTCCATCCACTGCATTTTAGGAGTAGAAAGATTTTACTGGCTTTTTTTCCCCCTCATCAATCCACAGAGTTCTTATTTATGCTAATAGGGAAGGGAAGGGAAATGGGAATGGGGAAATGGGACAGGGAAAGGGATGAGGAAGGGGGAGACCTTGCTAAAGCTAACTATTGAAAGAAGTTTACAAAAAAAATAAAATAAAGAATGCTTGATTGTAAATAAGTCAGAGAACCAAAATTTCCCAGGTAACATTCTAGAGGGATCTTGTTCATGTATATAACTACTCCTACAGTTATGAATGGATGTTCTGTGAAATCATAATTTAATGATTTACTATATTTTTATTTTTAACAGATTCAGTTTACTCCCCTTATTCTATTACTTGAGGGCTTAGAAATAAATAAGGTATATCCTGAATACTTTACCAAACAAGCCCTTGCAACTGACTTATGACTGCACACAGATTTGAATAAAAAATAGTATGCCAAGAAATCATTCAGAAAAGTAAGAGTTTATACATGTCTCAATGGGGAAAAAAAGGAAAAATAAAAAGCCCTTTAGGATGATGCATTTATTACTCAGGAAATCGTTACCTAAAATGATGTAACCTGTTCTGGGAGTGATTTTTCTGCCTCAGAAACTGCATTCAGAGATTTTTGAACTCACATAGTTTAATCAAGTGAACTCTGTAACGCTGTTGGCTGTTTGAAATATTCGATCACGTACATTTTGAATAGTCATCTCCAGTGACTCAACATCAATACTGACAACTTCAGTTGAGCACAATTTTCTGAAAAAGCACCAATTCTCGATTTAAAGAAACTAAGCAATAAGCATATTATTAAATTCTTTGGCAATCAGTTTCAATGGTTATTTGCTCTCTGTTTAGAATTACCGTGATTACCTCTCAACTGTGTATAAATAAGGAGATAATAAATTAGTCTGTGAAACTCATATGTATAGATACCAACTTCATAGCAACTGTCACAATGTTTTGGAACACAGTTCAAGATTAGGTTTAAAATGTAGGTTAAATACAACTTGATTATTGAATGGTAGATGGAACTGAGTCACAATTTAGCAGCCTTTCCAAACAAGATTACACTGTCTGAGGAAATCAGAGATTAACACAGGGCTTTTCAAATCCTTTGTTCACTTTTCAGAACACTGTGAAAACACTCTACTTTGGTACCTAAATATTGCAAAGCTGAACCATATTCTTACCAGGTTAAGAACCAACATGGCTTGGAAGAGAGGTAGAAATTACAGCATAATTGAGATTTTCTCAGTGGCAGAATCTTTGGGCTCTTTGATAAAAAGAAGCATATGCACCCAATGACAAATCTTTCTTTTTCTGCCTGAGAGGACATTGCTTCCAAAGAAGACAAGTTATCCACTGTGCCAGGTTGCAGCTGATGGAAACCCAGGCTGCCAAACAACAGATGTTGTGGCAGTGGTTGAACTTCCTCGCATGGTCTTTGGTGAGCAAGTGCCTAGCAGCACCGTTCAAAGCATTCAGGGCAACTTGTATCTCTAGAATATTTTAGCAATGAATTTCATCAATTCCCCAAACTTCTGGCATTTTAGGCTGTGCCAGCTGATGGGGATGAGATGCCCTAGATTTACAAGCCCCTCCAGCTGAGAGCTGTCTGAAGTTCGCCCAGTTTGAAAAGCCTTTTTTTTTGGAATCAGATAAGAACTCTGCAAGATTTCACACTGTTCCAGTGGAGGCAGGAGGTACAGATGGAAGTTTACAGGCAGTATTATCTGCAGTGATATAGAATTTGTCTGAATTTTAAAAAACTAAACCTCTAGCCAGTATTTTGTTTTCCATGTACAACTGCATGGGGAAAGGAGAATTTGGGCCTAATGTTCTGTAGTTCAATCCATCTGAACATTGCAAGCATTCCAAGTCTCCCAAGAAAGTGATGAATGAAGCCTACTGCATATAGATTCTTCTACTGTATATACATGATATTTATTCTCAAGTTATCTAGCTTACATCCTACATATGAGCATAAACACTGCTGCTGCATTCGAAAGCTACAGTACAAGAAGAATCATTTAGACATCACAGGCAAAGGTGAACTTTCTACGATTAACAGTCTCTCTCCTTTCTGGTTTTCCTCCCATAGCAGAAAATTCTTTATCATATTTTGAAGACCAGGTAAGCACAGTGCTCTCATTACCCCAATGGGGAACAATGAGGTCCTGGGGTCTCCAACCCTATTAGCACAGAAAAATTCTTTTCCCAAGGTCAAGAGGAAGAATAATAGAAATAAATGCAACCTATTTCAAAAATTACTGTGGAGTGATCTGAGCCTCCCCATATAGCACTGTGATGGGAGGTTTCAGAAGGTAGTTTGAGTTCACTTGCAGCTGGGGTGGCCTGCTTTGAAAACACATGAGATTTAAGCATATATTGAAACATACGGCACTGAACAGTGATTGAATCATGGAAAAACAGATGTATGGTTTGGCATTGTGCAGATGTAGAAAAGGTCAGAAAAAATAAAGTATGCTAAATGGATTTATTGCTTTCTTCTCTAAGGATACCCACGGTCTCCATCTCCCACTGCCCAGCTCCTTTTGCCAATGCTCATTTTATCTTTCCTTGAAACAAAAATATTTGTAACGAAGGAAAAATGAATTATTCCTTTTGTAAGTGCCTATTGTGTGATTATTTCCTGTCTAGAATGTCACAGAGGGAACATTCAGGGTTTTTTCATTTCCTCGCCTGTAATTTATGTTTTCCTAACCATAAATTCACTGTACACACAACCTTCTTGATCACAAACACCACTGCAGCCTCAGCTGAATGTTTTGCTGTATGTATGTTAAGTATCCATTCAGTCTTTTTTATTAATAAGGATAAAGAATGAACTAAAGATTTTAAAATATCCTGACACTGAATTCTCTTTAACCTATTTGGAGGACATCAAGGACTATGAGTTGGATGGCAGTACTCCTCAGTTTATGTGGCTGAGCACCAAGAATAAAGAGTGGTCAAGATAGGCCAAAGCACTACACTTGTACTTTGGACAGAAAGATGTAGATGCACACCACAAAGTCTATAGCCTCAGACCTGCCTTGCATGGGCTGCAGAGATTACCTGAACACAAACAGCAGCTGTGGACGGTCCCAGTGGTGCATCATGCTGATTGTACCTCTGAAGACCATAACTGTAGGAAGCATCACACCCAGCACAAATGTACTTCTTGGCACCTTGGTAGGAGCAGCAAAGTCCAATGCACCTACACACCAAGTACACACTAGAGCTAACTGTTGCTAGGATGTCCAGAATTCATACAATTCCTTGATACTTGTCACAGCTAATGCTGTGGAGATCCTTGAGCAGCAGCTTAAGATCTCAGCTTCCAAGCAGACCCAATTTCTGATGCAGATAAAGGCAATTCCCAAGGAACACAGGTGACACCAGTAAGATAAATAAGCATTTGGTACTATCTTGGTTTATATCAAAAAAGCTTTTCCACAGGGTTGAATAATTATTAAATCAGGACATGTATGAAGAACGTTAGTTTTTTAAGCAACTGTGCTATTCCCCTCTCTTAAGTCTGTTTCCCTGTCTGCTGTAGCAAATCTCTACATAGTATACTAATACATCTGCATCAAAATTGCCACACTGAACTCTTCCCAAGGAGAGCAAGCAAGTACACTAGCAATTAATTGGATCCTAAGCCACATTTCTAGATACAGATTTTTTTAACTGAGCTTGCCAGTTCAAGGGGAAATCATGTTAAGGGACAATAAATACCACTTTATTTCTATACACAGCAGTATGATATACTGTAAGCAGCCACCCTTTCTCCCCTTGGACAGGAGAAAAATGCTGTGTTTGCAGGTAGCTTGAAACCTATACTATTTCTTGCTTCTGAGTAAGCTCATAATTAGAGTAGAAACACGAAGAACAATTTAAATGGAGCTGTAAACTCCAACAAGAGGAAAAAAAATCTATTTGATGTTAGAACAAAATCTTTTTTAATCTGGCTAATGCTACTTTTGTGCTGATGCTGATCATTACATTTATTGCAAAAATATGGGACATTCCAAAGTGTTGACACCTGACTTCACTTGCTAGAAAAGCAATTGCTTTCAGATATCCAGCTTGGTGACTAATATGTAGATACCTAATTTTCAGTGAATTAAACCATGTTGTATCAGTTTGGTGGTCTTTAGGATTTATAATCAAACCCTGATGACATCTGATTAATGCCAGAATTGGTTCCCTGAATGTTACAATATTCTTGTTCCTTTGGAGCTCAGATCATGGCAGGCTGATTACCCCCCTGATTATCCTGAGTAACTGGGGTCAGAGGTTAGCTAACACCACAGAACACATTTAATTCAATCAATTCAGTTAGTGAAGCAGTTGGGGGGAAAAAATTACTCCAATTGCTGTAACACTGCATTAGAAAATTTGCCCAGGATTTCCGCGCTCCAAGTGATGAACATTTTTGACTAATTTCTAATTTAATATTCTGCTGGGGTTTGCAGCTTCAATTACTTGTGATATTTTCCCTCATGAAGTCAGGGGCATTGAGCTTGGAGGGGAACAGGAAAACTAGAGGAAGAAGAGCTTCCTGTATTAACCTGTATAATAACCTTTTCTCGCAGACGTGCACACACACACACACTTTCATAGCTCAGTTGTTTTCATGGTTACACACACTAGTGATGACTCAAAGAAACCCTCTTGGTTCTCTCCATTTGTCCTTTTTACCTCTGGCAGATTTTAGTAGTTCTTTTACTTTTGGTAGACTTCTCATGTTGTTTAGCTGGGCATCACTTGTTTTGTCTTATAAGCAGAGAGACTTTGATCCCTTATGATACTCCCACATTCAGACAGCCCAACATCCCTGTTTGTGCTCAGATAGAGTATGGAAGAGCTCATTAAAGATACTGGCACTGTACTTCAGTCACTGCAGCAAGTACTATGTCTGGGATGAAATATAAAAAAGGACCTCTTACTACTCCCTGAAAGCCTCAAGGCACTTCTCCTATGAATACAAATGTCCAGCAGCTCCATTTGACTCCTGCTAGTTAGTTTTGCATCCTCTGTAACAATCCCAAGCCTGCTGATACATAGATAT
This sequence comes from Heliornis fulica, assembly GCA_013399135.1. Classification (NCBI taxonomy): domain Eukaryota; kingdom Metazoa; phylum Chordata; class Aves; order Gruiformes; family Heliornithidae; genus Heliornis; species Heliornis fulica. Next base: position 32,313 of record VXBZ01000397.1, on the reverse strand, counting down.
TCTTTATTGTGAGTCCTTAGGCTACTTCCACAGCCACCAACTCTGCCATGTGACCCAAAGATGTGTTGGTTATCACAGTTGCAGAGGACTAATGATGATGGAGACTTTCCATTACACTTCAAAATGAGTCAGTGCAAATTACTCAACCATCAAGACATGGGGCCACAGTTGTACAAATCTGACCAGCCATGACACTTACACTTCTTTCTGGTACCTATGGGACCCCAGTGCTGTCCTGATCATTAAGTGCTAACTGCAGTATGATGCAGTAACTGAGTAGCTCTGTAGTATGGTACTACATAGGCAATGTTTTGAGTTGCAAGGCCTCGAACCTCAGGATGACGGTTTGTCTCTGCCCAAACTTTCTTTGACCTGCCTGCAGCTTCATTTTTCTTTTGCTGTAACAGTATTTGGTTAATTTATTTTCACACTTTTATCTTAGTATGGTACTACCAAAGCTTCTAAACTCTCACAGAGCAATGTCAGAGAAGTAAAGGCCCTGTAGGAACAGAGGCCTAGAAAAGTGGTGGCACAGGATGCAGTGCAGCCAAGGCAGAACAAGACATGAAGCACTGACCAAACACTGAAAACCCCATGGCTATAAAGAACTCACCAATGTCTAGTTAAAGAAATGCAGACCTGGAGCTGGACAAAACTGATTTTAGGGCCAACAGAGAGAAAGTATCTAACAAATGTAAAAGGCCTCATGTATTTGGATGCAATGTGGAGCTTCAGACCAGTGAAGAAAGAGAAACATGTAAAAAGTATGTTAACAAATGCATAAAAAATGACCCCAAGTGATCATGAAGGGGACAAAGAAGAAATGATCAATATGAGCATCACACATGCCCTGGCAAAGGACTCCAGGTGATGACCACTTACCATAACACCCATAGCACAAACACTGTCATGACACCACCAACTTTACAACCCAGAGGAACCAGGAAAAGGGAGCATAACAGAAGGAAAAGGGGTAGAATCTAAGAGGGAAGTGTACAACAATTTTATAACTATCATATTACCCTTAATGAAAATTTTTTCTGAACAGAGGATTATTTTCTTTCCTGCAGTAATTCTATCTGATTAAAAATTATTCTTGGATTAGGATAGTCACTGTTTACAGTTTTATTAATGAAATATTCTTGACTGTATAATGTAGGCTTCCCCTTCGCCCATCAATGAGATTTTTTAGTGTAACAACACACCACCAGGATTAGGCATTATTTGCAATTCTTCCTTAGAAATTAAACCAACATTCCTGAGTAGGATTCTTTAATAAAGGAAACGAAGCCTTACGCCTCCATTTTCCCTGCAAGCAGCAGAAAGCTGCAATTTAATCTTCTGCTTGCCCATGGAGAGGATCCATTTTCTGTATGTTCCTTTGGGGTCCTTTGGAATGAAAAATGCTATATAGTTATAAAACATTCTCTTAATGAAACTCACTCTGAACTAACTCTGGAATTGATGAATCTCGTCCTAAGCCCCTGTGTACATTGTGCCCATAGCACAAAGTCTGACACAGCTGTCAGACTTCCTTGCCTTAAGAGAAACCCAAAATAGGAACTGCAGGGTAATTGCAGGTCAGAAGTTAGGTGCATTAGCAGAGAGATGTGGAGAAGATCACAGCGTGCCTAAATGGGTCATAAAACTCCCTACCAGTGCTAGTAGACTCTCATTTGTGTATGAAATATCCTCAGCCTGTTCTGTAACAAACCCCACAAGAAATATAAAGAAAACACCCAAATAACACAATCAAATTCTCGTATTAAACACAAATGCACATGTATAGAAGAAAACAAACATCAGCAAAACCCCATCACATCAAAATGCTTAAAATACACATGCTCTTCTCCTGTGGTGAGGATGAAAGAAGAAACCTCATATAGCAGATGTTAGTTTTGTCACTTACTCTGCTACTGGAAAAGAATCGTGGACAATAAAGGCAATTTAGTGTTGCTAAAACAGCAAAACTGTGTTGAGATGTGTAAAAAGTACAGTGTGCAAGACAGGAGCGGGAATTCTTCCATCTGCTCAGCACAGGGAAGCCCCAGCTGTATGATAACACCCAACTCCTGCCCACAGAAGGGAATGCAAAGAGCAACTGTAGAGGCAGATGACTAAAGCTCACGGTCTTCAACGACTACATAGCAAAGACACATGGGGCTGCTGCAGAAAAAAAGGATCATCTCTGAGTCATGTTCATTGGGGACAAGGACAAGAAGTGATGGGCTTCAGTGGAGGCAAGGAGAATTCTCATCAGAGATGAGTCAAAATGTGCTACTGGCAGGGTAGCTGAAGTGCTTGAGTAGATTTCTGGGAGATCACAGAGACTGTATCGTCTAAGCTCTTGAAGGAAAGAAGCAAATACTGGAAAATATACAAATAGAAGGGAGGGACTTGAGTATATCTTGAAAACCTTTTCCCTGCAGATTTCATGATAAGCCAAAATCAAAGAATATACAGAACAGAAAGGGGAACTAGATGCTTTTGCCTGTATTTTTAACATTTTTAACATTTTTATGGCCCATGGTACTCATTAACATCCATGAAGGTCATGGAATGCAAAAAAAAAAATTATTATTTTTCTGTGCTCAAACCAAGTGATAGGAAGGAGTTCTCTAACTGAGATACCAGTCCCAAACTCCCCATTGTACAAGACTCTTCATTACACTGGATTTGGTGCTGATGGCTAGAGATACAGGGGGTAACTGCAGAATCACATTTGCCCTCCCTACTGCAGACAAAAGAATAAAATTATGCCTCTAGCATTTGCTTTCCTAGCTGGTCATATTGTCTTTTGGCAACAAAATGTAAGGAAAGTGGGGAGGAAAATATTTGTGATCTCAGCTTGGGGAAGGATTAAAAGGGAACAAGAATGGCAGAACTAGATACCTAAATTTAATTGGTTTGAGACTGTCTGCAACGTGGCCGCTATAAAAAAGATACCTGCTCCAGTTACAACTCCACCATACTTACTGGTGAATTAACAACTTTTCCTAGCAGTCCCACAGGGAAAAACTGCTCCTGCCATTGCAGAGAAGCTTTCTGAAGAAAATCATGCATTTTTTACAAATCTCGAGCATTACTTCATCATTTTCCTGAATTGTCTGGCAAAGAGGTATTTAAAGGCCTGCATTTAAATTCCAGAGCAACTATGAAATGAAGAAAGCAGATTGATTCACATTCTGTTCCACTACTCTCTTTGCCAAAGTGATTTTTATCAGAGGAAAAAAAACAACCCCTAAAAACCACAATCCAAGCCTGAGAATTCTATAATGAACTTCAAACCCTCAGAAATTTTTACATCTTGCTTACAGTATAAACCTTTAGAACTAGGGTTTACAGAAGAAATGCTGCCAGAACCCATAGGGTATGTTATCCACTTGTTCCTCACATGGTATTAGTGCAAAATATCATCCTTACATTGCCCACAAACATTGCCAAGAAATAAGAATGGTGATAGGCTGAGAGCACACTGCCTGGCATTTTTACACCCATTTTTTTCCATGGCAACGTGTTTGTTTCATGCACTTTTAAGCCTCCATAATTTTATTCCATCTAATCTCTGCATTGTCTTGTTTTGTTTGTTTGTTTACCACTTCCAGGGAGCACCTGCCATGCTCCTGGGCTGCCACAAGACAAATAAAACACATCTCCATGAGTGGCTGGGGCCAGCTGACACGTGTTCCTTAGCTGCAAATTTCCCTACAGTTACATCCAACCTTCTCACCTCTCCCACTTACCAGTCATTATTTGTCCCTTCCTTCGCTTTTCCAAACTTGTTGCTGAGAAATTGCTCAGCCTCCACCAGCATCGTAAATGCCAACCAAAAAGATTAAAGGCAGCTGTGTGCCACCTCATTCTGTCAGGGAGAACAGATAGTGTCTCCTCCGAGTCCACCTGTCAATCTTCAATGTAGATGGCAAGGGAGTTTTCCAATCAGATTCTGGGTGTTCCAGTGCCTGAGTTTTGCTGAATAGCCTTGAAGAGATGGGATTTAAATTGTATTGAGGATATTAGTCTAAAGTGAATGAAGTGGAGAGTATACTTCTCGTTTATATCCCCAGAGTGATAAATGTGAGAGTGTAATTTTTTTTTTTTTCTAAGGCAAAGAAAATGGGAAACCAACACGGATTTCAGACACATGAGAAATAGCTTATGAATTTAGATGATGGTTCAGCAGAAATAAATTGTACATCTGTTCATTCATTTTAATAAAGCAGGGAAATGACACACTGCTGGAGACCTTTGAGAATGCTGGTATTTTTTAAATTATGATCCTATAATAGTAGCATTAACATTTGTAATGCTGCCCATTCTTTACGAATTTAAGAAAAATAAATTTATAGAATAAGTGAGCTTCAACATGTACTATGGACTCTGGGCATGTAAAAGGGAGTAAGATGTTTCCTGAATTAGTCCAGGAAAAACATTACAGTAGCTTTACTATGCACCACAGATAACCCTCTGTGTAAGTGTTGACAAACCATGCTTATTATTTCTGAATAAATAATTCAGCTGTGCAACCTGTAGCTGAATGTGTTTATTTCTGCTGACTAGTACCTAGTGTTTGAATTTATAGGCAGCTACGGTCTAGTACTTCCCTTTGAAAGGAGTCTTTTAGAGAAACAAACTAGATGCTTTTCTTGGCTGTACATATGCATGGAAACAAGTGCTACCTTCTGCTGAATTCAGCCAGGAATATTACCTTTCTCTTGCATCTCCCAGTATGCAAAAATAAGGAATGAAAAAAGTTATGAGCTGAATACAATAGCTTCATTGCATCTATTCCACCATTACTTACAGAGATGACATACAAATTTATGAAATAAACAAGTGAGACTGCAGGGGATGTCAACTTTTAAAAGCTTATGGTTTGATTTTTCAAATGATCACCATGGGAAATAATGAATTAAGAGCTCAATAATAGCTGTCATGTTTCCTTTAAGAGCACAATTAGTAAGATCATTAAAATTTCCTTTTAATCGATTTCATTAAAGCAATTGCTACAAGAGTAAAGAGAATCTAAAACTGATTAGTTGCTCACATATTGCCTCATTGATCAACTGATAATCCTCATTCAAGAGAAGGAAAACCAGGCAACCCTGACATCCTTGGAGAGCAGGGAAGTTCAGCTGAAACCACACGTCAGAACACGCGACCTCGTTTTGTAATCCACCCTCCACTACTTCCCACTAACATGCCAAATGAGTCAAGAGTGCATGCTTAAATATTTAATCTTCCTAAAGCAAGGACTTTCACAGAGGCTATGCTGGAACACAACACTGCTAAAAGAGGCTCTTTTCTGCAAACATCTATATCTATATCCACCAGCATGTGAGCGTGTCCGTGTGCTCGGTACTGCTCACTCCCGCTCCAGCAGGCAGTCCAAAAACAATCTCAACAGGCAGTCTAGGTAAACAAGACTTATTGTAATTTGGTTCTCTTGTGAATACAGAAGCACTGAAGAAAAGAAATACCTCTGGGACACAGAAGACCCCTAGGCGAACACTTACCATTGACAGAAACTGTACAGAGTTATTGATTGGAACTGCATTTTAATCATATGGCTGGAGGAAAGAAAACAGTTCCTAGAGACTGCCAGTCAGCCCCAGCATGGGGCATGATAAAACTGTTTCTGCCATTAATATCAGGCAGTGGCTACGTTAGAGTAAAAGGACATTAGAGAGTTCAGCATCTGCAGGCAAAGTTGAATTTATTTACTCATGGCTTCAATTATTATTTAAGATGGAAAACTTGAAAAGGTCAGAGCTGCTAACTTCGAAAGCATGCCCTTCATTTGGCTTCAAACACACACTTTTTTTCTTAGCTTAGTTCAGCACTGAATCAATTAATCTGGTACAGTGTTCTCTGTTTTCAGACTCTGGTTGTGTTATTTTCAAGCAGACAAGTAAAACCAAACCAAATTTCATTCTTGTTTTAATCCATATTAGAAAAGGAAATTTTAGGAGAATAAAACATCTGGTCCTCAGTTTAGGTAGGTAAACATCTGTGGACCTGTGTTTCTCTGTCTGCAGATATACATATGTCTAAAATCCAGATTTACATTGTAGTCTGATCCTGCGTTCACATCTCCATGGAGCACTCTGTTTGGATGGATGCCATGGCTTGGATAGAGGCAGCTAAGAATATCAATACTATAGATAAATCTTTTTCCTTGCTATTATTTCAGCAGAAGACAACTGTTGGTTTAGATTTAAACTTACTTAGCAGGATTGATTTTTCTTATGTAACTTTTGAAAGTTTCTCACATAACTCCTTAGATTTTTCAAACTTTTTTTTTGAACTAAAAGATTGCTTTCATCCCTTTAAACTTGTTGAGGACAGCAGCATTCTCCTTACCATCAGTCTTCTAAATGAAGAAAAATCATTGATCTAAGAACATCTGACAGTACCACATAACGTATGGGCACTGCTGGCCTCAGTGACTGAAGGCGGTCAAAACAAATGAGCTGAAGAGGAGGAAATAAAGCATAAAAGTAAAAAAATGAGATGATGTGTGGAAGCAGACAGTGATGGTGCTCAGTTTATGGAAGCCAGACAAAGAGTGCACATGGAGCTCTGCGAGTCATGAGCAAACAGACGGTTTAAGTCAAGGAAACAGAAAGGTGGATCCCGAGGGGTGCAGGCAGTGAGGAGATGAAGAGGAGTTCACTGGGAGATGGCATCAAGGGATGGAAGGAGGAAGATCTTCCAGAAATAATACTACAGGAGCCAAAATATGGGGACAGAAAGATCACATGAGATAACAAAGGTCTGGAACATGGCTTTTTTATGAAACATAAGAAGAGTTTTCCATATATAAAGACAGTGGGGCAGTGACAAAAATAAGAACAGAGGGAAAAAAGACATCATGCTCAGCACAAAGGAGTCATCAATGAAATTAGTCTCCATAGATCTGAAGCAGGAACTGGAAACAGGAACAGAGAAGCATTTAATGGATCACAGAAACAGAGAATAACAGGATGGTTTGGGTTGGAAGGGACCCCAAAGATCATGTAGTTCCAACCCCCCTCCCATGTGCAGGGACACCCTCCATGAGACCAGGTTGACCAGAGCCACATCCATCCTGGTCTTTAACAAAGGGATGCTAGATGTTTAGGCTCTGACAGTCAAATGACAGACCTGAGGAGTTTGGAGAGGAATCAAAAATTAAAGTAATAAATTTCAGAGAAGTGTCCTTCCATTCTGCTGACTTAACAGTGGGCTTGAAATGGAGAAAACCCAAAAGAGTTTTCTGTTTGTTTGCTTGGTTTGGGGATTTTGTTTTGTTTTGAAAAAAAAGAGAATGATGAAGCAGGAAGAAGGGATTTTGAAAGATGATGCAAAAAGACAAGATAAATTTCAGCACTGGGAACATTAAATATCAAGACAATTAGATAATTAAGTAGTTGGAAAAAAACTTCCACAATATGCAGAGAAGTGAATAGAAACATGTCTAGAGAAGCTGCATCAGGCTCATTGGAAGAGGAGTTTGAACCCAACTCAAAAGGACTGGCCATAGAGCAATTGTGTTGAAGGGAAACACAGGATCAGGGAACCAACTGGGACTCAGGGACTGTTCATAGAGGGGTCAAAATCTAGAATGGGAAAGTGAGGATAACATCAATACACTGTGTAGTGTTCGGATTATACTTCTTCCTGTGACATATGGACTGAGAACACAGGGGAAAAATCTTTGTACAAACAAATAAATATTAAGTGACTGTTAGACAGACGGCTAGAGAAAGGGCTACCCTTTAAGCAAATAAGCATCTGGGACTCTAAGGCAAACAAATCCTGGAAATAAGCCAAATCAGAAAGTGCAGGGATATGAATAAATTACACTCCTGCACCATTTTCCTCAACAGAGACTATAATTGCAAAGAGTTCTGTATGAATCCTCTAATCTGGTTTTTCTTAAATGTATTGACACTGTTTTTATTCCACTAAGTTCAAGAGACTATCAGCCCTGTGGAATTTTATTGCTTTCCAAATGAGTCTCTTTCAGAGGCACTTACTAACAATTTTACTTGAATAAATGTACAGCTCCTTTTAGCATGTTGATTTTTATCGGTTCACTATTTTAATGTTTCAGAGCAGAAGGAAAAAAGATATTTTGTCTAAATAATCCTGACATTTTGATTCGTAGGCACAGATGGTTAGCAAATTTTGCAGTAGCCAAATCAGTTTTAGTGTTGCTGACAAAAATCTTAAAATCTCACTTGTCAGTGAAGAAATTGATAAACTGATAACAAAACTCATTCCACTCTAGTGGAATGGCCTAAGCAGTCATAAAACTATTATTTTTGTATGAATATACTTCAGCTTTATAAATCCCTTCTGCTCATATAAACTGCAGCTATGATACCAGCTCACACATATTGTGTAATTGCTATTAAATAGAGTTTTGTCTGGTGCAAATTGAATATGTTAAGATCTATAGTGTGTTATCTTGTTTAATCCTACTTCAAAAATAGAACTCCTACAGATGCTAGAGGCATATTAACAGTGTGGGTTTCTTAACTCACGGGATTAGAGTGATATTTTGCTACACATCTACCAGTTCCTCTATTTATTACTCCTCAAATCAGCTGTGCTGTGTCAGACAAGGAGATTTAGAGTTCCTGGTATTTCTGTTAAGAGTCTACGTTCCATGTGTGAGAAACCATAACCTTTATGAACACAAAAATCCCTTCAAGCCACTGGAAATTTTTGCAGGCTGCACCACAAAGGTGCTACCTGGTCACCTCCTCCCCACTACCTGCCCACCAGGTTATGTACTGTCCAGGCTGAATGAGGTAATGGTAATTTAGGAGCCGCTCTGCAATGAATATCATGAATGATTTCAGTCAATTGGATGTTGCAGAATCAAATGAGGTCACCCAAAACAGAACCTGACAGTTAACTTGAGAAAAAAAATGATGCATTCTTTCATATCTTGATCTGAAAATAATTGTGTGGTTTCTTGGAAGGCTGGGTGTCACTTGTGTGCAACGTTGAGGGTGGAACTCCTTGAACAGTTAATGAGGTATAATACGCTATGAACCACTCTTGGAACGAAATCCAAGGAAATTTCTGTGAGTGCTCCAGAAGGGAAAAATTAATTCATTAATTTCTCAGTCAAGGGACTCCAACTTTCAAATTTACAATAAAATTGAAAACTCTATAAAGGCACCCTAATTTGATTTGAAGGCAACTGCAAAATTCCAGCTGGAGAGAAAAAGTTTAATTGGAAAAAATCACACAGCCATTCCTAGCAATGGCTGCTAATAATTATGTTTACACAGCTTCCCTGAATAAGTGGTCCAAGTCTAGGTCTGGAGACATTACATTATCTTTGTTTAGCTTGTGCTTCTCTCAAGAGCCTTTCTTTGAGCCTTCCTTCCTCTTTAATTTCTACTATCCAGTTACTTACCCAAACGTATTTGTGCTAGATGTAGTCAAAACTCTTCCTGCTACTGTTTGCTTTGTAATTCAGACCTTAATATCTATGGTAAAGTTCACACTTCATAGACCACGTTGAGGAAGCATATTAACCTTCACTTCTTGTAGAAGAGAGTAATAAATTGTGGGTTTATGGCTTTTTTGTTGCTTGCAGTGTTTGGATATTTGCTGTTAGCAGAAGCAGATGGAAGAAGTCTTTAGAGGATAGTCAGCGTTGGAATGGTTTTGTGGTGAGAATTTACCAGCTGTAGTGAGAATTGCTGTTATTACCACTGCGTTGCTCCTGACCTTCCAAGCATAACCAAAGGGTTGCAAGAGGCAAGGGCTCACACAGAGGTTTGCATCAGGACTGCTCAGATCAGCTGATCATAACAAATAAAGGGAACGAAGCAAAGGGCAGGAAAGGAACACGGAACATGAGAAAAAAGGACTGACAAAAATACAAGTCTACTATGTGAGCTGACTTGGGAAGCAAGAACACTGGCAAAAAAATCAGTTCTGGAGAAGCAGTGAAGAAGTGTCTTTGTGTTCCTCCCCAATTTCACACTGTTTGAACGATCATTTCTATTCATAGAACCTTTCCTGTACTTATACAAGCGTCTCTCAGCTGCTTTCAGATTATAAAGCAGCCGCTCTGTTGTTTTATGTACCACTGAAATGTGTTTATCTGGAGATTAAATAGACAACTTCATGTATTTCATGACCTTGGTGGAGAGAAACAAAGCAATGAACTCACCCCTCACAAGCAAAGATAAATGTAGAAGTCTGCTGCCTACTGCTATGCAGTGTATCCAGCTCTAATTATGTGATAAGTGGATGGACTCAGTGTTAAACATATTTTGCAGAAGTTCTTGAACAAAGTGCTTACACTGGTTATGCAGATAGCTTGCTGAAAGCCACATGAATACAAATTATTATGCACACAGTATGAATCTGGATGAGTACAGGAAACACTGGTCTTCCAAACCCTGGGGTTTTTTTTTTTTGCTGAACAGTCCTCTGCTTCAGTCAATGCACAGAATGAGTGAATCTGTTTAAAATTGTTCTGTTCTTACTTGTCATGCTGCAGCAGAGTACTTGTTTTTAAGGTCATTGGTAATTCAATCCTGAGTGGTGCTGAGCATTTCTCATCACACGAGGAACCTCAAACCAGCTAATTCTGATGAGAACTGACATGCAATATTGAAGAAGAAGAAAAAAATAACAAAAAGGTAATTTCATTATCCAGATACTCAGGTTGTTTAAATAAGTCTTCCAGATGTCCTTAGTTTGGTACCATCATGACAATACTCAGAAATATTAACAAACAGTCTTCAGATCATGGGTATCTGTCTGAGTTATTTGAAAGTGGTCAGATTTAGTAGACAAATAGGTATATGGGGTCCTAATTGCACCGTGAGCCACTGCAACCTATACTCTTAAAACCAGCTTTTTAAACCAGTGGGGAACAGATGTCTTTACAAATGTTTTTTAAAGTCCAATAAGACTTTTTATCTTTTTTCTTGGGGGGTTAGGAGTGGGGTGGGTGAGGGTGGGGGTGTGGAGATGTTTAAATGCCTATGTATGTAGATACCCAGATTCCTAAACTGCTCAAGACATTCTGCAAGTCTGTTCTGTAGCTCATGAAGACCAAGAAAACTGACACAACTGAGAGTAGTAACAAATTATTAACCATAAAAAATAGTACATTTAATAGAACTTCACTGAAATTTTCAAATACTGTGTTATTTTTGCAGTGAGAACAGAATGCTCACAGCCTTCATTTAGAAAATCAAATATTTATCACTATTAAATGCTTGTTTCCTTTCACACAGTTTTAATAAATAGCTTTTCATTTGACTAATAGATAGTGTCTAAACTAAATTAATAGATATGTTGCAAATGGACTCTGGTAGAAACACATATCCATCTATATCTTTGCTTTGGCTTAAAAATGAAAGAACATGAGTCTGTTAGAGGACAACTTGTACTCTCCTGTTTTTCCCCAAACTGCAAGATTGATGTTTGTGAGTAAAAGCATGAACATCACAGGAGGAGGAGACAATATATCCTGAGTTGCAAAGTTGTCTTCCTCATGCATGGTCTTGATTATAGAAGAACAAAAAAAATATATAAAGGGTGTAATCTGTCCTCCATATCTATGAAGATAACAGAAGATTTAATGGCTTAAAGTTCTAGCAAAGGACATTCAGATCAGGCTATGCTGAAATTTTCATTGTTAACATTTAAGAATAGAGGAGACAGATATCCTACAAGGATGATATATGAATAGCAATTCTGCCTTGATCCTGTTTCTTCTCTTTGTCATGACCAGAGAAATTATCTTTGAATTCTGCCTTTCACATGTTACAAATATACCAGGTAATCTCTTTCATTTGTTTTCAAGAAGCCTTTTGGGCACCTCCAGCTTCAAGTGTGTTAGTGAACTGCTACACCAGTATGAAGGGGAGGTAAAGCTGAGTTAAAAGGTCAGTGTGAATATTTATCTAGTGGAGGGTAGGATGTGCTTCAGGAGCCTTGTTAGCTGTATTTACATCTCTAGAAAAAAAAAGGATGGCCAAAGAGCTTAGCTCTGATGAACCCTAGTCATCCTGAAGCTGTTCTTGATGCCAAAGTTTTCTAACAGCTGTAGAGGCTTTATCCTGCTCTGCTGAGTTCTGTATGAATTCAGCTTTCTCTGCATGTACTATGTCTCACAGTCCAAAAATGGGAGCCAAATGAAAATCCCAATATGCATTTTGTTCATGCAATTTTGCTAAAATGGTTTTGTCCATTCTACATAACTATTTCTCATGACTAAGCAGCACTGGATACACTGTGCTCCAGTCTGAATGGACTGATAGAATTTAGGACTGGTTCCAATAACATTTAGGCACAGGTCTATTTCTTAACTTTTAACCTGACAGTGGCTTTTTCTGATCTGTTCAGATCAGCTCATTGAAGGTCAAGTACTACAGCTCAGTCATCTGGCCTTCCAGCCTCCAGCATGAGAGAATGTGAACTGGGAAAAAGCCAACTCAGCTTGTCCTCACCACCTTGCTGAGCCATGCTGGCAGCTCCTGCTGGACTTTTGCCTCTGCTCAGTCTGATTTACACACAGTTCCCTCCCAACAGGAAAGTGAAAGATGGCTGGTACCCTGGCCATGCTCCTGAGCTGTGTGTTAGTCTAAGGACAGTGCTCTTTTGCTCAGCTTTGCACACAACCTTGGTCCTCACTAGTGATTTCTCCAAAGGTGATCTAAGGGTCTAGAGGTGTGAGCTGCAGGGGAACCATCTACCACTGACAGAATTGTTAGTGTCCAAAGTTAAGGTCCAGTTCACTGGCAACATCTAAAGAAAAAATTATGGTTAATTAGGAGTCCTGAAGGACAAGATTTTCCCTGTAAAAGAAGATAAGAAGGACAAGGGTTGACTTTCAGAACACAGAAAAATGGGAGGGTGAGATTTATTATTGGTTTTAAATGTGCAAACTGAATGGACAGATGCGTGTGTGTTGGTGAGGTGTGTCTATCATGGAAAACAACAGTTTCATGTGTAAGAGAGAAATTAATGGAAAACAGTGCCAGGAGAAACCTTAGAAGTGCTTTTGACTCAGTATTTGGTCCTCTATATGATTTGGCCAATACCAGGAATCAAGATGGTGTTTCTCAACAGCCTGAGCTGAAAAATAAATCTCTCCAGATGGTGCTCTGAAAGTCTCATATCCTCTTTGAACCACGAGCAGACGGAGATACATATTGCACTCCAGGGGCTGTTTTACTCCAGTGAGTAGCACAACTGAATCAGGAGACAGTGGTGGAAGTCAACATAAATCATGGTGACAAGCAACCTATTCACTTACAGGTCTCTATAGAATTGATGAATCATTTATTAAAGGTTGCATTAGTCATTTATTACTCTTTTATAAACCATTTATCAGTGGGTATTCAAAACGTGAGCAAATCATGCTTCTCACTGCAGACTCACACTAGTATATCTCAAATTTCACTATGGTGATGTTTTGTCAAACTGCACAAGTTTTATTCTGCTCACAGGAGGCAAGCTTCTTTACTTAAAGGGAATATTCATTTCTAAGATTATATATTTCTAGAATCTAAGTGACAAAAGATATTTTCCCTAACCTTACTCTGCTGGTGTGTAATCCTTTCTATTTTACTTTACTTTGTCCCAGAAATGGATGAAGTTGAAGGTGAGGATGGAAGTGGCATAAAAAGAAATTGTCTCATGAATGAGACTGTTTCCTGGACAAATAAAGTCTCTTTTCTGAGCAAGTAGCAGCACTCTGGCAAGTCCCACTACTTGTCAGTGTATGACTATGGATGTGCTGCTGTCCCAAACCTGTGGCAAAGGACAGATGTGGGAATTAGAGGGACTGTAGAAAAAACATCCCCTTAAGCCACATGACTGCATCTCAAGTGCTTGATAGCACTTACTAAGGAAAGACAGTATAGCTGTTATTAAGGAAAATTAAGTATTACTAAGGACCAGCAATGGAAGCCTCTTCCTTAGGAACAAATACTCCAAAAATCAGGGCAGAGATAGAAGTGAGAGACAAATACAGTCTGTGGGATCCCATTTTCGAGCTTATACTCTGCATTCAGGAATGATATAACAGCAGAAGTAGGATTCATTGTACTATTTTTTTGAGGGGTGGCATGGGGTGGGCACAGAGGAAGAGTAGAGGGGAAAGGGTGAAAACCATATTGTTGTCATGTTGAAACAATGTTTTTCATTAAGATTCATTTTCACTGGGTGTTAGGGAAGACCTGGACAGAACCATGCATATGGGAATAGATACAAGAGAAGTGTTTGTCAGCTTGTGGCTTTCAGCAGATGCTACATTGCTAGTTTTTCATCACACTTCAACCACAGTGACATTAATTGTAGACTAAAATCACTGCTTTGCAGGCATACAACACTGAAGTGGTCTGTCACCAATTGTTAAAGTGACACAAGAATATAATTCTCATTTTTCTTAATGTGCTACATAGAAAATCAGCATCATTAGCATTCAGTCTAACTCATTCCCACACAATTTACATATCCTACAGCACACAAATCAGGTATCAGATTTTTCCAGAAGGATCCATTCCTGCTCCTTACTTTGCTTCATTTCTTACTTTCACATAAGTAATCCTTTGCTGCTGAATGTAAGTTGAGCCTAAGCCTTAAAGTGCTGGAAAGGAAATGACTAATTGCTCTTTGTAATACAAAACACACATTGTATTCAGTAATAGTTCACAAAATTATTTTAAAGTTCTCTCATATTACAGAAATAGGGTTATAAATTGTAAAAACTTGTTGATAAAGAGGCCACTAACTTCATGAGTATTATCTCTGTTTTCACTCTTTATGATTTTAATCTGGCACAATATCCTGGCTGTTGTGACCTTTTAAAAGGTAGATCTTGTTACCTCATCTGGGATTTTTGGAGGAGCTCTTAAAACATTGCTCTTTATAGTCATTAAAGATGAAATTATTTAAACTCCTGGAGGGAACAGAGTACAAGTCTGAATGGATTTTTGTTTTGCTCAGGCCCATTATGAACCCTAAGGGTAAGTATAGATGTGAAATAGGACAAGGCAGATATTTTGGAGGTGTGTAGAATGATGGGCCAGTAAGAAAAAAAATAAATGGGCATTTAGCCACAAAGCAACATCTCTTAAAATAACCCATCAAAGTACCTGACACATACTTATAAACCTCAAGAACTGTTCCTCTGAAGTTAATGGAATTGCTACAGATCAAAGACAGATTTGCTCAGCTTCTTCTCTGATTATGCCCCAATACACCATCACTGAATTTTTCCCTAAGCACAAAGGTCACAGCTGCATCAGAACATGTGTGTTGCATGCAGGGAAAAAATAGCAGATGGAAGAACATATTCCATAGACAAACACCCCCTCTACCAGCAAGACCTATGTAAAGATAATAAAGGCCACTGCTAAACTGGGTATAGCAACAAGGAGCACTTAGACCTTCCTGAAACATCCAATAAAGCCTGTTTGTGAGCATTTTCAACAGGTGTGTAAGGACCTGACCTCCAAGGAATAAATACAGTAAATACAAGTGATACACACAAGTGCATCATTGATTAGGGAGAGGTCCATAAACTTGTTTCTAGGGGAAAAAAGATGAAGAGATTGGTCAAGTGTCAAAAGATAAAACTCCAGTGGACAGAGACATGCTCACACATGACTGAGATTGCTTTGCATTGAGGACTCAAAGAAATACATGTTGATACATATAAATCTTCTTTGAAATAGAAATATATAGAAATATAGAAATGTTTGTCTTTGGAGAAAGCTATGAAAAAAATCATTAAATGCTTATCTTGACTTTAATGTTATTGAAATCATGTATATCTTAATATATATATAACAATGCATTCTACAAAACAACTTTTAGTGGACAATTTGATGTATCCAGTGTTGCATGAATACAGTGTCCAGACTTTTGAAAAATTCCAGCTCTCAAAATATTGTTGCATTTCACTGTGTCAGCTCTGGAATTAATTTGGCCTATGTTTACAGATGACAACGCATTGAAAACGTGTCTTAATTGGGCTACATCAACAGCATATGACTAATTAATTTCTTCCTAAACCACTTCTGCCTTTAACTATCAGAAGTAATAAATACCACTAACCATTTGTTTTACCAAAGGAAAAAAGGCATTGAGAGAGAGCATCTGTAAAGAGGAAGATATCTGAGAAAATATGCCAATACCATAAGAACCCAGTCGTAAAGCAGCCGGTCTCCAAGTAAATAAAAGAAGATGCACTCAAAATCAAACCCTCAGATTTACTGTATGTGAGCTTTCTACTTCAAAAGTGATCTTGTAGAATACATCTTTGTCTTTCAAGTCTTCTTCAAATCAATACTGTTGCAGCATGTGGTATGTGATTGGTATTTATAAAATACAATAACTAAGTACTTTAAAGCAGTAATCCAAATAAAGTGGCATTATCTCTATTAGTAGACTCCCTCCTCTTTACTTAAATAGAACATATGTTTCTAAAGGGGCCTGACACCATACTCTTAAAGGCTGATTTTTCCTGCCTTATTGAAGGAATAAGAATATCACTTAGCAAGGCAGAGGGAAGATTTTGGAGGTCATTAACATCTCTAACTAGCGAAAGGTTCAAAACCATATCACAATGTATTAAAAAAAAGGAAAAGGCAACTACATGGGAAAATTCTTTGTCATATAAAGTGCAAGAAAATGTAGAAGATGGGACTTTTCAAAGAAAGCTACGTACTGCTGTCTCTTCACACCTGCTATTTCACTTCTATTGAAACCACCAGAATTTCAAGGGCACAGGGTACCTTTTACTGTCACTGACTCAACTGAAGTTACAGGCGTTTCTCAGCTTCCACAGAAATAGGCACTGTTTAAAGGTACATTTAGGGCTAAACAAGCACTTGAGATTTTTTAAAATACTTGCCAAAATTACCAGAGAAAACTATTAAATGGGACATATAATTAGAGAAAGATTTCTTCTTTTGAAGAAATCTGAAAGTTTGGGAGTTCAGGGAGGTAGGGCTCCAAATGACATTAATTCAATTACTCCTATTTCTGAATATACAGCAGTGTTCTCTTACTTTACCTTCCAGAGGGTTAAAATATACTGTATTTAAAATATATTTTAATATATAGATATATTTTAAGTATTGATTGTCAGGAAAACAGCTTTCAGATCATTAAAAACCTGGTCTAAATGATAGTTCTAAGAGAATAGTTTGATCAAAGTCACTTAGTTATCATTTCCAAGATTTGGATCAGGCTCTCTGTGGTACTTTTCAGGTGGCAAATGTTTTTGCCAAAGCATTTTACTTAAGTGATTACAATTAATGCCACTGATTAGTTAAACACACTATTCCTGTTGGCAAAATTGTCATTGTTTCTTATTTCTCATCTCTTTAAGAAAAAAACAATCAATCAAACAAACCAACCTTCTATATCCTTTTATAACCTGAACCTGTTTGCATTTATAAAATTCAATTTCCTTCTTCAAGGAAAATTACAGAAATCTGTTTCAAAATAATTTGTTGTCAAACCACAAAAATTAGTCCAGAAAAAAAGTAATTATAAAGTAAAAAATACCTTAAAGAGAAACCACAGAATTTTATAGCAATAGGCTTTCCTTTTCTTCTTTTAAAATTGCTTTTATAATCAGCATCCCTCATGCTTACTTCTTATCTTTTGAGAATATTCCTTAAAACCTACAGAGCCTCAGGAAACCTTTATAGCAAAATCCAAAATTTTAGGTAAAAATTTTGATACACACTAATTCTCTTCAGATACCATCAGCAATAAAAAAAGGTGGGAGGAAGCAGTGTGGGAAGGGCAGGAAAATTTGGTAGGTGCTTTGCCTGAAACCAGAAACTTTGCTGCAGCACTACTACACTCTCCTGCAGGCAGTGATTATCTTTTGTTTTGGTTTGGGGTTTTTTTCAGGCTTTCCAGCATTCTTCAGTGGAATTCAACTTGCAGGGGAGAAAAAAAAAACCCCACAGGAAACTTTCCTTGCAAATTCCACCAGTAAGTTAAAGCTTTTAGGACCAGAAGTTTCATTACAGAACTCTCACGAGTAAAGTGCTGAAACAAGGACAAAACACATTTCTTTTATCCATGTTCCTGAGCATCAAATGCCTTAAGCTAGGCAGGAGGGAATTCTCTGTTTGCCCCTAAAGGAGCAAAAGGAGAAAGTTACTGCTGGCAAACTGATTTCACAGGTTTTTATCCTGCTCACCAGCCTCTGAATGATATCTCTCAATGTGAATTTACACCTTGTGGTTCATTTTGTCTTGGAAATTATGTATACACATTTATTAATGTAAAAGAAGAAAAGAGCAGCTCCAGGCAAGGCTGTCACTTAGAGCTAAAAAGATGTCTTAAAAATTTCCTTCCATTAAAGAGCACTTATATATTTAGAAACAAGCTAATTATAATTATGAGCACACAGCAAACTCTTACCTCCTTCTTGGTAAACTCTGGTGGATGGTCATTTTTGTCATCAATAAGAATAGTGGCAGTTGCTGTGCCAGTTAGTCCCACATCAAGACCACCCATATCTTTAGCTTCTATCACCAGCTCATATTTCGGGGTTTCCATAGTCTGAAAAAATAACAGAAAACAGCAGATTAAAAAAAGACCAGCCCATGACACAGATTACATAATAGCTTAAATTCACATTAAATTACTAAATAAAGAAATCTAAAGCATTGTTTGGCCTGATAAAACTCAGCATAGAATCAGATCTGTTGTCATAATGTTTAATCAAAAAGAAACATGTTTCTATGAACTGCAGCTGCTACAATGGAAACCTTATTTGGAATACAGTATGAGGGAACAGAGGTGAGTATTGTTAAAAAGTACATAATCTAACCTGTCATTTAAGGAGATTAGGAAAGAAATTAAAACATACCCACTCTTTAAAAGTAAGCTCTTACTTCAATGTGCCAATATTTAGCAGCTTGCTTGATCAGAGTTATAATGGGTACATAATTAAATACTAATGTCATAATCTGCATATAAATTCACTTTATTTTATTAAATCACATTAATTCCTTATATTAGCATTTAGAATGGTAATCTAGGTTTTCTTCACTGTAAGAAACATGAATGCAGTTTCTAAAATGGTCAATGACTGCCAGTTATTGTACAAACGTGTAGTAACTGTAACAATTTACCTCTATAATATCAGTTTCCTATGTCATGGTTACTTATCTGGCTGCCTATCTATGGTAGAACCAGACAGCATAGGTTCATAGCTGAAGCCATCCCTAACTTCTCTCCCCCAAAAGACAACCATAACATGGAAAAACAAAACTGTGGGTACCACTCTGCAAC
Source organism: Heliornis fulica (assembly GCA_013399135.1). Classification (NCBI taxonomy): domain Eukaryota; kingdom Metazoa; phylum Chordata; class Aves; order Gruiformes; family Heliornithidae; genus Heliornis; species Heliornis fulica. Next base: position 13,011 of record VXBZ01000397.1, on the reverse strand, counting down.
GGGAATGTTACAGCATTCCTGATTCACCTCTCGCACCAGACATGAAACACATGTGTCTGCAAACTGGACAACAGGGGAGGAATACAGCCCATCAAAGGGAGCTGTTGTCAGCATCAGAACCTGCTCTCGTGGAACCTGTAGAGAATTTTGACATGGATTTCACTGCAGACAGTATTGGGCACATAATTGAAATTAATATTTTTCCCATTTGTATGGCTGCCTCATATGGAACCATCTGCCCGAGGACCATATGTGCTGCATCATCAGTGGAGGACACAGATGGGAAAGTGCTGCAGTCACCTTTAAAACTATATGGTAAGAACATCACATCTGTGTAGGAATGTTTTTTTCAAACCTTCTTTGAAAATTAATTCTGTATCTCAGGGATAAAGCAACATAATGATGCCTGAAAGAGTGTCTGGGGCACTACTACTAGAAGGCATTTTAACCTCAGACCAGCTCTATCAGCCAAGTGTGTTTACAAGAATCAAGGCTACACATATTTGGCATCACTCATCCCATGTCCTTCATCTAACACTTTTCCAGAGAATGAACACACAGGGAGACACAGGTATGAAGCAACACAGTAACCTCTGTCTCCCACCCATACACTCCCTCATAAAACAGAACCAAGGAAACAGAAGTAGGGCTGATCCCATGGCAGAGAACATACAATCACAGGATAACCTGCTGTGGAGGAGAAGCTTTAAAGGTCACCTAGAACAATCCTCCTGCAATGAAAACAGATATTGTCAAATAGATCAGGTTGCTCATAGCCCATCCAACCTGGCCTTGAATACTTCTAGGGAGGGGGAATCGACCACTTCTTTGAGCAATCTGTTCCCATGTTTCACCACCCCTCACCATAAAAAGTTTCTTCCTTATATCTACCTTGAATCTGCCTTCTTTTAGCTCAAAACCATTATGCCTTGTACTATCACTACAAGCCCTGTGAAAAACTCTGTCCCCATCTTCCTTATAAGCCCCCTTTAAGTATTGGAAGGCTACTCTGAGGTATCTACCTGGAGCCACCTTCTCTATAGGCTGAACAAGCCCTACTCCCTCAGCCTGTCTCCACAGCAGAAGTGCTCCAGCCCTCTGCTAATGTTCAGTGCCTCCCCTGGGCTTGCTCCAACAGCTCCATGTCTTTCTCATACTGGGGACCTGAGAGCTGGATGCAGTACTGGAGGAGGGGAGGTCTCACGAGAGCAGAGGGGGAGAATCCCCTCCCTTGACGTGCTGGTCACGCTGCCTTCAATGCAATCCATGGCTGGCTTTCTCCCTGTAAGCAAACACTGCTGGCTCATGTCCACTTCTTCAACAAGCAATACCCACAAGTCCTCCACAGAGCTCCTTCCAAGCCACACACCCCCCAAGCCTGTATCTCACCATTTAAAATTTTTAAAAACCTAGTTTTCATCTCTACCTCAGCAAAGGAACCTCTCAGGCCACAAGTTTGCTTCTCTGTAGGTAAGTGATTTGAAAACATTCTCTAAAATTCTTCTATTATGAATTTTTCTGGGCACATCACATCACCTTTCTTGGAGCCTGTGTAAGGAGAACCCAATCCCTTAGTACTTAGAACTTGAAGCATTTTCAGGCCACAAGAGAAGCAACACTATCAGTTCTTCATCAAATCATCCATTATGAAGCAATATATTTGCATGTAAAATCAATGAGTCACACCAGAAGATATATTTAGTCCAAAAGACATATGGACTACTAGAAAATCAGATGCCACTGCCACTTAGGGGATCCTAAGAAATGTATTTCCTTAAGTCTTACAGCATTATTGCATGACATTCATCTCAGAAGGCAGCAAACCCAGAACAGGTTTTTGATTTACAGCATTATAGAAATATACGCAAAGAAATATTACTCACATGCCTCCAACACAAATTCAGATTATAGAGGGGAACAAAATTTACAGTTTTCATATATTTATTTTCTAAAATCTTTTCAGTGCATTTAAAGCTGAATACAGCTTCTCTCTCCTCACACAGATTCATCTTTTTCATTATTTTGATTAGGAAGTTGTTATTATAGTATAGAAAACTTGCAATGCCATTTATCATTTCATGTTTGTAAGACTCTTTGCTCAGAGAGAGACCCATTTTTACTCACAAATTGGCCTTTTTTCCTTTGAAAACTGTCCCATTTTCTATTGAAAGCAAGCCCATTTATGCTACAAATTACATCTACTGCAGCAGAAATTCCTGCAACAGGAGTCTGATGTTTAAACTCGCAATGGAATATGAAAAACATTGAATTTTGAGCAGTACTTCATATCATTATGAACATGTCACACCCTCCTGCTATGCAGCACTATCTACATCTCGGTCTGTCCCCCAGTATTTGCTTTGTTAGAGAAAGCAATAGGACCAGACCAAAACCCAGGAGCAGAGGCATGTTCCTATCAGATGCTCTCTTTAAACTAGGAGATTGTATGTAAAGGACATTTTATCATTTCTCATCATTCTAGTGCAGCCAATTCAGGCACTACTACCAATTATTTGGATCTCTGTGATTTATCATACTACTGAGAAATCCTGGGATGTGACATTGGGGACCTGAGGACAGAGGATAGGTCCTTCTGTGAGTGCTCCTGGAGGGGAGCAGTGGAGGAGAAAAGCAGCCTTCATTTACCTTCTCCATCCCTGACACACTGTGCAGGTTAAGGATTAATGCAGCCCCCACTATTGGCAGTGTTTTGGGACCCCACAGTCACACAGACTGCTGTCCCACTGCCTGTCCCCAAACCCAGGCTCCTGGTTCTCAAAGCAGTGCCCTAGCCCCTGAAGCACTCAGCAAACCACTCCAACCACGACCTTTTGTATAGTGAGATCCTGACACTATAATTACACAACAACTCTCAGCAAAGTGGATCCACCTCTAAAAAGGATAACAGATGATTTTAATAAATGAGCATGTGAGGTTTGTTATTTATCAACAGTGACTTTGTAGAGTGTAATGCTGTTGAGAGGGTTTGTATGATTAACCACTGAACAACCTTTTTCTTTGAAGGTCCTTCCACTGCCATTCCCACCAGCCTTACCATCCCCATCAGATTTCACCCCCCTGCTGCCTTGACATAGCTGGTTCAGTGCTAGTTTGCCACAAGAGGCCAGAAAGGCCCTTTTTCAGATTTCAGAGTCCTGACACAGTCAGCAGGATCTAACCACAAGAGAGGGAAACACAGTTCAGTGCAGATACACACATGTGGAACAAACCAGAGATTACTTGTAGGCAGTGCTGAGTGAAACCAGATAATGATGGTTTTCTGCTGAGTTTTAACTTTTTTATGTTTCCTAAGAATACAACAAAAAGCTCTCAGTGACCAGGGGAACAAAGCCATGGTTAGCATTTACCACCAGCACCAGTAAAAGTCCAAGTCTTGGTATGGGCTCTCACTGGCAGGCTGTTAGGAGTTCATGTGTCACTTAATCCCCGCTGTAACTGACAGCATCCTCGATGCAGTAGGATCCAAAACGTGAGATGGAAACAAGTGGAACTACTTGTATGACTACAAGAAAGGTTCAGGACCCATGGGTGACCACTGGTATTTTCAAACATGTCCAAGTGCTGAATTTCCAGTTATGTCCATGGACTCTCGGAGTGGGAGAAAATGTCTCACCATGGTCTTCTCCATGGGCTGGAGATGAATCTCTGCTCCAGCACCTGGAGAACCACTTTCCTTCCTCCTTCTCTGACCTTATAGAATCATAGAATGATTAGAGTTGGAAGGGACTCCCAGAGGTCATCTAGTCCAAGCACCCTGCAAGCAGCAGGGACAACCCCAACTACATCAGGTTGCTCAGGGCCTCATCCAACCTGGCCTTGAACGTCTCCAGGGATCCAGGGGCATCCACCACCTCCCTGGGCAACCTGTTCCAGTGCTCCACCACTCTCACAGGAAAGAACTTTTTNTCTCCAGGCTGAACAGCCCCAACCTGCCATCCTTGGTGTCTGCAGAGTTCTTTCTCTCACCTGCTGCTGCAGTTTCTTTTGCACAGTTCCCCCCCAACCCCCTCTTAACTCTGTTACCCCAGAGGCACTACCACAGCCAAGATGGGCTCAGCCATCTTGAAGGCAGCTGGCAGTGGCTCTATCACACATGGGGTAAGCTTCTAGCAGCTTCTCACAGAAGCCACCACTGTAGCCCCCCCACTACCAAAACCTTGCCATGCAAAGCCAACACAAGTGTACTTTGGGATGTCTATTTTCTAAAATAATTCTTTCTGGTTTTCCAACACAGCTACCTAGTTATTTTGAGGAGATAATACGTTTTCTGGAAGGACACATAATGAGGTATTTGCAAATCCACTTGTGACGCTAAAGATAATCTGAGAAGAATGTGGATCAAGGCTTAATCTTCTTTGTAATGTGTGAAGATGGACTGGGTTCAGAATTTTAGGCTACTTTAGTCTTTAATCTGTAATTCAAAGATGTTTAAACAGAACTTCAACATATTTTCTCGTCAATATTCACAACACTGTTTCTACTACCAACATTTAAACTATACATAGGGGAGTTGACAAGAATAATTTTGGCAGATGTCATTTTTCCCTTTTGTACTTTCATCAGCCTGCCACCCATCTCAGCATATTTTGTAGTTTCTCTTTTAGTGAATCTTGGGATCCTGCTAAGGATCTCGGGCTGTGAATCCCTGCCTCTCAGCAGCACCCAGCTAAAACTGCAGATAGACACCAAAGTCTGGAAACCAGCTCTTTCCTCCTGGCTGGGTGTTCCCCATTAAATATCTTCAGCTAGGGCTTCATCCAGTGCTCTCTGGTCATTCTAAGACACCTATGAATTGTATGTCCAGAAAAGGACACAGTGTCACAACAGCCCAGCTTTCCTTCCGTGCTTCATCTAAAAGAACTGGGGGAAAACAGAAAATTCTGCATTCACATAAAAAACTCGGTCACCAATTCAAAACAAACACTGCTTGGGGAAGCAATTGTGATAGAGAATGTTCAAAGGCTTGTAAGGGTTTTAAGTATCCTTTCAGGCCCTCTTAATCCTTATTGCCAATAAAAAAGTTTTTCACTCGTGGGGATATTAGTATTTTCTGTAACAATGCAACAATGCCTCAACACTTCTTTTGTAATTCTGCCTATAGACTAAGTATTCCTGTATAACACTCTATCACTAGAGCACTACCATATCATAGCTGCTACTAATGGCCTTATAATTCTAATCAGAAAGATTTCCTAGAATTTAAATAATTTCACTTCATGATAGATAAATATTTGTGTTCATTTAAGATTATAATTGCATATAGTATGTACTGAATATGTCTTATTAAGATATAATCAATGTGCTTGTTGGGTAACAATATCAACACTGAATCTAACATTGTTCCAGAGTATGCTGTCAGGATTCTGACAAATGTAAAATAAAATAATGAAGCAATGTGACTATTAACAGCTCTAACAGACATAATGCTTTTATAATTATAATATCAGCATTTATTTTACATGCTATTTGCTGCTGTATAAAAAGGGCAATATACGCAGAGGCTTTGCAATTCAGAGCTTGAATTACAGTTTGATGAATACAAAAAGCCAAACAATTTTGTAACATAAATCCTCTTTAGCTCACCAATTTCCAATTTTTTATATCATAAAGGAAGGTCTACAGTTTAATCACTGTAATAATGCAGTTCTGTAATGAAGAAAATCAATATCTATTTACTACCCATGGGAGACATATAGTTCATAGGTATATCTGGAAGCAAGTGGAAGACTAAATTTTATCCTTCAGCAGCTGCTGTTAAAAATGGGATGAAATTGCTCCACAGTGCTTGATACAAATAGGTTCCCTGGACAGAGATATTTGTTTTCCATCAAGAGGAAATCTGTAACTATTTAATCCATAGGATGCATAGGATCAAGACTAATTTTTCATAATGCTGACATAACTGTAAGGCATGGGTATGTCTGCTATATTTCACATGGCAATACAGGAACTGGATGGGCACATTTCCAATATTTTCCATGAAATTATCAGGTTTGATTGATATGCAAATTAATTAGGATTTAGAGTTGCCATTGAATTAGCACCGTTTTGGAGAAGGCTGGCAACTGCGATGGGGTGAAAATATTTCTTTGAGGAATGCCAGAAATTGGCAGAGAAAAACCTATTTATTTACTGCTCACCCACTTACTGTACAAACATCTGATCTCTCGTGTACAAGCACCACAGTATTTGTGCAGACACAAATTTCACTTACATCACCAATTATCACCAATTTCTAGGACATAACAGTGATTGTAGCTGCATTTAGTTGGAGATATTTCTATTTAAATTATTATTGTTAGGTAGGCTACTACCAAAAATAAGTCCTGGGAAGAGAGCAAACAGTATTCTAAACAAAATCTCTAATTATCATAAAAGATATAAAAACATTTGAAATTGTATCCTTACATTGATTCTTACCAGCTAAAGATTTTTCCTTATGTTCCAAATAAAAATTTGTTTGGAACAGAGTGGCATGTTGATCTGCAATAGCTACTCTCTTGGTACTCATGGTTTGGGAAAAGAAACGTGTTCCATGTCTGCTGTGCTGGAAGTATGAAGTACTGTAATAATTTTGAATATCAATAGAGAGCAAGAATCACAATGTCCCAAGGAAAACACTTGCTGTCAAATATAATTAAATCACCTTGTTTTAAAAACAAAACAATCCCAACAAACCACAAGCTATGTTTCAGCTTTCCTTCTGGAACAATGTATGCAATCACATTTTTTCAGAAAAAAACCATCAGTTGCTCCTCATAATTAAACAACGCTGCAGAAACCTTTCATTCCAGTGTGAAAGAATCAATTATTATGTGACTTACTGATTTTACACCATTTAATCACTCTATTATCCCCACATATTTGCAGGTGTCAGGAATACAGCCACCACACTCATCTCACCTAAACCTTTTGTTGTCAGCAGACAATAGCTATAGTGTCTCCGCTCCCCACCCCAAAGCCCCCTTGTACTAGGTCTGAATAAAGAACAAAGAGCTACATTATAGTTTATGTGCATATATGTATATATATGGCTGTAATCTGTGCAAACATTCCCCTATGTTGACATATCACAGAGACTTGTTACTGCTGTGCCCTTCCACAGATGGTGTCGAGCTTAAAGGACCTGCACAATGACGCTTGTTAGATCCGAGTTCCTGCGAGCTCTGGGTTATATGAGGTTATATAACAGTGTCATTCCCTTTTGTGGGCTTGTCCCAAAGGTAACCCTCAGCCCTTCTTGCACATGAAGTGCCTAGTCTTCTGCTAGCCTGGGCCTTTAACACAGAATCAAAACTTGGCTGAAACTGTGGTGTCACTTCTGTTCCTTACTGACAGCACACCCACCAGTGGTCAGCTTACAATTTTTGATGTTGGATAGAAAACACTTAATTAATTGCTCCCAGATAAAACCTATTGATGGAGTGGATGGCAAATAGCTTCCCTGATGCCTAACACCATCCAAGCCTTAACATACCATACACTCTAACAATGCCAGTAAGCAAAACCTTCCAAGGACTTTTTCATTAAAATCAGAACATAAGATCAGAAGTGTTACCAGTCTGACTGACAAGTGTAGGAGCCACCATACTCCTGATCAATACACTTGCAAGGGAATATTGAAACTCCTATATGTCCTGCCAATTTATACTTAATTGTTTTTACAAAGACAGCAGTTTGAGCAGAGCTTATCAAAAGAAAGAGCTTTGTCTTGGAATAAATAAATGCTTGCATCAGCACTTCCCACTAGATGACAGAAGGTGAGATTCAGTTCTTCTGTCTGAATAGGACATTCAACCTTGTTATCTCGACTGCTTCAGAAAGTACTAAGCCTCCAGCTAGCTGTCAGAGCACTCAAGATAAGGACTCCCTTCTGGATTACAGATATTTATTTCAACAAAGCTTTGTTTTCAAATCACTGTGTTTCTGTAACAAATGTTCACTTCAACAAATCAATATATGTCCATAAAAACTGTTCTCCTGTAATACCCAATCAGCTCTGTTTGCAGTGTTAATTATATATTTAATTTTAACAGTCACAATTTGCAACTCAAATAATCTGCAGACCAAAAGATATTTGCTGGAAAAAAATGTTCAAATAATTTTCATCCATTAACATATTAGAGCTGTTCAATATGTTTGCAGACAATTTGTGAAGAGAAAGAAGGGCAAAGTTGTTCTAATAAATTATTGCAAATTATTGAATAGTTCTTACTCCCTGCTATAGGTAGAAATGAGTCTATTTAAATCCAAAAACATAAAAGGAGACAGGTTTCTCCAACACAGTAATCTAGCATGGATATCAGGAGAGAGAGCTTTTCAAATATCTCTATGTTAAAATACCTCTTCCAAGAGAATTCCCTACATATACAAAGGGTGCAAAGGTCACTTGATAAGCATCACTACACAGGGATGAGTGAGGGTGTTCTGCTGCAACTTTATAAGTGGAAAAATCATGAGCAACCCCCAAAGTATTCAAGCCTGAGAAGATCCTCAGCCCAGCATAAATCAGCACAGCTCCACTGACTTTAAATGGGCTGCCCTAGTTTATGTACACGTTTATTAAGCTGTAACTTACTGTGTTTATGAATGAACATGCATTTATGTTTTCAATCCACAATAGAAGATGCTGGTGTCTCTTGTAAACCTGGCAGGTTCCCATATATTTGCATTTCAAACAAAGGAGAACTATGTGCAAGAGGCTGCCTTTCAAAGCATCCCAGCATCAAGTGCCTGAGAGCCAGCAGTTACAAAACACACACTAGCCCAGGGTGCCCAAAGCCCCATCCAACCTGGCCTTGAACCCTGACAGGGATCCAGGGGAAGCCAGAGCATCTCTGAGAAGCATGTGCCACCCTCACAGGGAAGATTTTCTCCATCATATCATATCTAAACCTGCCCTCCTTCAGCTACGGTTGCCTTGTTGCAAGTAAAATCACATTAGAATTAGGGAAATGTTGTTCATCAGTGATCTCAAGAGGGTGCCTGTGTTTGTGCAACACAGACTCTGGGAATTACTGAGAATTTCTAGGCATTCAACCCATTGGGGAGGGGGCTAAATCCAGGATATAAAGATTTCATACAACAGCAATAACATGCAGCTGGTCAGCACTACCCTCTTTTTTCTTTTTTTCTTTTTTTTAACTGGAAATAAATTGCTTTCCTAAATTGTGTGGACAACAGCCAATGTCAGTTATCAGTGATCTCATTGATAAACACACATAATACCTGCAGCCCTGAAATCCAGGAAACCTTGACTGAGCAAAGAAACAAAAGTCTCTGTCAAGCAGGCTTATCAGTGCTTGAATTTGCTCCTCCTTGAGACTGAATCAGGTTCAAGGATCCCTGAAGTGTTTCCTTCTGGCTTTGGACGAGGATGCAGAACAGTTCCCAAAGGAAAACACTGCTTTCATGAGAGAGCCATCTCCAAAAGGGGGGAAATTTTTCTTAAAAAGCTGGATTTCTTAACTTTTGTATTCTGAAGGTACAAAGATGTCAGAACAAGGCTGTTGAAACTAAGCCTATCCCAAACACCTCTGTTTCCCCACCAAATCATCTCAGAATCAAGCAAAAAAAACCAAGACAGCTTCAACCCTTGTTGCTTTAGGCCTCTCTACTCCTGGTCTGCACTTATTAGCACACAGATTTGATGGAATGCATTGATGGAAACTAAGTGAAACCTAATGCTGACTATTTTATTATTGATCACCATCAAGAAATCTATCATCTCACCAGAGCTGAAATGTAGATTAACCAGGTTTATACAACTGAGATCTGTCTGGATGCCAATGCAACACTTGTACCAATCTACCTCATCATTCCAAGACACCACAGACCCATGCAGTGCCCTTCCTCAGCTCTCATCAATCCTTAAACCTTGGATAGATCTTCAGGCAAGCCAAGTTGCCAACAGCAATCCCCAAGAAAGCTGCCTGACCACCTGCCCATGCTGGGTTTGCATGAGCTGAACTTGCTCACTGTTTACACTTACTACACTCCTTTTGAATCACTGAGAGTGTGGCAACTGGGTTTTCGAGGTTTTTTTTCAGCTGAAATTCAACTGAAGAATGTGCCCATGACATCATCTAATTCACTCCAGCCATCAGTTTGGAGGACCAGAGAAGAGAAAAATTGAAGTGTACAGTATGGACATCAGGTCCTCACGTTATTCTCTACAGATCTGGTCTACTCTATCTGCTAATGTTGAAATAGCCTTAAAAGACTCAACAAACTAGACAGCAATGGAGCTTACAGTCTAACCAGTGACAGCAAGTTCTTATCCCAGAGTAGGCAAAGAGACAACAGCAGGGACAAGAACTGATAGATCCTCCCAAGTTCCAAAGGCTGTGGCACAACAAGCATGACAGTTGAAAGGTAAAGACGAACTATCACATAAACCATCTGACAGTACTTGATGCAGGGACTTTTTCAAGTGTATCCATCCATACCCCCAAACAACACCTCCACATCTATGCCAGCTCATTATTATTTCCATGCCCAGTTTATATTGAAGAATGTGAACAGGCTTTTTGTTCACTAAGGTCTGTGACCCACCACTGGGAAACATGTTTCCTGCACAGTAGCTGAAAACAAAAGTTTTCCTTGAGTTTCAATTCCTAATCATCTAAACCAGTATTCTCTGCCTAGGTAATAAAAGATAATAAGTTTTATGACACCTCCCTAATGCCAAGTCTACATAATCTGTTATCAAATGAATCAAAATGAAGCTTACTGGGTTAACGTCAGAAATCACATTCTCACAAATTAGGTGCACTTAGATTATATTTCCCTCCATAAACATTCCAATTCCCACAACAGAAAGCAGTGTTATAAAGGTCAGGATGGAAATTGTGTTTCTGCTGTGTAATCTGCTTTGCAAATTTGTACCAGTGGTCAAAATGCCCAGAAAACTCAATTACTGACTTGCTATGACAACCATACATCAGCAGACCTGGGCAGACAGAGGTTATTTCTAAAATTAGTACCCTAATGCAAAAAGCATATTCTAGGATTTCAGATGTACAGCCTTTGCCTGATGTTTATATTGTTAAATATTAATGGTAACACTGTCCATTATTTCAGGCATATTATCAGGAACATAATATTCTAGTTAAATAGGTGTATTTTAAGTTGGAGTAGAAAAACCCCTCCCTGTTCAGTTGAACCATTTACTCTTTAAACGTCACATTCTAATCAAAATAGTTATCAAATGTTGCTTTTATCCACTATTATAATTTTTCCTGAAATTTTAATTTTTATGCAAATATTATTTTAGAGTTTAGTGTCCTATTGCCATTGAAATAAAGGACCTTGCTGAGAGTGTAATGAATCAATAAGTGATATTAGTTTTGCTTGTGGACAAAAACAATTCTAGTGGCTGCATTTATACTATCATTCTGTTATACCCCTGTAATGTAAATTGATCTAATCCTAAACAATCCAGGGGAAAATGATGTAAAATGGATTTCAATTACTGTTGCTGTTTTACGAAAAAACTTATCACACTATGGGGTGAAAAATCAACCCCCCATAGGATTTACTTTCTGATGAAAGATGTAACAATGGACTTTTCCATTTAAAATTTCTCCAGTCAATTTAATTCTTTTCTTTCTTAATCCTACATATCTTTTCATCAGCTTTCTTTCATGATAAAACATAATTAAATGCCTTTTTTTGGAATTCCTATACTTTCTGCTTTGGTTAATAAGTTCTATTTTTGATAAACTTTCATAATCCTACTTATATCTTCTAAGAGCATCCGCCAGCAAAACAGCTTCTCCTTCACCCCCTAAAGTCAGGCTTTGGGTTTTTGCAGCCAAATTAAGATTTTTAGGTTATTTGCACTTTCAGACTTAGCCTGTCTGTGCTTTGTGCAGATTTTACAGGGGATGTCAACCTGTGACAGGTTCCTTCATTGATACATCTGTCTGCTCACTGGAACTATACACAGCTGTTTTCTCTAAATCAATGTTCAAAGATTTTCACATTCACTATAAAAGGAAGAATAGATTTTCAATTCTTTTTTTTCTTTTTAAATTAGTAATACTGAGATATAATCTTCTAATAGTATGAATTTTGTGTGGTGATTTACACAGAAACAAAAAAAAAAAATAAACCAAAAAGTAAGCATAGGAGGATCACACATGCAGAAGAATTTTCCTTTTCATGGAATTTGGGAGATTAAAAAAGTGCATAGCTCTTTGGATAAATAAAAAATCATAGAATCATGGAATCATAGAATGATTAGAGTTGGAAGGGACTCCCAGAGGTCATCTAGTCCAACCCCCCTGCAAGAAGCAGGGACACCCCCAACTAGATCAGGTTGCTCAGGGCCTCATCCAACCTGGCCTTGAACGTCTCCAGGGATGGGGCATCCACCACCTCTCTGGGAAACCTGTCCCAGTGCTCCACCACTCTCACATGAAAGAACTTTTTTCTAACATCCAATCTAAATCTCCCTTCCTCTATTTTAAACCCATCACCCCTTGTCCTGTCACAACAGGCCCTACTGAACAGCCTCTCCCCATCTTTCTTGTAGGCCTCCTGGAGGTACTGGCAGAGCTCTAGAAGGTCTATGACTAAAAAGTATAATATGACTAAAAAGTATAATAATCAGAACCCTGGCAGATACTTGACATGCAATATAGGACACATTGCTCATATAATAAGAAATAACACTGAGGTATAAACTCAACTTCCTTTCTGTACAACCAATCCAACCGCTTTATGTTCTTTTAAATGTTTGGCAGTTTTCTGACCCAAAATCTTAGTCAAGACTTCATCACAATAATATAAATTTTACTTTATAGTAATTACATTTTTTACATTGCAATGTACAATTACTTTGCAATGTCAAAGTATTTGTTAAAAAAATTACCTCTAGTTACAGCATTCTCAAAAAGTAAATATCTGGCTAATTTTTTCTTCTTTCCCCCATGAAGTCACACCATAAAATCTTTATGCCATGTTCCTGAGGACCTGCTATCCTGG
>VXBZ01000396.1:587423-662493 GCA_013399135.1 Heliornis fulica | reverse complement strand
AAAATTCTATGATTCTATGTTTTAAAGAGCTAAATTGGATTTTAATAACCAAACCCCCGAAACTCAGCCTTCAAACTACCTCAACAATAGAATTTGCCACCTGGGATTCCCCTCATTTTTCCCCCTTATTTTTCTATTTCTTCTTGTGCATGTAGCAAGGCAAAGCTAAAGGACAGCCTTCCTCAGGACAACATGCCTCTCTGAGCTGTCCTAAAAAATCCATGATTTGACTGGTCAGCAAGTTACAGAAGCGGTGTGGTAGGATTCATAATGAGATCTTTGGAAAGGGACTTCTATTGCAAGGTGCAATGAAAGTGTGCCTGAAACTTCCTAAAAATAGATTTAATCCAGCACAATCTAACATGGCTGCTCCTGCACACCACATTGGCAGGGGTCTAGTTAGAAGCCAGATCAAAGCAGGGAGTGGGCTCTGACAACTGGTTAGTGCTGCACCTTCTTAACACTATCCTGGAAAGGCAGCAGTTCATAGGCTGCTTCTTTTCAAAAAATTTCCTGAGCTTTTATTATCTGTATGTTCTGTGTGTAGTGATGTTCCCATGTCTGCATCAATTCCTTGATCGCAGAGTTTCCCTGAAGCACTGCTGGTATGCACAGAATCACAGAGTGTGTTAGGTTGGAAGGGACCTTTGAAGGTCATCTAGTCCAACCCCCTGCAGTGAGCAGGGACATCTTCACTAGATCAGGTTGCTCAGAGCCCCATCCAGCCTGACCTTGGATGTTACCAGGGATGGGGCCTCCACCACATCTCTGGGAAACCTGTTCCAGTGATTTACCACCCTCACAATGAAGACTTTTTTCCTAATATCCAACCTATTTCTCCTCTTTCCTAACTTAAACCCACCTGTATCCTACTGCTACATGCCCTGGTGAACAGTTCTTCCCCAGCTTTCTTATAGGCACATTTCAGGGACTGGAAGGCTGCTATAAGGTCCCCCTGGAGACTTCTTCTCTTCTGCTAGAGATGTTCTGTTGTGGCTGTCCTATGCACAGTAGCTATAACTTCAGGTTTCTGTCAGTAACCAATGGGAAGTTCAGTACTTGTTTTGTTCTATTTTGTGCAAGAAACTGAACTCTCTCTCTAGCTCTTCCTTCATGACAATTCTAGAGTTTGCAACCTTTCTCATTTTGGTATGCCAGTCTTTCACCTGAAACCATAACTGCCTTGTTCAACTCTACATCAAAACTGCATAGGAAGCTTAATCACATGATAAAGAGATTTCATCATCCCCATATCTCTCACTTTTTTTTTTTAAGCATAAGTCTTTTTTTACGTGGCTAATTCAAAATGCATATCAGACCTTCTTTTGCTAGCTGGTGTTCCATAACACCTGTCAGGTTGGATAACCTGACAGCGATACAGATTTTGAATGTCCCAGAGTGGAAAAAGAGAGTGGCAGTCACTATTATTGATGTGACTGGAGTACTGTAAGACCTTGCCAACCACCTTTTCTGTGAATGGAAGGATCAGCAAGGAGATTAGCAAAAACATAGGTGGACCAGCAAAGTTTTATCTACCAACCAACATGACAGATTCAACAGTAAGAAGCATTTCTCCAAAGGAGCCAGACAGCCACAGATAAGCTGCTAAAGTGACAGCTGACTAACCAACAGGCAGTCCCTCCCCTTCTGCCTCTTTCCTCCCTCCTTGACAGCAGTGACAGGAAAGAAAAGTACCAAACCAAAATAGTGACAACATTTATTTTAGAAGATTCTCCACAGAAAGCATTTGAAGAGAACCCAAACAAACAGAGAGCAAATTTAAACAAAAATGCAAACAAGCAAAAGACTTCACTTTGTTAATGGTCCTTTCTGTGCCCAAAGTTATGCATTCCTGAAAAGAGCCTTGACTTTGATTTTAATGCTGACAGATGTTGGTCCATTCATAATGGTCACTTTTATAGGTATGTTCTTAAATTATAACTAACAGAATAGCTATTTCAACAGCTTTTATGCAGTGAACATAAGTGTCACAGTATCAGTTGCCTCTTTGGGCTTATTTGAAGCCTTCCTCTCCTTCATTTCTGGGAAAGAGTCACTCATAGCAGTACATTTATCTAGGCTGTGGGGTTCAGTGGTCAGAGTAATGGCAATCAGTTCATCAGAATGCACATGTTAGACTATGAAGTGACACTGTTTCTGCATGCCTGTTTTGTGTACCTTGTTCTTCTACGCCCCACATAAGCCAACCCACAGCTTGCAGCTTTTCTTCCATATCTTCACCTCAAGCCTTCCATCTTGCTTACCTGTATACCTGAAGCTTAAACACCGCCTGTTAGAAAAGGAGCTGGTGGTTGGCCAGGCACAGAAGCATCCACCAGTAGTCTACAGTGCCACAAAGAGTTGAACAGCTAACAGAGCCCGTCAGTGCCAGAAGTGAGAGAAAATACAGAAAAGGAGCAGAAAACACAAAACCAGGGATTTATAGGTTGGGCCACCCAAAGACTGACTGCATTTCAGCTAATTCCAGCACAATTTTAGCATACAGTGAGCTAACTGGTGAATGGGTAGCACATTTGCTAAGGCAGAGAAGGGTTTTTTGAGTCAAGCTACAGCCACCATCCTGTAGAAGTGAATGTGGAGAAGCACAATGTGAATGCTAGGGTGGTACAGACAGGAATGCAGGCTCATGTAAACCTTTCAAAGTCTCCCCTTAAGAGAAATACCAGCAGTTATGCTGCATATAAGCTTTAAGTTTTGAAGAGTGATTTAGAAATAAGCAGATGACCTGACCTGTTGCAGTCATTTCCCATATGCCCTTGGCAAGTCCCTTGCAAATTTAATTCCTGGAATTGCTTCACCTAGCAGAAAGGGTCCCAGCAGGTTTAGTGAAGTGACTTTACTCTCTCTTGTTATGCTAATGCCATTTGTCTCCAACACAGCTGAGCACCACTTTTCAAGAGTGCCAAAGTGGCTCTAAATTGAAGATGCTGTCTTTTATTCTTATGGTGCTTCAGTTGCCCAAAGTTTAAATGGAGGTGGGTTTTAAGTCTTGCATGGTTTGCAAAGTTCTCTAGTTAAAAGAGCCTACTTTTAGTCATAAAGAGAAAAAAGTAGTTTTGTGGCTGGTGCAGAACTTTAATTCAGTCTCTTGCTCAGTACTCCAACATATGTACCAGAACAGTGGAGGTGGGATGAAGGATCTGGAGGTACTGGCAAATTAAATCACATTGACTGGTGCAGCAATCAAAGTTTGTAAGTCTGTCTTCATCATGGTCTGGTTCAGTCAAAGCTTGCTATTATGTCTTGAGGTCTACTGTAGTTGCATCTGAGGTATCTATGAAGGGTTGCTGAATTCTGAGCATTTTCCATAGCAAATATCAGACATATGTGAAAATATATGTCAGAATTGTAATATATTAAGGAGCTAGTTTAAGGAATTTATAATACCTGCAGGAAATTGTGCACATACAGCGACTTCAAGGTATATGGAGTCATAATTATGAGGACTAAAGATTTTGTCTTGCACTTTTTCATTTATGCAATATATCACATTGGTTTCAGCATTTGTTGAGCTGCAAATAAACTCATTTTCTGGGGTGATCCATAGCAGAAACATTAGAACTTGGGAGTTATAATACCACACTGAGTATTTCTAAATCCCCAATAACTCCAGATTCCCTATAATTTATAAAACACATACAGTGCACTTTTTTATAAATCCTCTAGAACTTATCTGTAGTTTTATGACTGCTAAATATAATTTCCAAATATTCAACATAAACTATCTGGTATAGGTTTTTTTTTGCATCCCTCTACATGTTGAACGTCCAGCGCAGTGGTTGTATAGGCAGTTACTCCAACTGTCTGACTGCTCAGTTCACTGCTGTTTGAAGGTGCAGGGTGTGATTCATCTCAGAAGTCAGAAGACAAGTAAGCACTACAAAGTGGGAAGATTCAGTCATACTCTGCAGAAGGTCTATCCAATCAATCTTGTCCCAGCTTTAGGAATGCCATGTCTTTGGCTCAGTAAAGTAACAGTTTGAAGTAACCTGTCATATCTTAAGAGTTACAGAGCATAACAGTCAGATATGTACCTCATCAATAACATGAAACTTCCAAACGCTGAAAGAACTCTGCTGAAATTCATGGAAAAAAGTTAATTAAAGGACTACATATCTGTTAAGAGCTCATATTTGATGCACTTCTAGATATCCTTCCAGGCATCAATAAACCAAAGCTTGGTTGCACTACATCTTTTTTCCAGGTGGCAGCTGACATTAATTGGAATGTGAAAAAAATTATAAAGGATAAACTCACCAAGCAAACTCACTAAATTTTTGCATTGTTTGTGATATTATATGAATGTATAACTATACAAATGTCACAATATCCCTACCAGTGAGAAAAAGAAATATGAGACCTGGAGAGAAAAAGGACATTTGGGAAAAACAAGTGAAAAAACTTTGCTAGAAATATGTATAAAAGACATCTTATAGAATTCTTACTAGATATAAACCTATAAAATCACTTCTGTGGCTTTTTTACCACAAATAATTTGATGTAGATATCCATAACATGATCACAGTATACCAGTCTCTAAATTAGATGTATGCTGAGGACTCCAGAGTTGGCATTCTAGTAGGGCCACACTCTTATTAACAAATGCTTTAAACACATTGTAAAAGTGCAGTAGAAATCAAGCCTTGCTAAGACAGAAAAGTAAGATATATCCTTGAACACGTCAGCAGTAATTACTCCAAGTTTGTGGTTCACCAGCTTCTGCAAACTTTGTAGAGTAAGTACTCCATTAACTGTTTTGATGTAGAGTGTGTTTGCTCTATACTCAAGCTCAGCAGGATTCCTAAATCAGTAATTTTCTTTCTTAAAAAAGACACCACCTAAATTTAGTGTTTGACCACATTCTTAGACAATGTAAATGACCAAGATTTCTGAAGGGATAAAGCTATTATTTTTTATCAACAGACATAGTTTGCTTTATAACACATTTAAAAGTTGGGTGTTTTTTTTAAAAAAACATGATGCAATTATAAATATTCTTCTTCATAACATGCTTTAAAAAGCCTGTTATTTATTCCACAGGCTCTACCCAGAGCCTGTCTCACCTTTTACAATTACGATACTGAAGCTACCCTATTCCTCTATGACAGCTGTAGAATGATACAAAAGAACTGGAGTGCTCTGAGTATCCCTTTGCAAACAGCTTGACAGCTCTATACACTGGTTGGAAGTTACTAGAGTATGGTTTATTTTTAGGATGGCTTCAGTCTTCCTTATTGGAATTCCACTTATTGCAGTCAAATGAATACAATTGTGATCGCTGCAACTAATTAGCAGATTAAAGTAAACAGAAAAAGAAAGGCTGAAAGACAGCACTTATTAACTTTATTTGCACTAGGGGAGGAAAGAATTATCTAATGCTCCATCCATTTTTCCATTAAGGCCTAATTTAAGACATTGGCTCATGAATTCATTTTAGGAGAACAATTTACAAGTAGAAATGGGTCTTCAAATAATTTGAAAATAAGTAATTTGCAACAACAAATGGCTAACTACCTGAAGGATGTGCAATTCCCTTGTTTGCCACCACCTACCATTGCCGTTCATATACTTGCAAGGGATACATATACATGACATATGATACTGCATATATGATCAGTTTTTTCTTTGTTTACAAATTTATTTTCCTCCATATAAGAATAATTGAAACAAAAGACAACCTCAGAGATGAAGGAGAGAAGAGGGAACTTTCAGAAGAATATGAACATGATGTTCACCTAAACAAAACCACCAAACCCCAGCCCTAATTCTGGAGGTGTATTGAGGATAGATCTCACCCATTCAGCTTCCTTTGATGCCTCAACTTTTCTCATTAATGTATCAAAACCTTGTACCAAGTTTTTTTGGTTTTAAACTTGAACAGAAATATGAATAAAAATGCAAGGAGATTTTGTACACTTGTGCATCCAGAAGATGCTCCTTTATGCAATCTGCCAGAACACACAAATATAGGCAAATTGTGGATTAAAGATGCTCACCTCAGTTTAATCCCTGGCTTGAGTATCCCGTCAGAACCCAGCAGGCATCTGAACTAGCATACCAAGGAAAGTTAACTTTTAATTTTTATAGGGGACCAAGTATGAGTACAAACTGTTGAAGTGTTTGCCAAGCAGAAGTGTCCACTGTCATTATTTCACTTGAAAAAAAGAAGTTCCATAAACTGGCATACACCCAGATACCTGGCAACCTGAAATTAGGGTAGGTGACTGTGACTCTAGAGAGGCTGAATTCCATTGTGCTATGATTTTACATAAGGAGAATAATAAAACATCATTGTCAGACCAGATGGCAGGACAATAATCTTCCATCAGAAGATGAAACATGACATATAAACTTATTAAATGTTAGTATCTAAACAAACAAGCACATAGATTTTTGCAGCAACAAGTGAAACTGTGTATCTTCCCTAAGTCAATCAGCAAAGTTTTAACCCTTGTTCAGGCATTTGTAATCTTTTCTTATATAGTAGAAGGGCTAAGCAACATCTCATAGATTCTAAGTACATTTATACATCAGCTAATTAAAATATCTTATTTTGAACAAATTTTATGACCCTTATAGCCTCCTTCTTAGATTACGAGAACAACAATAAACCCCTGAAGTCCATAGAACTGCAATCAGGGACCTAACCCTACCTCTCTTAAGTCCTAATGTTAAATTACTTACATTTAAAACTGTATTGATGGGTTATTTTAAATGCCTGAAAAGTTAGAAAGTGCATACACCTTCTACCTGCCTAGCCAAAAGGAGTGTTGTTAATAATCTTATATTTAATCTTACACCTCTTTACTGGAACGCTTCCATAATACATTACAAACTATATTGAAAATGTATCGAGTAACACTCCAGTCTTGGCAAAAATTGTTTGCATAATGGAGGTTTCTTTCTCATAAAGCTGGAGAGGACCTGAACTCTGCTGTACACCTGGGGACGCTTTAGAATGTTCTCTCTAAAGCAGGAGGAAGCCTAAGGCTGTAAATATTTCAGTATATAGAGGTGGATACACACACATCCATATCTATATCTATAGTTACGTCTAGACATAGGTAGATATACACATTTAGTCTGTGAGTGTAGCTCAATATAGATTAATATACATACACTTAATAGATTTGTGTAGACATCACATGCTTTCTTGCAGACACTTGGTGTTTTAATACCAACCCCCATCCCTCAGTATGGTGCATGACTTTCTTAACCAATTGATTTGTTCCTCATAAGTATGTGAAAAAAAGTGTGAAGTATTTTAACATCAAATGATCTGGTGCAAAGGCAATCTTCTATTTGAAACTAAACAAAGAGTGTAGAAGATAGTTGTTTATTTATGTTCTTCCTTCTCCAAAGGACTGATCATACCACAGCTGTGCAGCTTCTCTCTACACAGAGTTTCTTATTTTGTTGAGGGTCTCAAAAGTAGATATCTGTTTCAAAGTGAGATTATGCTACAGCATCATTTTCACTGCTCAGCAAGTACTACTAACCAGCCTAGTTACTAAAATTCCTTGCCCCAACACAAGCAATGCTATCTTGCTTTATCACTACCATCACTCTCACCTCACAAGTTTGGGTTGTTTTTTGTGTTTTACTCTTCCCTCTGCAGCACCTTTTGCCTCCCCATCTCCTGCTACTACTACTGTTGCCATTAGTTTCAAAACTTGTGGCCCCCAAAGCATACATACAGCTTTCAAAGCCCCTTTCCTTGACCATTATGATTGCAACTTCAATGCCTGGCTCTCCAGCATTTAACAAGTTTGGCACCTTGTGATAGACTGAGACAGACATCTGTCATGTAGATACTTTGAGCTCTTTCCACATAGAACCCATGGCTCTGAATCCTCAACTACGTGATGCAAGCAGTCTTCACTTCTCCCTTTAAAATTAAGGAGGCTGCACTTGTAACGTATGTGGAAGAGTGCTGACTTTCCAATGATGAAACTGAAAAGGGACAAAGAACATATGTAATCTCCAGACACAAGAAACCATGGACTTGTCTTTGTCCTCCCTGCATACTATTAACAATGTCTGGATGCCCACCTCAAGGTCTTACTGCATTCCACTAAAAACGGTTAGGTTTCCCTTTTAACTGAAGTGCTGTTCTTATGACTTTGTAACTAATTAAAATGGTCTAATGAAATATTTCTGGCAAATACACCCATCTCTCCCATGATACCACTGCACGCCCAAACTGACAGAGCACAGGAGTGTGTAGGGAGAGGCAGGAGGAGGCAGGTCTGATGCAAAATCCATTGATGGCTACTCTCATTTGTTCTAATGGACTTATGTTCAAGATTATTTGGCTCATTAGAACAAGCAAGAATCTGCCACAATATCCCTAATCTTAGTTAGCAGATGTCTGCCTTTGGACCATATGTTGGGTATAATCACTTTCAGTTGCCATTTCTACTGCATGGTGAGCAATTTGGCAACTACCTCCTCTTGTCTGAGAGGCATCTGGCATGGAAAAAAAGCAAGCCCTGTGGATTTTTCTACCAAAGAGAATGATATTGGAAGGAAAAAAAAGAAAAAGGAATTATGAATATCAAAGACTGTATCTGGAATGTGCTGATAGTGCTTCCACAGCTATTTGCATATTTGTCTTCAATGAATTAGCTTCCTGAATGCACAATTATTGTAGGAAATTCATAATATACAGGAACATTGAGATGTGTTACTGCACAGAAAGTGAACAGCAACTTTATCATAACAGGCTTTTTGCCAAAGCAATGTTACATATATTGTCCTGAGGTTCAAGACTCCTGTCTCCTGCTGCACAATAGTCTCATACTTCATGCCACAGATATGCACTTCACTGCCACCAGAATTTCTTGGGCTTTCTGTATCTTTTGGTCATGAGGACAAAAGATACAACAGAGATAGCACCAGGGGAAATTTAGTGGAAAATTAATAAATCATCTTACTACATTCTTTCAACTCTTCAAAACATTAAATATTTGTGATAAAATACATCAGGACTTTTCAAATAGTTCTCAGAATTCAGAGTTACATTTCTTTCAGTTTTGACCAACTTGATAGATGAACATAAATCAGTGTTATTCACACTGCTTCCTTTTACTTGGTCCTCACATTCCATGTCTGGTGTCATCAATGTTGTTGCACTATAAAAGCCCTGATATAGCATCTATATCATCCAGCAGTGATTAGCAGAATTGTGTTGTTTAAGGTTTGGTTTTGTTTTAAAGTGCTTTACTGCTATAAGACTATTTTTTTCAGACATGATATACAAATGCATTTTGTCACATTATAAGGCAAAGCTCCAATTTGTAGCAATATGCATAAGTCTTTCCCTTCTCTCACAGAATAGAAAAACTACATATAGCTATACGGCATAGCTGTGAGTACATTAGGGACTTCTGCCAGCCCATCTATGCCAGCAGCACAACTTCTGCACATCTTTGACCAACACGATTATTATTCCAAAAGTACTGTGATCTGTGGGAACAACTTCTGGTTAAGAGTTGCATTGCCTGATTGAGGCTCAGATCCTGATTTCTAAGCAGCATAACATCAAACACCAGGATAATTCAAAATAATGTGGCTACAGAAGGAAGTTGCTGGGTAGATTGTGCACAACCAAGAGCAAGAGCAGAATCAGCCGCTGATGAGAGAGCACCGCAAAGGTTTACTTCCTCAAAAACTCACAAATTGCGCGCAGACTCTACTCAGCACGAGGAAAGGTGGCAGACATGTGGCAACATTTAAAACAAACACAATCACAGATGTTTTAATCAAACTGTGGTTCAAATTTAATTGAAATAAGCTTAAGAACTTCATTAATTGTTCGGTTCTGTATGTACAATGTGGATGGGAGGAAAGAGACACAGGCTGACAAGGGGCGTATTAGAGAAAGCTTGTTTCCTTAGCAATTTACAAAGCAAATGAATGTAATCTGAAACTTCCAAAGTTACAGTATCTGCTTTATTAGACTTTAGTTTCTTGTTACTCCTTTCTCATTAGGAAAGTCTTTTAAACACTAAAACCTCTATTTAGCTCCTTCACCTCTCTCCAATCCCTTTCTCTAAACTCTTAGGTATATATTGGACTTCAAGCTCAGTACATGAATTAGTTCCTTGTGATACTGTTCCACAGTGGGTATTTTACTGATCTAATAAAACCACAATGAAATTACTGTACACAACTTAATATTGAAGCCCAATTATTGATTTTTAGGGTTTTATTTCCAATCCGAAAGTGGCAGTGTGTCTGAAATCCATGCAACTGGATCTGTCTTTGGCAAAGACCCAGCCAGCCATAACGACATACTGTTTGAGCATTACATTTTCCTCTGCTGCTTCAAGAGCCAGGAAATGATGTGTGCGTGTGGGTACATGTAATATAGATGTCACTCAATCATCCACCACCTCTCTAATTATTTTTATTGAACCGTTGCTTTTCAAACACAGAGATGCCAGGACTGCAAGAAGGATGATGGCATCTCATTACCAGTGGGAACATGACAATAATGTAGCCTAGATCTATAATTTGACGTCAGTACCATGGTGTCATTTCTCCACCTTGGAGGACTTTGGAAGAAGCTGAAGTAGCTGACGCAACTAATAACACAACCCAAGTGGCTTTGCCCATGCAACAGTATTAATTTCTATGTTAACCTTACTGCAATATAAGGAAATGTTTGAGACTCAGCCTGTATTTGTTCATGAGGGAGTTCACACTGTAGTGACTACATCCAGGACTGATCCAAAAAAATTCCCTTCATTTCAATAAATTTGGAATGAAAGTGCAATAGTTCATTCATACAATTAATTGGTGGAAAAAAAATTAATATACTAATAGAGGAAGATTTCAGCACTCACATAAAATGCAAAACATACAGAAAACACAAAGAAAAAATAATGCAAAGAAAAAAGTTCCAATTACATCCTGAAATGTAATACCAAAGCAATGGCTTAAATGCTATATGAAACTGAAGTACTTATTTCCTTTCTCTTTTAACCTTCTGAAAGCAATGGAATATAAGAACACAAAGAACAGCAAAGTGTGTAGCGGAAAATTATATAGAAGGAAGAAAGTAGAGTTTAAAAAAAGTTAGAACTCCTGAACCTTGGTAGAACTCAGAATCACATAATATAAGGAGCTGGAAGAGACCTCAAATAATCACTCAGTCCAACGTCCCTGCCCAAGCAGGATCATCTAGAGTAGATCACACAGGAACATGTCCAGATTGGTCTTGAATGTCTCCAAAGAAGGAGACTCCACAACCTCTCTGGGCAGCCTGTGCCAGTAATCCGTCACCCTCACAGTGAAAAAGTTCCTCCTTATATTAAGATGGAACTTTCTATGTTCCAGTTTGGAACCATTTCCCTAACTTAATTTTCTTAATTCAGTTTTGTTCTTCACTTAAGTCCTTACTTCCAGGAAACATTTGCGGATGATTTAAGACTCTTACAAACGGTCTTCTACTCATTACAATATATTAATTTGTCTAAAGAGGCTTATTATGTACTTGAAAAGAGTTTTTGAACCTGGATGAGTTATCAGGAAACTTTTCATTTCATACAACAACTATATATTTATGTCAAAGTCTGTGCCACCTACTTGCTGCCTAGACACTGATTATTCACCGTTATTTGTTAGCCTCACAACACAAGCAGCTGAACTACTGTGCAGTACTAAAGATACTGAAACATAAGGTATATAAAACAAGTATATAAAGAGTGTTTCACACACAGGCTTGGGAGTAGAAGGAAAATGCTAGCAGAAGAGCATGTTTTTGCAAAAACCTTTAGAAGCCGTTAACTTCTGTTCCGTAACTAGGGAGTGCAGCCTAAAAGACGTACATTCATGATATTCATCCAATTACTTTGATGGTACAGAAAAGATATGAAGTTGGGAATGTTATGTGGTCTCTTCTGTTTATAGAAGAACTTATCATCCCCCCCCCCAAAAAAAAAAGGTTAAAACACAAGAATACTTCTTGTGCAGACAGATGGGAGCTGCATAACGCACCGTGGAAGAAATAGCGAGCAGTAAGGTATGCTAACTATTATGTTCTATCAAACGACTCTTAATGTATGTTCAGTGCATCCATTTGAACTCAAGGATCTGCTTTTTTGCCTTCTCAATACAAGATCTGGCTGCAAACCTTTGAAAGCGATTTCCATAATGAGTATTTTATAATACATTTTATAGTATTAAATATTTTCCCCTCCTACCATTCTAGAGTCTGTGCTGCTATTTTAGTCAGATGATTACATTTCCATACGTGAGGAAAGGATTAAAGAAAACTGAAATCATATCTCAGTTGCCTGTTGTCTTGCTTTCATTCATAATTCTACATACAAATCATAGCAAAGTGGATTCTGAGTCTGGAAACGCCCATATATAATACTTTGATGAAGACTGAGTCTCAGACATTCTGAAATCATCTCATTTCAAAGCTCCCTTTATTTTATAATGTTTACAACATTTCTTCATTACTTATAAGGAAACTGTCTGAAGAATAGATATGTAAAATTGGAAACGGTAATTTGCTTTTGATGGAAAATCAGAGACCAGTAGGCTGCCTTCCACGTGCAACAGTAATCCCAGTGCATCCATTCTGAAGATTTACAACAGCAAGAGTGAATTAACATTATTCTAACTGTAGAAATTGCATCTCAAGTTCATGTAATCAGAGTCTGAGTTCAATATACAGGTCTGTGTTGAGTAAGCAAAAATAAGCTAACAAATATGCAGCCTGTCACTTCCAATGAACCTAGGCTGCGGAGAGCTGACAGCATATAGTCTCTCATACAGCTAAGAAAATTACAGATTGTAGCATGAAAGATTACACATTGTTGAGCAGTGTCAAACCACATTGGCAGTTTTCACATGTCAAATGTGTAATTACATAAGGATTATTGCTAGAAAAGCTCAAGATCTGGGTGATGTGAGTTGAGTGCCAACGGAGCCACTCATCTGAGAACATTTAGCGTATGTACACATTTTGGATTATAAAGAAAGTGTGTTTCAGTGAATTTGATTTTCCATAGGCTGGGCTGGGTTTTGTTGTGATTGTGGCTCTCGTGCTATCACTGATGGTACTTTGAAGTCTCTAAAGGATACCCTTCCAACCTGAATGTGTCATCTTAACACAGAAGCTGACTCTTTCTGGCATGTCCCACCAGCACCTCTACGCTAGCAAAGAACAAGGTAGTCCCTACCTCAGATTTCCTTGCCTTTGTCAGTATAAGGCAGAGTTGCAATTTTATTTTAAATAGGAGGCTTACATAGTTTTTTTTTCCTTCAGTGGTGCTGTGAAAAGAATCCATCCCCACTCAGCTACCAAAGGGGGGTGAAATGAAAAAGAAGACTGCAGAAAGGTGCAAACAGATCAAGAAGAGAAATGAAGC
This sequence comes from Heliornis fulica, assembly GCA_013399135.1. Taxonomy (NCBI): domain Eukaryota; kingdom Metazoa; phylum Chordata; class Aves; order Gruiformes; family Heliornithidae; genus Heliornis; species Heliornis fulica. Next base: position 649,084 of record VXBZ01000396.1, on the reverse strand, counting down.
CTGTCGCAAGGCTCAGTTTCATAAAGGTCACTGAGCTGGCTGACAGACCTTACCGCCATCTGCACAGCCTTGAAAAAACAGACTCATTTCTAGTTCTGTGACTAGCTGTGACTTGACAGAGACCTGTGAACTAATAGCTGACCTCTGGCTGAATTTTAATTGTCACCTGCTATAAGCACTTGCTATTAACTTTGTATTCAATTTTAAAATTTGGGAAAATTCACCCAAAAAAATTTATTGCAAGTACAGAAATTATAGATATTGCTTTTAGGACAAATAGATGGTTATTTCTTCACAGAAAGAACAACACATTGTCAATCAGAAGTTAACCCAAACCAAGCAGAACTCAGATCTTCACTGCTATTATCAAAAGAGAAAAAATATATACAGATTTGAAACACTTGTATGAGCAGGAAGGAAAAGACTGTGTCTAAAACTCTTGTATTTTAAAATTAACAACATCTGGCAGATTTTTTTTAATTTGATGAAGGAAGGAAATCTACATTTCTGCAAAATATTTCTAGCCATTTTCCTGCTAGTTTAGTGTTAGTTTTTGTTAATCTTAACTCAGACAGTAAACACTCCTGTGCATTCCAGCATGAAGCAAAGCAGAGACAATTGCATGGGAAGCTACAGAGACAGGAAAAAATAATGAAAAACTAAAGTAATTTGACTTTGTCCCAACGCTTCAAGTTATATAGTGCAGGCAGTATATTTTTTCTCCTGTTTATTCAGTAGCTGACCTACCTGACAGCCACTACAGACAGTGAAAATACTGGGATATTTCAAATAGCATTTACCAGCTAACTCAAAACAAGAAGAGAGAGATGGAATTGGTCCACAATTGGGGTTTTGGTTGTTTTGTTTTATTTTTAAAAAAACACCAAACCAAACCAAAATATAACAGGAAAAAAATAATAAAGAAATCTTATTGATTTATCATGCCTTTAATCTGCCTCATCTTATACAGCAGGAAACCGTTTTACAGCTTGTTGCCTTTAGTAGAGAGTCTATGATCAACAACTTCTTGAAGAGTAATGCTCTTCCAAGAGCTCACTTTAGTAACACCCTCTGTTTTATGTGGTTTCTGGACCATCAAAGACTATATTACCAAAACAAGGAGTGTAAAACTCATTGATGATAGAAAAAAAAAAGCAGTTATGTGCTCTTAAAAATAAATTCTGTTTTGCATTCCTCAGCAGAACTCAACCTCTGGAGTGATGTGTTACAATTGTACAACAGTGAAAAATCCCACATGTAGCTCTACTACTAATTGGAAAACTTATGCTTAATGGATAATGGTCATGCTTCACGTACACGGAATCAATCCTGCTAATTGGTTTACTTCCATTTTTACCAAGTTTCATGTAGTTCACTTTTATATTATAACAGCCATTCACACTTATTCTAGATCAGATCTGAATGATTCGCCATCACTCGGTAAATTCTTCCTTATGAAATGCAGCTTTACATCATGGACAGGAGTTAGACTAGGTGTTTGGCTGATAACCTATTCTGGCTTGCCAATACTTCTTATTAGAGGAAAATAAAATACTCTGACAGAGTGACATTAGAAGAAAGAACAATGACAACAAAAAGTAAAGTGTCTACAATTTATCTGATTATTGGGAAAATGTTACATTGGCTGTGAAGTTTACCCTGGTTTCATCCCAGAGAGAGTTACCTTTTTTCCCAGTAGCAAGTATAGTGCTGTGGTTGGATTTAGAATGAGTATCACGTTGATAACACATGGATGGTTTTGGTTGTTGCTGGGTCACTGCAGTGCCTACACTAAGCCAAGGACTTTCTGGCATCTCACGCCCTGCCAGGTGCACAAGGAGCTGGGAGAGCACAGACAGGACAGATGGCCCAGGCTGGCCCAGGGGATTTTCCCTAATGTATAGCATCAGGCTCCCTATAGAACTGTGAGAGCAAGCTGCTGCTGACTGGGCATTGGGTTTTTCAGAGGTGACGAGTAATTGCATTTGTGTATCACTTGTTTTGTATATATGTTATTGTTGTTGTTGTTGTTATTATTATTATTATTTTCTTTTGTTATCCTATTAAATTGTCTTTATCTTGCCTATGAAGTTTTTTTCATTCTTCTCTTGGTACGCTTGAATGAGGAAGTGTGAGACAATGGCTACATGGTGTTCAACTGCTATCTGGGGTTAAACTGGTAACTCCTGCCCTTAGTAAGTCTCTCAGAGAAGATTTCTCTTGTAGCCTGTAGATTTTCCTTTATGGAGGATTCCTGGAGGGTAAAATACTCAAGCTTATCAAATGGGAATTGCAGAAAAAAATGTTTAAATCCTTATAATTATTATGTGGTGTCATATAGGCAGTGCTACACCTTCAAGACAAGTCATTTTTCCTGCTCCAAAGTAGTTACACATACCTTCACAGCATACAAATCATGGCCACGAGATTGGTGCTCAGGCATGGGGAGCCAGCCCTAAATAATACAATAAATAAAACATGCACTCAGTGCACATGAACTCTGTAGTTCCTTAATTGCTTTAAATTATTATTTGGTTTAGGTCTCAGTTGTGTTCATTCTCTTCAGCATCTTCAGACTGTTCCAAAGAGTAGCCATCCATCTGTTGCTTTTCCAAAGCTTATGGTCCTTCCCACAGGCTTCCACCTTCTCTTCTTAGCTCTTTTGAGTACTACTGATGCTTCAACCAAACATTAAGCGTTTTGCTAACATCTAGGTGCTCCTAAAATTATCTGATGTGTACCTTTTGACTAGGCCAGGGAAGGGACTGATGAAAACCTGACTTACCTAGACAAAGTCAAGCTCAGTGACAAGGATTTGTTTCCATTCTGTTGAGAGGGGAGACGAGAAACCAAATCCATTTACCAAACCGCTGAAGTGTCTGAGTTGAGCACAACAGTCAGAACTAGATGTTTTGATATCTGAAGAAAGCACTCATTTAGTAAAATGGGAACAAGCCCAAAGGCAACCTAGGACAGTGATTCTTCTGAGAAGAGACACACTAGAAGACTTATGCAATTTGTTACACTTCCTTCAGACAGGCGCTTTAAGCTTTTTTGGGTTTGGTCTTTTTTTCTCAGAGAAAATTAGATCTTTGTAGTCTGGTAAAGTAATTTGTATGTCTCAAGACTAGCCCAGAGGAACTGGGACAGAGCATGATTTTATAAAATTAAACTGAAGATTACATAGAGACAGAGCTAATCACAAAACAGTTTCCTGCTTGAAAATAATATTAATAATAACAATATTGTTTCCATCTTAATCAACCCCAAAAGAAAACAAAACAAAACCAACAACAACAAAAAAGATTTATTGTACTTCAGAGTTTTATACAAATTTTCACATCAGGAACAGTGAAACATGACATTTCGGAAGCAATCTAGACTTTAATATTCTGCACAGCTGCTCTGTGAAACTGGGTTTCTAGTTAAATCTGAAAATGCCTGAATTGTCTAACTTCCCTCATCAGTCTCTAAAAATGCCAGAATTTGCAGCTTCCTGGCAGAGAAACAGCACCAGTGGGACCATTCCAGCTTCTGAAAACCAATTTCAGCATACACAGGTTCCCAGTCTCAAGGTGGGGGTGTGGGGAAAGGGGCTTGAAAACTCTCATGTCTCCAGCCAAGATTTTCCAAGCTTTTAGGCAGGGCTGGAAGCTGAATCCAAGTTAACAACAGGACTTCAGGTTTCTCCCTTGGAGACTGGTATCTTGGAAGCACTAGGCAGGGACCTGCCACTGCCTTCTTCAATCATTGGCTTCACACCAGGAGGTCTAAGCCAAAACAGTGACTAGGTGCCACACAATCCAGAGGGATCAGTCTACATCTCTAAGACAGTCACCCTGTGTGGCAATGACAAAGCTGGTCACATCTTTTCCATTTTGGTTTTTGAGATCTACCTGACAGCAATTCTCACCGCCAGATAACACAAAAGCTACAATTCTCCAAAGCCATTTTACCAGGAAGGCAGGTTTACAATCGCTCTGGAAATCCTCTGATGTTACGAGTTCATTATTTTGTACTGTATCAGAGAGGCATTTCTAACAAAGCACACTTACTGACCCCCCCCCCCCTGCCTGGCAATGGTCTGAGGTAAGCTTGCCAAGAGCTTGACTCACCTACTCCCAAAGTATCGAGTGCCATCTGTGATGGGGATTTATACTCTAGGGTATCTCAGCTTTCAACTGCTTTTCCAAATTGCAAGGATACCCGTGCTCCCATATTTCCTGTATAATATCTGTTAATTGCCCAGGGATGTGCATACATCAGGGTATCCCACTGCATATTCTAATATGTAGAAAAATTAATTATGTCCAAATTGATCACTATTATCCAGAATTATCATGCTATCTCAGCAAATCATCTTGTTTTCCACTAATCATGGAACCAGAATTACCCCTTTAATGATTTGGAAAGCTCATGTAGTGATAAATATAACTCATCTCCCTCGTTGAATTTTGTAATTATTAATAAGGTCTCCCTTGTATTGACAGGACAGTCTTGAGCAGCCCTTCCTCAGACAGTTCATCTTACACTGAGTATTTCCTAGCAGCCAGCATTTGGGGGTTTCAGTCCCATAGGAGGGTTTCAGTCCCATTTGGGGTTTTCAGTCCAGTACAGTGTTTGAACACCCCTGCACAAAGCACGGTCAACCTCACCAACATGCTCCAGGTTTTGTCAGTCAACAAACATCCCTAATGGATATTTCACAGACGCTCTGAGCAGCCACTCTCAGGATAAATCATAGTAAGGATTTCTCATGTTCCATCTTGTGTCAACTACCTCTCCCATCACTGAAACTACTGGCAGAAGTTTTGTCATGTAACAGTAAAGTTATCCTAAAGAAAGCAACTTTTAGATGTCGATACTCTTAGGAGAGCAGTAATTTCAACAATGTTGTTAACTAATACATAAAATATAGAAAGTGCCCCTAGATTCCTATGTTACCATATTATTGATAAGAGTTCTGGTATTTTGTATCAGTTACCTTATTTTTAGGTAAGAGCTAGAGATGCATAGAAATCTCTATATAGAAGATTTTTATGCTTAGATGGTTATTTGACAATATGAAATACAATTGTTTTCCTATACGTCACATAAAATCTTCTTTGAGGTAAAAAAATCTTTTCCAACACTTCAGTTTTGGTCTAAATTCACAGTAGGATAGCATGAGGTGCTTCAGAAAGAATTCAGCTGTAAACCAATAGGAACTATATAATAAGGCTTATTGGAAATGATCAGGTATTTCACAACTTTTTTTTCTAAGACAGTGATGTTTAAATCAGCTCAGACAGAATGGCGACACTCCTAGGAAGTGATACTTACATTTCCTTTTTCTTATTCTTTCTTTCTCTAACACTACTTACTATGATAGTGTGCAGTGCAAGTAGCTAAAAAAGAATGAAATATTTCACTCAAAGGCTTCTTTGGAATTCCCATACCAGACAATATTGTTCTTTAACTAGAAGTAGCAATCAATATGAAGCAAAGCATTAATTTACATTTTGTTCTCTTGAGATACCAACAGCTATGTCCTATTCCACAGAAGGGGAGCTGCTTGGTCACACTGTTGGCGAGCAGAAGTGAGACTGTTCTCTTCCAGCAAATTCCAGAAAGAACTTCTGCTGAAGACGTCTCACAGTAACTGCTTCCATTTTGGTGCAGTGTTGGTAGTTTTGTGTCCCTGGAGAAGATGTAACCAGTGAGCACAGCTGCTGCACAGAAGCTGAGGGAGGAAGCGGCAGTGTCCCAATAGAGTGGAAAAGCAACATGTAAGGCAAGTCCTGCAAATTCTCCTCGTTGTTCCACCAGCACCATTTTGCCTTTCTCTCTAGCTCATCTGTTGTCAGGGAGCATCAAACCACAGTGACCACGTGGAGCCAGCATGCTGCATCAGTGCTACCATCTCACAGGACAAGGGATGCACATGGAGCTTGACATCATTCCAACAAGAGCACAGCAGTCCTACTGATAGTCAGGAATGTCTCTTCTAGCACATCCCAAAATTAGTGAATCCTCAACTAAAGAATTTCTGACAGGTTACCTGGCGCTCTTTACACCCTTGGTTGGAAACTGTAAAGATGTTATAAGTACCGGTATTTGATGTGATTCTGTGTGGGGTCCATTTCCAACAGCCTTGCAAATGGTAAAGAGTCTCAGGATCACAGCTTTGGGATCACTACCTGCATATTAAAATCCTTAGGTGAATGCAGCTAATAAATTTAATAACATGGTCAAATTTATGTGAAGTTTGTCAAACTACTGCTCTGTTCAATTTGCTCACGAGCCACATTCTTCTCTTTTTCTCCACTTCTCTTTAGTATGAACAACTTTTAGCAGGCATTTCCTTGCTCAGTATTTATAGGACATATAAAAGAACTATTGTTCCTTTACACATGATAAAAATATTTTAAGATTGGCAATTATGTATAATTTAATGGGTATCCTCAACCCACAGTGATTTGATAGAGAAAATAATTGTCCCGTATTTCTAGCCCATGCTTGTCTGACTTTTCCAAAGATTATCTCTCATTAGTTCATGATTCCACAAGCTTCTATAAGATCTTGATGACTCTTCTTTTCTTTAACATAGACCCTTTCCAAGCCTAACGCTTATTCTGAAAGCTTTAGAGTTGACTGATTTCAAGAAGTCATGAATAAATATAACAAACATAGCAATATGCCAGTTGTAGTCTGTAATAAAGAATTACAGGATCACAACTACTGACTCACGCAAGATTATTTCAAGTCTTCACATAATCACATATTCTTCACATATTTTCAATTTTTCTATAAACATGATAGGCAGTTAATAGTTTCTTTATCTCCACTTATTTTCCAAATTTTAAGCATAGAATTCTGCCAACAAGCCGGATTAGTGGATAAATTAATAAGAATAAAAAAAGAATACAGCAAACTAAAGCATTTAAAAATGAACTGCTTACTTCATTGTTTCTATATTTGCCATAGTATCTGGGGATAAGTTTTCAGCCTGACCTTCGCAGTTTATAAGCCCAGGAATTTTTGTGAGTGTCCAGATGTCTCAGGGCATCAGATTTATAAGACCTTAAAGGGAAACAATATTCATATAAAGCTGCTTTGTTCTGTTGGAAAAATAAAAAAGCCTCTAATGTATGTCTTATGTGCAGCACCGTACACCACTCAATATTTGCAAACTCGGACTGTTGTGAGGTCACAACAACAAATTTCATTTTGATATCTGCTTATTGATTTAGTCACCGCTTTCACATTCTTTATTACTTCTCTTTTGGGCGCTTTCTACAGTAGCACAGTAAGTCACTTAGTGTTAATGAATAACAAATATATGTGCGTGCTGCAGGGATATGAGACCCTCATGGAAACAAGAACTCTCCTATCCACCAGAGAGACAGGAGACCTTGCAGACAGTAATTCATATCACTTACATGAAACACTTATATTCAAGACAGGATGCAAAGACCTTTGGAAAAGCTAATTTTTTTTTCTTGTTACCTAGAAAGTACTTAAATGTTCAGTTTTAGTTTCAGACTAGCTTTATTGACAAAAATTGTAAATGATAGGTTTTTCTGGATAATCCATGTTTCCAGACGTTTTGTTGCCCTGGATATTTTTATTTTTTTTTACCAAAAGAAGTTGTTAGCAAAACCTCTACAAACTCAGCTAAAGTTTTCTCCAGTCTTCTTAGAATACAGACTTCTTCGTGGTTTTTTCTAAGTCTGTTCAAGTATCCTGACACCAATTAAATCTGTCTTTGCTTCCTTGGTATTCCCAGTAAAACACAAGAAACTCGAAATTATGTCTCTACAAAACCAGCATTAATGTGATAAATGGCACATTTTCTCATTAGCAAAATGTACTCGTGCATATGATAATATCTCCAATGGGGTTAGCAGCTGCTTATTAATGGATGTTTGCATGTTGATACAGTCAGTTATGTTTAAACATGAGCCAATACATTACTGCAATATGTATATCTGCTCCCGTATTTTCCTTTTAATCCATGCATATCAGATAATATTCCTATTTCTTTTACCATTTCACTTTTGCAAGCTGGGAGCTACTCCTATTAAACTTAAGCAACCACAACAGTATAATACTAGATAAAAATGAAAAAAAAGAGACAAAGCCCACATTTTGTATGCACATACATTTGCAATACATTACGGGTGCTTTATGTTTTCCTGTTCATTTTCTAGGTGTATTTTCTGAGATCTGATATACTAAAGTGTTCAAAATGATATTGATGAATTATTCAACAACTCTCTTAACTGTGATTTATCTGAAAGCAGAAAGAATTCATCACCAGCAGAGCTAAAATAAACACCCTCTTATGACTTTAAGATTAAATTACTGACATAAACAAAATCTGAAATTCCTTCATATGGTGCTCTACATGAACATCAGCACAGAAAGAAGTGGAGTATTCTCTTTAAGGGGCCGTACGAGTGCAGAGACAGTTTCTCAGCTGAGATCACGCCTCTTCTTTCACAAAGGTAATGGAAGAACTATGTATTAAAAAATTTCCGCCGGTGGTATTTCGTCCAATAAACGGTGATATAAATTGGAATGTACAGGTATTGCTAAATGTTTCGTATAAAGCAGGTAATAAAAAGCACAGTTTACCAAGATTCTCTCGATGCCGGTTTCCAGAAATGAGTCAAATCCATGGCATTGAGGAGTTATATAATTTATTTCTTTTTATTTAACTTTACCTGGTGTGCTTTTAATTGGTCTCTGAGGAGCAAGTAACCAAGCACTGAATCCAGTTATCCCCTGAGCCCTGTAACCAGGGGTACACAGCTTGGCTTTAGTTCTATGCTTCATAATTAAGCATCCATGATGAATGCACACACAAGATTAAAACACAGGATTCCATTGTGCTTGCAGTTATTTGCAAACATGAAAAGTTTATTTTTAAGCTCAGTATTGTATAGAGGGGCTTTTCTTTAGTGCCCATCCCATGAAATACCAGAGAGAGATGGTTATTCCAGAAGGCCTTTTTTGTTACATGTGGACAGCAGGGAAATTAAGTCCCAGACTACACATTTAGGACTTGCAACATGAAAAATTATGAAAACAAAAAAACAGACAAAATTCTTCCATTGCAGTAGGAGTCACTAGTAAACTAATAGAATTCTATTGGTTTACATCATGCTTATGACAGCATAAAGAAGTGTGGGACTAGGGGATTTATTGTGCACTTCTAACCCAGTGCACTCCTTCACGTAATTTTTATACTTTTTCCTGTGTGTTTCAAGCAAAGGTTTCTCCCAGTTACACCTATGTCTGTGAGGTCTAGATCCAGCTTTCAGGCATTTGAGCTCTTTAGATCTAAAGCCTGAACTATTTTGAATATCTAGTGATCAGTGCAAAGTTATTATCATGAACTATAAAATCGCTGTTTTTTTAAAAATATGTATATTAATTTTTTTTCTTCTATTTTCCAAAGTTTTCATAATATTTGTCAAAGCTTGATTTATCAAAACACAGTTACTGGTGGAACAAACAAAAGCATCTTTTTAATATCATTATTTGAAAAACTATAGATTTTCAATAAACTCTTTAAGAAATAATTTTTGGCTACAAGTGTGCATTCTCACACAATAACTTCTGGTTTTAAAAGTTTATGTGTGAACTACTTTTTCTCTTCTATATTCCTCAACTATTTGCTGCATAACTTCACTTTTCATCTTGTCTCAACTCTTCTCAGACCTCCCTCACACTATAAATTCGAATGGCCTGTAACAGTGGTACTTTGATCTGGGATATTATTGTAGATACAACTGAGATATTCATCATAATAGCAGTTAAGTACTGTAAGCCTTTTAAAATCTTATGCAAACTCCGGCTCTTTCTGTTTCAAAGAAATCAAGAAGTTTGATTCAAAGGAGTCAAGAAATTATTATTCCATCGCTTCTTTCATAACCTTCCTCTCCAGCGCTTAGCCTTGGGACACATATTAAATACCTCGTCACTTGAAGGATACATTGGCATGGATCCTGGAACAGAAACTTAACGACTACAGTTTCTGAAATAAGAGAAAAAAAAAAAGAGCAAGCAACCTATGCATTTTAGAAGTTGCACAGTAGGGAGTTTTGTGTGACCATTCTCCTCTGGAGCACTTCCTTCCAATGCACAGAGCACTACAGATACATCGTAGAGTTTCGGAATCAAGGAAAAACAATTTCTTATGATATTAGCTTATACAACAGCATGCTCTCCATGCAAATATTTTCCTTTAAAGTTATTACTGCAAAATATTAAACGGACATTTAACTTTATATTCATCAGTAGTTGCACTGTCTTCACACATGCAGTCCTTGTAAGATTACAGCCTACATCTCTTTTCTATGTTTTTGTAGCCAGATGTTTCTCCTTAGTAATAGACCTATAGAAGGAGACACTAGGAAAAAAATTTCTTTCCAAAGGTGTATGTTAAAGTGTAATGCCTGACTTGACAGAACCTGTGTCTTTAGAATAAAAAAAAAAAAAAAATGGAAGGCGTGGAGAAATTTTCCTTCTGAGAAGATAACTTCAGTAAAATGTATCTCCAGGCTTATATGCTTGCCAAGTACAAACCTAGGGGAATTTTTTCTTTCTAGAAAGCTGCAAGAATTTTTCTAATTTAAGGCTTTTAAAGATATATTCAAGTAAATGTAACAAAATCAGACCTTCATTATACACATCAGTATTTTCAGGTACCCTTTTATAGATACATATATAATTTTAATCCTTAAAAACTATGAGAAAAAATAATTTCAAAGGGGCAGAGAAAACCCTCTGACTCTGAACAGAAGGCATGTTTTATAAATGTTTTCTGACTCTGAAATTTTAGCATTTTTCCAACAAAATAATTGATCTTTTTTCTATCTTTAAAAGCCCATAGTAAGAGAGAGACAAAATAAAACTATCAACCATAAAAATATTAACCTAACCAGAAAACATTTTTCCTTAAAGCATAATTAAAATTTCTGAAATATGTTGAGGTCTTAACTACAGCTTTACTAAAGTTGATTTTTCTTCTAACTAAAATATTAAAAACAAACAAGAAGGAAGGAAAAGGAAAAAAGAATTTAAATTAAGAATTTCACAAAGACAAATCTAATGTAATTCATAAGTTATTACCCTGTGGCAACAAAACAAAACAAAAACAAACAAACAAAAAAAAGAGGGTGAGGACAACACACCAGTATCTCTAATAGAGATTACTTGTAATACAAGGTAAACATAAAACAATTTGTCACCCACATTTTATTTCTTGAAACAAATTTATGCCACCTTTTCCTAAGTTCATTTGGTTTGTTTAGAGTAAATTTGAAATCCTTGCAGCTCGTGGCTTGCACTTTATTCTTCTTCCTTAAGCAGAGAGTAACATAACTTTAAGACATCCTCTTCCCAAACCCCAATTGAGTTGACATTTATTACTTGTAGATGTAACCAGAATTTAGAACACCACAGTACTGTATTACATGATGAAAAACTTGAAAGTCTTTTTTAGGAGCATCTGAACAAGGATTCAATTTGAACATGAAGCTGTCATGGATTTTATGCTGTCGGATGAAATGATCTGCTCTGGAGTCACTGTTCAACAGCTGTGATAAAGATTCACAGGGGCAAAGCCCTTATTTAAGGAAAAGTGAGTTGAGCTGTATGTCATACATTACAATGGAAAGCATGAAATATCCGTTTATGAAAAGCTGGTTTTACTGTAACAGAAATAAATTTCCACTCAAGAGTATATGTAACAGCTGTGATGCATTTAATGCACTGTTCTGTCCTGTTTAAACTTGTTTTGAAACAATGTGCAAGAGTAGATTACTAGTGTTACTGGTTATTTGCCTCAAGATAATATAAAAGTGGATTTGACTGCGATATATTTCCTTCACAGAACAATGTCAAGCAAAATACTAGAACTACCATCTTTCCTGTGCTACACAAAGTAAGCCATGCCACTTTGAAGGCTTAATTTTGGTTTGAGTTGGTTTGGTTTTATTCCTGGAGGTTATTCCTAATAATATTTAGTGAAACAGCACTAAATTTTCAACATGAGTACAATTTCAGAAGTTTAATGGTCTTAATTAACAAGAGCTAAGTGAAAGCACCTCAGAAAAGAACGTAGCAGAAGGAGGATTCTTCCTCCATTCAGCTCAGGTCAGCTTAGAAGAGAGCTTGCTCTCTTTCTTGCATCCTTTAGCCAGGATTTGTGAAAGCAAATATGGATAACAGAGGAAGGTCATTACTGCAGGTTTGGATGAGAGCTGAAAGAAGCCAAAAGCACTGCAAAAGAAAGCCATGCAGATCAGATTTCTGAAAGAATAATTTTTCTAACACAGCTGGAGAGTTAATGTTGAAAGCCATTGTTAAAAGCTTCGTGCAGTTGTGTATCTTTGCCTGGATTATATTATACCAATGTAATAGGAAAATTAGTCAAACAAATTAATCCTCTGTACCTAACCATCACTTGAAACAGAAATAAAAGGAACCAAGATGCACTGTTTTTAAAATTAAATATTTACATTTAAGTTATCTTTGGCAGTATTTTTAAAGTAGTTCTGCTGGAACCTTGTTCAGACTGTTTTGGAGACATGGTATTTGCCTGCCCTGTTGCACACTTCCATCACTGAAAAATCTAGTATTACTTTATTTGGGGCTTCCTCTATGCCCTGGGCTGCTGCCAACAGCGTGAGCCCAAAGAGGCTGGCTCTGCCATAACCAGCATCTCTAAGGACATGACAGGGTGGCTTCAAGGAACAACATAAGCCAGGAAATTTGATTCCACACTCATCAGTTAAGTGTTGTGGATTCCTAGCCTTTCAGGGACTTCCATGAGGAATCAAACATATGAAGTTAGCACCTAGGCTGTCCTGTCCTTAAGGGCTCCCTGGCACACAAGGATACTTGGGTGCTTCAGAAGCTGAGCCAAAAATGAGCCAATTTTAATAGGGATCCACCCATACATAACCAAGCAAATGTGTGAGTATTTTTGTACACCATTCTTATCTAGGACATAAAGTTTATCCTTACAACTTATACATTGACATGCATAGTGGCCAAGATAATTTTGAATAATGGAGGCCAGATAACAAACATGGGAGAGCCACACAATTACCCTGCCATGCCAGCCTCTCTTCACTCTTCTTCCCCCAAGAAAGAGTCCTAAGTGAGGATTGACTGTCCTACCTCCAAAAAAGTCACCCTGCCCATTCAGCTACAGAGGCAGTGTTGCTTTTCCCTGCCTGCCCCTGTGACTTTCCAAGTAGCCCCACAACAAGGTTATCCCAGAGATAGGATCTATAGATGGTATGCCCTCCCAACAAAGGCAGGACTCCAGAGTGCAGGCTTCTCATTTTCCAGGTGTATTGTCTAGACACCACCTGAAATAAACACTCCCCACCTGACCAGCCTAATGTTCAAAAGATGGCTGCATTTTTTGTGCAGTGCTCCACCCAGGAGAGATTCTTCCAAAACACCTGCAGGCTCTTGGGTGCCTCGAAGCTTAGCTTCTGTGTTTTAAGCAGGATTAGGTATGAAAGACTTAATTGAGTTGCTCAGGGGGAGATAGTAAAAAGAAAAGATGCATCATATGTTTGGGTATAAGCTAGGTTAGGCCGACATTAGATGGAGGGTCTTTGTGCAATATCATTTTTCATTGCTCACTGAGACTCAGCACAAGCTCAGCTTGGCAAGTGAGAACAAGAGACACCTGTATTATTGGTTTAATTGAAAGACTTGAACTGCTTCGCTAAGGCAATTCATTAGGAACATGAATTTGCCATGCAGATCAGTATGTGTTGGCTGACAGATACCTAGAGAGGAGCAAGAAAACCAGAGACCTCAAGCATTATATCCAATCACAGTGATATTGCAAGATGAAGACTTCAGAGTGTAAATTTATAGTTGTCAATTAATCAAGACAATATATGGAGAGCATGGTGGGATGATGCTTCCATTATAACTTGTCCTCTTGGGTCTGCAGACTCAGATGAACCGTCCGCTGTCCTCTTTGCCTACTTTAGACTTAGCAGAATTATGTTCCCCGTGTTGCCTTTTCCAGTTCTGCAACCTGTAAACAAAATTAACTCTACATGCAATTTTCATGTTTTAATTCCAAGTGACTAATAAATTTGACAAAATCATTTCATTAGAAATAAATTCTGCCATGAATAAAATTCACTGAGGTTAAATATTAGAAAACTTCCACTATCTTCCAACCAGCTATTATTCTATCACTGAGAAACCCAGCATTAAAAAATCATGCTCTTTTCCATGGAAACATCAAAATAATATTATGTAACATACATTCCTTTAGGAAGTATGGCAGAGAAAGAGCAACTAGATGTTCACTCTAGATTCATGTCAGAACCTGTCCCAAATAATCATCTCACAAAGGAGCTTACTCTTTTGAGTGGGGAGTCAAGAGAGACATGTGTGACACTTGGTATGACATTTCTGTGTAAACCGTACTGTCTTGTAAACCAGAATGTATAGTGGGCTACAAAAAACCTAGCACACCTTTTCCACCCAGGTCTAAGAGGCTCACAAAGCTCAGGTGACCTTCTGATCCCCAGCAAGAAAGGACAGGCAGCAGAGCATCAGTGCTGTCAAAACCTATGCTCTTTTATAATGCCTGCAATAACACTAAGGTCACTGTCTTCTACACAGGCAGGCGATTTTGGCCTTGAGATGACTTTAAGACAAAATTTGTCTCTATTCAGCCTATTGACATCACAAGTTTTTAATAAAATTAATAAAATTACCAGAATTTTAAAAGAAAGCATGCATTGGTTAAGACACTCCACAGGATCTAGAAGGTAGGAGAACAGCTTTAATTAAATTACTGACAAGTAACCTGGTATCTCAAAAGCTATAATCACCTTAGTTGCTTAAATATGAAAAACATTAGATAATTTGGGATAATGTAAAACAACTGCTATCTCAGGATTTCTAACAATGCAAAAACAAATGGAAATGCCAGACAGTATAATACACTGCTGCTCATTAATGACCTCACATCCAAGAGATGCATGTATATCTATGCATCACACACACACATATATATATGTATATATGGGATAAATACTTGCTCTCATAGGCGAGGTCTCAGGATATATCTGATCGGGGACCTTGAGAATGTTTCCCTGCTTTGCATTTGGCTCCATGCCCAGACAATTTCCTATCAGAAATACACAGATCAGGCAAGATCTGTAGCGATGCCTGTCCCAGAACCTCAGGGCCGGGTATGCCCCAGCAGAAAAGTGTAGAAACAGTTTTGGAAGATCAGTAGGAGACTGCTTGAAGAAAAATCCTTCAGTTTGTCATGCCTGAAGTGCCTGTCAAAAGAGTTTCCCCAATATCAGCTTGTCAGAAAAATCAGCCACTCAGAACGGGCTCCACAGTAAGAAGTCTCACACAAGTAAAAAATTTGAAAAATTCCTCAGAGTCAACTTTATAGCCATGAAAAACAAATCTAGAAAACCTGGATCACTGGCATCATGAGAGGTACATCCCTAAATTCAATGAGTAAAGCTAATTTGGTTTTAGCCCTTCTTTAATGTATCAAGTGAAGGAATCTCTTAATCAGTGAAATATAATATTAAAGAAAAATAGAAGCTCTCATAATAAGCCAGTATAGCACATAAGACAACTTCACAAACCACAATTCTGAGTCCCCAGGATTTCCGTATTCAAAACCACATGAGTTTCAACTTTCAAGTCATAATATTATTCCATTATGCTGAAATATTTAGGATGTTGCTACACTTCTTTTTCAATCTTGGAAACAGCATAGAAGAAAAAAGAGACATTACCAACAAGGCATCGAGGAGAGAGTCTTACAGCTCTGCACAACAAAGAAGATCACCATTTCCAAGTGGCTACTTTGCATGCATGTTAAACAAAGTGATGCCTGCAAATTTAGAATTTAGTGCTTCTGTTGGAACATTTATTTCATTTTTACTCCTTGTTTCTAGCTGTGTCATATGTCGTTGTAACCATTGTCATTACATCTCAAGTTGTAGGGTTGTTATCAGTTTCAATGGAAAGATTTTTAAAATTTCTTCTCTTTCCTCACAAGCCTCTAAGAGTGTTTTTAATTCCTTCTCTCCCTATATGCATTATTCATAAATATGTATTATTCAGTAGCTAATTTGGATACAAAGAATTTTTGTGGATCATCTTAATAGCTGCTCAGAGAAAATGCTTTGTCAGAGACACCGCCACCAACATTACCAAAAAGGTCATTCTTGCTGAGCAGTGTTCAAAAACTTCAAAGCCATCTGCTCAAAATACCATTGTGTATATTCATTTTATCGGGATGAAACTAATAGAAATCTAGGAATAGTTTCCTTAGAAATATAAGGCAGTTACACTGAGCTTTAGTCAAATCAACATCATTGCCAGAACAAATATTCTGGATACATTAATTTAGCAATTTGTTTTGCTGCACAGTTGTGTTGGAAGATTGCTAGCTATAGGCTGCCCCACTTATTCACTGGAAGAAGTGTTGAAGTTGAGTTGAATTTTTTCCCTGTTAAATTGAAAGGGGAGAAGAAGGGTCTTTCCATTCAGCATATACTGCTGAAAGATGGCTCCTTTTTTAGTTTGATTTCATTTTTGCTTGATTTGGTATGGCTGGCATGAAATTTGAAATTTGAATAAAGCCATGAAAGGCTTCCAGGAAAATCTGTAATGCTTCATCAGGTGACACTTTCAAGTCTGTAAGTGACAGTTTTAAACCTCCTATTTCTCTTTTTTGCCTTTTGTTAACACACTGTTGTAAAAAACACAGGGGAAAATATCCATCTCCCAACACCCCTAAGGAATCCTGGCCGTTTGCTCAGTGCACACAGCAGTACACGGTTTGCATTTGTCGTGCCATGCACGGCAACCTCCCTTCACTGACAAACACAGCACTACAGATCTGCATACATCCAGACCCCACTATAAAGGTCCTTGATAACATCAACAAGATGAGCAAGATGTGATGAGACAGATACCCAATATACCACATAACTGAATGACCCTTTCTAACCAGCCTGGTGCTCTTTCTTCCATTAAGCAGCTCTCCTGTAGAAGTCTGCAAGAGCATCAGCTAAATCAGTTCCATCTTGACGCTTCAGCTCATTTTTTACCTGGGACTTTGAGAGAATTTTAGCTTGGATCCGCAGACCTCCAGCTTTAACATAAGCTCTGCAATTTCAGTCCATGTGCAGGTTCAGCAGAGTGACTAAGCACAGCGTTTTGGTAGCTACGCTGGAAGAGGCAGTACCTAAAGGATGTGTCTGCAGAGTACAGTGAGTCATGGTGCATGATCCCTACTCTCGCATCAGCAGAGCTTGTTCCTAAAGTGGAAATTGTATGCTCATATCACCATAGTGAATTTGCAGAATCACAGAATCACAGAATGTCAGGAGTTGGAAGGGACCTCGAAAGATCATCTAGTCCAAGCCCCTGCCTGAGCAGGATCACCTAGATTAAATCACACAGGAACATGTCCAGATTGGTCTTGAGTGTCTCTAGAGGAGGAGACTCCACAACCATTCTGGGCAGCCTGTTCCAGTGGTCTGTCACCCCCACAGTGAAAATGTTTTCTATATTTACATGGAACTTCCTGTGTTCCAGCTTTGACCCATTTCCCCTTGTTCTATCACTGGCCATCACTGAGAAGAGCCTGGATCCATCCTCCTGACACTCACCCTTTACATATTTATAAACGTTAATGAGGTCACCCCTCAATTCAGCCACTTTGCTCCTGAAATAGCGCCTGGACTCTCTCCTGAGGGGACCTACTACTTTGATGTCAGTTGTGGGGACCTAGCAGTTTCCCTACAGACACGGTACTGTAAGAGCCAGTTATTGTGCACAACATGCTCTGGCTCTGTGGAACTATTTTGATGAAGATGTCTTCTCTCTCAGACCTTGCCAGGCAAGACAGCTAATGACAGGGATGAGGGAAAAATATTATCCCTAGCACCATAATCTAGACTCAACATCACCACCTCTTGTAGCACCCCTGATTTTTGCATTATTTTCTGTCACAGGGTATCTACATTTTCACACAGGAGAAGCAGCAGGGAAGATACAGCTTCACATCAAAACCCAGGCATACCTAGCCTGTGTATGGACATTTCCTGGCCATGGGGAGATGTCAATAGGTCATTTAGTTCTAAATCACTGCTTCTATCGCCAGTTTTTAGGAAGTACTTCTATTCTTGGTTTTGGCTTTTTGTTTTAAAAAGAAAAGCTAGACAAAACCAGCCTATACTTCCCAGGTACTATTTGGTAGTGTAACTGTGCAACTTCAGAGTAGTTTCTCTAAGTATTTGGCCAGGATTTTGGCTTTATTTTCTGTCAACTTGTTAGAGAGGCTTGGAGGAAAACTTACGCATTACCATATTTTCCCATAAGAAAGAATAACCACACTTTTTTGCCTTCTTTTGAGAATTAGGGAAAACTTAATTTTTAAAATGGACCAATTAAGGCAGTAGCTTTCCTTTTCAATTTTTTATTCCACAGTAAAGAAAGAGTTCACCTTTCCACAACAATCTTCCTCAAATACTTCTCTCAGAGTTTTGGGACTTCATGCTACCAAAACGGATTCTCTTTAGTTTCTCTTTTCTTTGTGGAAAGGTGGATCATAGAATGTGTTAGGTTGGAGGGGACCTTTAAAAGTCATCTAGTCCAATCCCCTACAGTGAGCAGGGATATATTCACTAGATCAGGTTGCTCAGAGCTCCATCAAGCCTGATGTTGGATAAAAAAGCCCTTGACTTTATATATTTACTCTGTCTTTGCTTTAGCTGGGGACAGGGTAGGGAAGAAAGATAGGCTGGACTGGAGTTGTTTAGTGTTAGTATCACTCTTTCTGCCACAGTGTTGGCTTCTGCACTTGAAGTGAAAGTGTCTAGAGCCTTGGGCAATGCTCTGCAGAGCTTAGATTGATAATAGGCAGATAGCACTGCCTTTTAAGAGAAGGATTTTTACATGCCACCTTGCAAAATGATATAATTTTTTTGAGTCTTAGCTGCTTTTCCCAAACACTGGGCATTGTCTTGGCTTGCGATGACTCAGCACATGCAGTTACCTGCCCTGTTTTTGTGTGGAGCCTGGGACTAGCACCCCACATGTCTTGGCTCCTACACCCCACTGAGATGCAGTGTGGATCCAACTCATAGTCCTGCTCATTATCTGTGTACAGAGACTGATTTTCCATGAGAGATACCGATCACCACAGCCCCAGCATGCTTTCTGCCCCGAACGAGCACCCTAACAGAGTGCAGGTCTGCAGCAAATCTCCCAGTGTCTCCACTTCACACATTTTGCCAGGGTAAGGGGAACGAACACGCTGAACTCCTTGCTGATGAAACAGAACTGGCAGTGCCCTCAACATGCTGGAGGATGCTCAACCCAAAGACACAGACTAGGGCTAGACTGAAGCAAAACTCCAAGGAGTGTGCAGTCAGGGCATCACATCTCAGCCAAGCCCCTGTTACACTAACTTTCTGGGTAACACAGAAACAGCCTTCTGTTACTAATCCTGATTCCAGCCTCATTTGGTTTCTTACCCAGGATTCAATTTAGCTCTTGCAGATGCAGTAGCCTGGCTCCTCATTTTAAATAATTTACAAACTGTTCTCAGGATCTTTGATCTTCACTTTAAAATGTATCACATTCATTTTTTTATGCCATTTCGTGTTTTCATGATATTGTTTCTTTATCCTGAACTGCCTGAAAAATATCACACTGTGTCAAGTACTTTACCTGTAGCTGAAAAGTTTGACTTCTAATGGTTTCCCTGCCTGGTCAGGTATCAGCAGCCTCCGGTTTCTCTCCTAGCTTCAGCAAGTCTAGACTCAGAAGTGTCCCCATTTCCATAGTTCACACCAGATGACTCTCAGCAGTTACTTAGCTACCATGAGACAGACACCCTTTGCTTTCCCATGCTACTGGGAGGGAGCCGGTGGGCATCACTCCAGGGTCTCTGTGAAATCCAGCATCCTTTTTGCCAGATGCCTTGCCAAATGGGCAGCAAACCAGTGGTTATGGGGTTTAAGTGAGTGATGAAAAGGGAACCACTGCTGCTGTCCTGATAAGATTGCCCTCATGATGAGGCAGGAAAGAAACCAAACAAAAATACCAGATCTTAGGAGTGGTGGAAGGAGATTACACCTATCATTCACACTAAATAAATTATCTGGCACTTAAACTTTGCCAAGCCAGAAGCAGGTTGTAACTGCCTCAGTTGAGAGGGTGAGAACACCTGTGATGGGACCCACAAGTCACCACACCTCATATGGGTGACACAAGACACAAAATGCTGGAAGCATCAGCACTGGCAGCCACCCTGCCAATGCACAGAAGGGAATGGGTCTCTGGAAAAGGCACTGCACACCACACGCGAGTTCCATTTGCCAGGGTAGCACTATGTGTAAAGCCACACACTACAGAGGGATCATCTGCACTCACATGAGGCAAAAATGCTGATTAGCAGCTTCAGCTTCTTCAGTCTGGTTCTCAGCTGGGCAGTGTTCAAAAGCAGAAATATGACAACCTAAAAATAGCTGTCAAAAGTACAACCTGAAAGCCAGCGTAGTGTCTGGGGTTATTCAGACTTGTTAATGGTGGTGTGAGAATCTAGGGAATTATGGAGCTAACTTTCTTAAGGCATTCCTCTTAAGGTAAAAAGAAAAAACAAACAGCAAAAGTCCTGAGCAAGGGGATGAAAACATCAAATTGGAAGCTAATCACGTCAGCTCTTTGAGAAAAGAGCTTAGTACCTTGACTTTCATTTGATAATTTTCATTTTATTAAAAGAAAGATGAATCACACATATGTGAATTAATTCAGACAATGCAGGAAAGGAAGAATCAGTCAGCTTTGTGTATTTTTTAATCAATTTCGTTCTTTCCTTATTTACAGTGACAATGATTACAGTATATAAGCAAGGGCTGTCACACCTAGCTTTAGTAGTATAATGACAACATCTGCTGAGATCATGTGTCAACTTTCCTATGGCAATGTGCTTTACATAAGAAACTGCAGCACCTGAGCTAATATGAGTGGCTGAAATGAGCCCTCCAATATGAACCACTCCACCTAAAGGTCCCTGCCTTTTCCTGTTAGTGAGGATGTCCAAAGTAAACCACAGGTTGCCAGCAGCTCTCCCTTTATGGTTTCACTCATCCAATGTCCCCAGTATTTGCCTTCCTTTTGCTTTATTAACCCAACAAATTTGCATATGACATGCTTGTTCACAAGCCTGAATGAGCCAGAGACATGCTGACAGCTCATTCTGTGGCCAAACACAGCATTAGCTCTTCTTCACTTCGCAGCAGGCCGAGCTACCCCCTGCGCAGCCATGGTTGCAGTCCTCAGGGTCCTCTCCAGGAGCACAAGTCCCCGATGCGTGACACTGTGGGCACCATTCCAGAAGGGGCTCTGTGTCTATTGTCCTGAAAGAGTGTCTGCCTTCAGCCTTTCCCATATTCAGTGAGCAGCGGCCAGCCTTGTGGTGGAACACCAGGGTGATGTTGATATTTCTGTTTCACTTCCGGGAATTTTAGGAGGAACTGGTGAAGCTGTGGAAACAAACAAGGACCTTTTAAAAGACTCTGACTTACCATATTGCTGTTAAATGCAGACTAACACCCGTTAAACCGCAGAAAATTAGTACAAATCTCTTGCAATAAGAAAATAGGTGTGGAGGAAATAGCGGCTTTGCAAAAATTCTAACCCATGTTTAATTTTCTAGCAGGGAGAGTTTATGAACCCAATTCCTATAATTAATGCCTACACACGGAGTTCCCTGTCCTGAGTTCCATCCAATACAAACATTGCTTTTGCAGCGTGGGAGAAACCTGTGATATTGACCACAGCAAGAAGGCCAAGCCCAGGGCAGGGCTGCATGCTACTCAGATGGTGCTGAGCATACCTTGCCTTCTCTCTTGTGAGAAATGCTAAACATGAAATACTGTTAGTAGGTAAGCTTTAATCAAGGTCAAGAACAGTGAAACAATGTTGTATGGGCCAGACTGGCCTGCAAATTCATTTCATGTAACCTTTATTGTCTAACTTACATGTTGTGCCTATGAAGAGATAGTACAGCTCTCAGCTAAATAAATAAATAGGTAAACAAATTTATCCAGCTGATTGAAGTTCCTCCATTTCTGCCCAACAGGGTGTCTCTCGTTCTTTCTCATGTTGTTCCTATCATTCCTTCGTCTTTGTGCTGTGTTCTCATTGCTCCTTTCCATCACATTTTTCCCCTCTGCCTTTTCATTCTAAGCTGAATGGAAACCCTAAAGCATTTATTATCAATTTATTAAAAACATTTATGCAAAGTAAATTCTCCCCGTACAAACTCAACTTGCTATTTATAACACTAAACACCAAATATATCCGTCTATCTTTAAAAAAGTTCTAAAACCAGTGGGTTCTTCTTACAACATTCATTTGTCTTTGACATTATCCCTGCTACAAAAAAGCAAGGTGACTATAAATAAACTAGTCAATATCTTAAAAGCGAACACTGTTCGAGCTAGCTACACAGTACTAGCTAGGTTTTTTACTCCTGGGGCTATACAGCAGTAAGCCCCTTATTAAAGTTGTTTTTTTCTGAGATTTCAGTGAACTGCATGAAACTCCAAAGATCTGTTCCATGGTTTCCATTTTTAATAGTTTATGGGCTTGTTTGCACATACGCCTAAAAAGGCCCTTTCAGCTGTTGCTGGTTAGTTATCAGAGACAAGGTTCATCCAATATTCTGCTATAGAGATGTGTATTTATAACATCAGTCAATCAGCAACTGGGTCTAGGTGCAAGGGACCAGATAATAAAACTAAATGTTTGAGTTCTGCAAATACTTTGCTACATTATGACTTTGGGCAAGTGATTTCATTCTTCTTTATGTACCCATATACAGTCATCTGTGACTGTCTGCGACCTGAATTTAACTAATACCACATTAAACATTTAAATAATGTTTAGTATACGAAACTTCATTCTAATAGGAGGTTCCAGCCTGAGATTTCAAACGCTACTCTAGTGGGAACAGATTCGAGTTAAACCAAAAATATATATTTTCTTTCCAGCTGTGGGAAAAAAAAATATATTTCTATTGTATCCAGAACAACACCCCATCACTTTGTGAAGACCGGCTTTATAACACTATGATTTATTTAGAAAGGAAGCAAAAGTTCTGGATAAGCAAACCACTCTTCATAAATATTCAGAGTATTAACTATCAGGCAAGATAAATCCACAGTGCTATAAGTGAACATTACTTTAAGGTCAAAGTCATCCCTCTGGCTATTGCTTGTAAAATGTACAAGGCAGAGAAGTTGCATGTTTTTTTTTCTACTCTATTTCTCTATTTTTAATGATTTAACTACCCTAGGCTCAAACATTCACTAGTAGATGAGTTGACCTTCCAGATGGCTTCTCCCAGACTTTCTAATAGGAGGAATTATTTGTTTGAAGCATAAACAAGTCATCATTTAAGTCTAAAGAAAAACATTGGTGAAGCGATGTCAGTTTTATGATGCAGTTTATTACTGGCTATATTATTGCAATTTGAGGCAAGGATTACTTGGCACTTACAGGTAATCCACTCAGATCACTGCTACGCCAAACAAGGACAGTGCAAGGTTGTACTAATTTAACCGGTTTAGTTCCAATACGCATTGCACAGAAGAAAACTACAAAGACTAACACATGACTTTAACAAATTGATTTCTTTGGCTCTTCCATTGGGACCCATGAGGTGAAAGGTAAGGAACCCAAATTTCGAAACTCATTCAGAAGTGGCAATTGGGAGCACTGTGAGTCTCCTGTTTCTCCTAACTTTGCAGAATCAGGGTCACCTCATACATCATCTCTCAGCAAGTCAGTTCAGTGAGAATAAAACCGAACACTAATGGAAACACTGAAATAATGTCATACATTGAAGTAGTAACTTATTTTTTTCAGTATTGGTGAACTTAAAATCTGAGCTGTCACATAGCTTAGAATTAACGGACCCAAGATGTTATATACACACATACCCTGATCTCCTTTTGCTGCTTTCCAGGGACATATATTTCCAAACAGGTCACACACCACCCCTTGTGGTTTCCCAGGTAGCGCCACTGAGAATATCATGGGATGTGTGTCATGAGCATCTATTTAGTTCATGGCCTCAATCACAGAAAAGAGCTAAAGCCCAAGCGTAAAACCCAAGCAAACTAGTTTTACAAACATCCCTGCAAAAGCTGCAATACACAGTTTGCCAAAAGATTGAGCTTTACCTGTAAGTGACAAACAGTGGTCTGGCAAGAGCCAAATACAACTTGATGACTAAATTAAGGAGCAACCTCTAAATGGGAGTGAGAAGTCCAACATGAACTGCTAATGAAATCACTCTATAACCCATCGTCATGGAAGAAATGCAACACTTACCAAGTTATCCCTATCTGTACAATATTACTTTTCAAAGAGTCTGATTTCTTTAATAGCTGGGATGACTATCGTACTCACAGTCACTGGCGTGCTCTCCCAGCACTAACAACTCCAATGTGCAAGCAGACATATCGTGCTGAATAGTTGTGGGGGGCTTATCTGGAAGGAGGGGGGAGAGGGATAAAGAAAACTAATAACTTCAGCAGTCCCCTTCGATCATCTCCTAAAAAAAGGTCAAAGGGCAACTGCCCTGAAAAATCCAGACTAGGTGTAGCCTGAATTCCTCACATTTGCAGAATTCCAGACACAATTAGGAGACCAATCATGAAAGGGAAAAGCACAGACCATGTGCAATTCAAAGAGCAGTTATCAAAACCTCTGTATCCCATGGATGCATGCTTTCTTAAGTGAAACAGGACCGATAAGACAAGCTGCGCCAGCTAAGGAAAGTAAGGCAAGGCAACGGAGTTCTTGGGTGAGGAGCAGTTATCTCCCCTGGCTGTCACGAGGTGCAGGAGATTCCACAAGGCTGAAGTCATCTGAGTAAAGGGAAGGTCATCAGCATGGGAATGACACCTTTATTATCACTATTTTCCAGCCTGAGAGGAAACAACCTCACCAGTTAAGGAGTTATCTGCACCTTCTCCTTGGTTTTTCTCCTCTTCTTTCACTCCCTCCCTAAGGCATGTTATCAAAGAAAACACAAACAAAAAGCAATTTAGACTAGAAGGTTCTTTATATTTTTCCAGAAAAGTAACAAGTAGAATTTCAAACACCTTATGACTACTCATGAGAATATGAAGGGGACATTTCACAGTATGTGGGGAACAGAAATTCTTAATTTAAAACATGTAGCATTTCATGAAAAAAATATTTCTGGCATAGGCTAAAATGGTTATAGAATCCTGCAAAACCAGCACCCTCCATATACGTACTGAAGTGAAACTTCCAGCTGTCACCAGCTGGAAGTTTCACTTGAAATTGACTGGATTCGTATTCTTAAATTAATGTATATGAAGATTATTCATTGAATGCATTCAATTTTCATGCATTATGTCAAAGAACTGATTTTCCTAATTGACATAACTACCAGGAGATACACAGTAATAAATTAAGATGTTGGCTAGAATTCACATTTTGCATCTTTAAAACACTATGGAAAGAGATGTGAAAGGTACAAAATTAAAAAGTCTGAGGTACAGAAAATATCTGCAAGAAGCAGACATAAAGACTGAGCTTACTGAGGAGAAGACCGACCCATTACACGGCTGTACCACAGATACATCATGGGAGAGAAGAGCAGGCTCACTGCTCGAAGAGCATAGTCCTCAGTGGTCAGAAGCTGATGCCAGATAAAGTTAAATTAAAAGTAATCGTTTGTTTGGACTTTGTCAATCATCAAAAAAAACCTATCAAAGCAAACATTGCTTGATTCCAGATCAAAACCGGATGCCTTTTTGGAAGGCATGTTTAACTTAAACAGGAAGCATCGAGCTCAACATGGATAACAGGATGAAATGTAGCAGCTTGTGAAGTACAGAGAGCAGACCACATTATCACCTTCCAGCTTTAGGCTTTACGAATCCCAGTGGGTTTTTTTTGCTGGACTTTAGTCACACACTGCCATCAGTAGTTCTTGCACATAGCACGAGACTGTCTGGACCTCCACTCATGTCACACTGCCACTATACATTCTTTGCATGAACCATTCCTCAGTCCGTGTCAGAGGCAACTTGTTAGTTCACTAAAAATCTATTTGAACCAGTTAAAACAGAAAATAAAGACAAATAAATCAGCTGTGAACCCTGTGGTTCAGAAACTAATTTTCAAAATATGTGTAAGTTGGTGACATGAAAATCAATTTCCTCTGGAATGTGCTTTTCCTCAGCAAGGGCTATTTCACTGCCCATGTGCTCTCTCACATCATTGGTTTTGGCTCTGACACTATTAAATGGAAGTGGCAAGATTTTTTTTTTCCCCTCCCACAATGGATAAAACCCNTGCACTAAAGCTAAAGCTGTAAGTGAAATTCTGAGCAGCAATGAACCAACCGACCAACCAAAATAGCCAAGAGAAACAACTATGAGTAGACTTACATGGAACAGAGCTGGGAGAAAAAAAGCCTCATCCCTGCTGTGGGCTCTCTGTCTCCCAAGAAAGGGATGAATGTGACATAAAACACCTTTGTAAGCAGACAGAGGGGTTCACACAGGCACACCCCACCCTCCCCATCCTCCCCCAGCAAGGTAGTGAACCCCCAGGGAACTGCCACCAGCTGCTCCGGTGCAGCAACCCAGGAACTCCAGTTCATGCCAAGGGCGTGTTCTCTGATGGGGCTGAGGTTTGCATGTGGGGCCTCTTATAGACACAGGACATCCTCTTAACCCATTGATGACTCTTCAGACTTGGTCTCGGTAGGGGAGAGCAGAAAAATGCAAGAAAATATTAAAAAGAAACAAAGAGAGAAGAGGGAAATGGGAGGGAAAGGAATATTTGGTGAGAAATCTTTCCTGTTCTCCCTGAGCCCACAAATCTTCAGGACCACCCTGGATATAAGTGAAAACATGCCAAAAAGAGGAAATGCTTTTCACAGAGCAGTTACATTTAACCTCTCAGCTTTAGAAATGCCAGGCTGCCATTTTCATAACTTATATAAGAACAGAGCTTTTTACCCTCGATTTCCATTAGTTACAAACCATTTTCTATTAGCAATCCATTATATAAAATGTGACAAAAATAAGCTCTTGGGAAACAGCATCAGTCATATCCATTCCCAGAGGCAAACTTTTTTCATCCCATTCTAAATCCTGGTTAGTAAACAAATCCATAAATCCATTTTGACAATGTCATCACATCAAGTACTGCCCTTTGGGAGGGAGGGAAAGGGGGTTGATCAGGGCAAGAATCAACTGTAGAGGAACGATAGAATCTTAAGTTAAAAAAACTTAACTGAGAGAAAATATTAACTCTACAGAGAAAAATAATTTTAGGACTATTACATCAACTTCACTTCCCTATCCATCAGCATTTGAATTAGGCCTTCTTCCACCAGGAATGAAGGTTCTTCCATATTCCGCAGGGAGAGGAAAATGCTCCCTTCCTAATTACACAGATCTGATGGATTTTTTTTTTGTGCCAAATCCAATACAGAAAATCAATCATCTTCTTTCATGTACCCTGATGAAACATCCTAAGAATAGTAGTTGTCTTTTGTTGTGGGCAAGGAGGGAGTCTGGGCTACACAGCAGTGGGATCATAGCACCTGTGTTCCATGTGCAAATGCTTTGTGAGGCACTCTTAAGGGATTGAAACATATGCACACATCCTACATCCTTTCATATGGCAAGGGGCTACATGACATTTTCCATTGTAAAATATAGCTTCCTGTTTAAAAAAAAATAGAAGTGTTACAAGAAAAAAAATCCTGGACTAGAGAAATTGCCTGGTTTATGCCATGAAGTTTACATAAACTAGTAATTTTCACAAGTTTGTTTTTGTCCTCATATGCTTTTCTAAGGAAACTCCAAATCAAGAACAGTAAATAGAACAGTAACATTTCGACTATGCCTATACCAGCAAATGACACAAGGGGATGCTCCCAGGCACTATAATTTTGCTGTGTGTATCATTCACTTCTGCTACAGATTTGACTTAATCTACAAGAAGCACTCTCAAACTATTTCCAGGCATAATTTGGAAGTTAACTTGGGTCCATTGCTAATAGGTGGTCTCAATGACTATTCTGGAGAGTAAGAGTTTAATAGCACAGCTACGAGCTGCTCATATATTGGCCTCAGGGCCAGGTAATGATCTGGCCTCATTGTGTTTACTAGTCTAGACTAAGTGCCAGACCAACGGTATTGTAAAAGCAAAACACACTCTGGTAGAGCTGCTCTTTCTTTCTTTAATCAGGAGACTCTCTGTGCTGAGTTATGTTAAGCTCTTCCATCAGTGACTCTTATGTGTCTCAGTGGCACCCACATCTCCTAGGAAGAGGAATGGGGAGAGAACTCACTTCTCTGGTCCCCATGACCATGGACTCCACATGTAGCCCAAACCACCCTTTGGTCAGCATTCAGCCAACTTCTCTGTTCCTCTTACTCCAAGCAATAGAAAGGACAACAGGAGTAACTCACTCACAGCTTAAATAATAACAGTTACATATGCTAGGGGGGTGATTACAGTTGGACAAAATACATTTTCATTTTACTTCTTATACTGATTTTGGAAAATATGCACCAACCCTCTTTATGAAATTTATTATATTTTGGTTGACAAAGCAAATGCCTGTGAAAGTTATGAAATGCCACACTGAGATTTCTGTGCAAACATTACATATATCTACATCTCTGATGTAAGTTTCCTCCTAAACCAGTTTTTCTTTCCCTTGCAATTCCTCACTGCCAAATAAATGTATTTCCAGCTGTATCTGTGGGAAACAAGCAGTGTCATGCAATGATCAGCTAGGAAATGCACACCTGTCATAAACTAAAGAGCATCTCATGGGATATATTGTATTCCATTCCCAACTTACCAAGAAAGGATACAATGGGAAAAAATGGATTGGTGTCAACTACCAGATGTTTCCAAGCCTTTCTAATTAGGTAAAAATTAAACAACTGCTATGGTCTATATTACAGATATTTTGCAGATGTGTAAGTCACATAAACATACAGAGCCTGATTTTCATTTACTTTGAGGCCTCTTTACACTGTTTTGGCATCACAACATCATTTAATATTAGTGTAAGTGATTTCTATTTGCATATTAAGATCCTTTTGTACTGTGAGAGTATAATAATCAATTGCTTATAAGGATGTCAAGATCAGGCCCATTGTATGTTGGGGAAGACTTTACTGAGGAATCTTGAGGGACACCAGTAGGAAAAAGAAGTCTTATTCTGCTTCAGTATTTACATTTCATTTAAAACAATTCTGCTAAGAACGAGTCAGGTTCAATTCTTCTGTACTGTACAGCTTAGTAAATGTCATTGCATATTTAATTGTAACTGTGATTAATTTGTTCATGAGGAACACAAAATGTTGAGCTATGTTTTCTTTACCCTCTCAGCCCTTTTCCTCGGGCTCTGCACAAACCCCCAAGCTGCAAAGTAATGCGGAAAAAAATAATCAAGCAAATCCTTCTTGTGTCAAGACAACAGGAGCTTTTCATCTTCCAGATTACAATGAGAGGGAAATGATCATCAGGCAAGGTAAAAGGACAAAATTTTAGTAAAAAATATCTAAGACTGAACCGAGTGAACTACTTCATTTGGCTCCTAACAGCAAAAGGGTGTGTGTGTGGGGGGGAATGGTTCCTGCGTTCTTTCATAAGAAGGCTGCTTTAGCTACCTCTTGGCAGAGATCTTTAAGTAACTCATAAATGAAGAACAAGATGAAGGTACGGATAATTCTGCTTGAAGAAATCAGATGTACTTTATATGTACCTTCACCCCAAGTAGTAAGGACCCAAACTCTCTGGAGTCAAATACACATTTCTAACCTGAATAATTCATCATGGGTTTTTATTCTTTTTTTTTTTTTTAAAGAAAAATATCCATTATACAAAGAGCTAAAGACAGGAACATGATTGACAATGCTTATCAGCATCTGTCTCCAGCTATTTCAAACAAGCTTTTCTCATACTCTTCAGTCTTGGATGCCTGTGTTAGTTGTGTGACAGCCATTCAGTCCCTCCACTCAGGACTCTGCTGCTGGAAAGAAAAGACTCATATGCCATAAGCTGAAGAGAAAGAATGCCTGGACTGAAAATTACTATTACTACAAAAGATTAGACAAACATACATTCACAGTGTATCATTTTGCGCTTGGAGAAGACTGAAGCATGGTTATTAATGTATTTGATTTCTCTCTTGGCATTCCTGAATCATTATTTGTCTTTTTAGCCATCTGGTCTAACAATTCTTCTTCGAGATGGGCAGGCAGACTGTGTGCTTACAGTAACCATCACTTTTGGTAAGGATGCTTTTATTACTATGAGCAGTATCTGTCTAAATGATATTGAACTACTTGAAAGAAGTTGTCCTAAAAGCTAACAAGAGAGCACGTGACTATTCTGATCAAAATGTGCCTTTTGCATGCTGCATTATGAATTGCCTGGAAAAAGGAATACTAAAGCTTGTCTAATACTAAAGTTAGTCTAACCTACACATTCAGCTACATTTGAGTTTTGTGGAATACAGAGAAATCTGGTCCAGATTCCTTGTTTCATTTCATGTTCCCTTTGTGAATACATCCAAAACTACAAGGAGTGAGTAGCTTTTAACCCACATCAGTCTACACAGAGCATGATAATGAAAGCTGCCGCCTGTTAATGGACGGCATGTGCAGAAGTAACCTCATACATGGGCTGGCAGTGCAATGAGAGCCCAGGAGACATCAACAGTTGTGTTACAAACACCATTCCAATAATGCAAGATATTGCTAAGTGTGCATTTTAGCCTAGAAACCACTCATATGGCCTATCCTACTTCATGTAGTCAGTGTTGCAGGATAACTAAAGAGCATCTCTTTCCTCCTTTTCTGCATTTCAGCCATGTTATTCTGTGTTCTCAATACTTTATTTTCATAACTTTTCTGTATCCTTTCTTTGCTTACAAATTCTGCCCGTGTTTCTCTACTCTCACGCAAAATCTTAAGATTTTGTTCTACCACTCATTAACCCTCTTTTTCCTTCAAATCATCATTCTTCCTTGTGGAAGAACAAGGATGCTTTCACGGCATGATGCAGTGTTACCCAGATGCAGTTGAACAGGCTCTGGACTGGACAGCATTAGCATGAACTACCAGACTTGGTTTTCTTTGCTAGCTACACCCCAGAGAACTGTTAGCATAGCTCTGCTACTTGTAGTGCCCAAGCCCTGGTGCTTTGGGCAAGTGCAGACATTGCTGCATCTCACTGTGTCAGCGCACGCTGAACACACCTGCCTCACTCAGGGGCTCAGCACAAGGATCAACCACGTATTTTCTTTAGAGAATAAACTTTCCCAGTTCACTCAAGCATGAAAAAAAGAAAAAAAAAGCTGCAAGGGTATAATTCAGGGTGAGGTGCAGGTCACAGGAAAAAAAAAAAAAACAAAATACACTGGTAACCTTCCTAGCTCCTTCTCTCTACAGCACCAGCACCAGACAGTTCAACACTGATAACAAATGGGCTGCATCCAGCACACCGTTTTACTTAATGGAGGCATCAAAGAAGGCAGACTGACAGCTTCTCCTTTCCTTGCCTTTCAGCAGAGCCCAGCAGTTAGCTAGGATGTGTTAGTGAGATTTTGACTTAGGAGATGGGATCAAGAGGATTACAGGAGAAGTGGGAAGAGGCTGCTGCACCCTCATCCACAGCAGGGAGCATACTGACCACTCCTACCCCCTGGACTCCCAAAGGATGCTTCCAGCCTTGCCCCACGCCTGCCCAGCTGCATCTCCCAAGGCCTTTCTTAAGACAGCAAGAAGCTATGAGTCCCACAGTATGGGGACCAAACTGAAATACACAGCTCCTTTACATGGATCAGGAGCATTTTCTTTCATTTTCCACTTGTCCAAAAAAGCTGCATGTATGTGAACCTGTCAGACAGAGGAACAAGTTGTCTGGAGCTCCTGGAAACTTCTCCCAAGCATCTACATCACTGAATGGCTTTGGGAAATGTCAGTAGGGCTGTAGGGATTGGAGCCAAGGCAATCTCAGTGGGTATTCAGGATGAGGAAAGGAAATTTACCAGCCTTGGTGAACAGTGGGGACAGATACCTCCATGTCCCCCTTCTGACTGCCGACCCAACCATCCAATGAAATATTCCTCTTTATTACAGTGCAAGGGACAGCCCTCACTTGCCTCTCTGGCTAGAAAGACCTTTGTGCCATAATAAGACACACTAGACCTCCCAATTCCCTCCCTTCCTCCTCCTCACTGCCCTGCCCAACCTCACCAAATAAGAATTTCCTTTCTCCAATAACATTCCCTTTCCTTCCGTTGATCATGACAGCACTTCCTACACCCCTGTATTTGCAGTGGCGCTGACACAACTGAGGAAGAGGCTGTCTGAAAATTCCTCGTATTATGGGGAAAAGGTAGCCAGAGCCATGAGGGTCCCACAGGTGGGACCTGCAGATCCTGCTGCCCTCCCAAGGAGGGAACACACCTCTCCAGCAGGGCCTGGTTCCATTGGGTGTTCCCTCTGCAGCACCCCCAGCATCATGAGGTATTCTGTAAGCAGACACCCCTCAAATAGCTGTTCTTCTGCAAGAACACCACGGACAGAGGAAGTTTCTCCATTCCCCTTTGTCTCTGTATCCCACTGCCTTAGGCAAGCACATCATTGAAGGAGCCCTACGGTTTCACTTCCAGCAGCTCCTTTCCCCAGCACCTCTCTGAGCCCCTGACCACCAAGACAGCTCTCCCCTGAGACTCCCCAACAGGGTGAAAACTGCTGCTTGAGGGCCCCATGACCAACCCAGCTTTTGAGATGCAGCAGACACAACAACAACAAAACCATTTGTGAAGGGATTTAAGTACATCTGGTCCTTTAATGAGTTTGTAGCTTGGCCCCTCCAACACAACTGAGGGGATAGAAGTGAGTAGGAATCAAAGGATCCCTTTGTCCCATACCAGCACCAAATACAATATATCACCAAACCTCAGCTGTCTTAATAGCTTCCCTTCCCAAACACACCCCAGCCTTGTAAAACAAAAAGAGTCGTTACACCGCGGGCCTCACCTTAAGGAAGTTTACCGCTGATCTGTAATCTCTTGGTTTTTTATCTCTGAAGAAAAGGCAGTGGCACATCTGAAGGAGCCTCTAAGTCAATCCCTGCAGCCCTGTTTGCTTACCCCTGCCATGTGCCTCCTCAAGAGTTAAACTGTAAACAAGCCAGCTCCCACTTTCAGTAAAATTCAAATAAAGTCTTTGTCAAGCTGCACTGGGAATCTAAGGAGTCAGAGCAAAAACCACTGGCACCAGACCTTTGAATGGGGAATTAAATGGGATGTCTTTTTATTCTTTTATTTCTTTTAAAAGAGCAGTCTGGTTCTGACTATAGCAATATTTTTATTCTGAATATTATCATTCTTACCACAAAGAAGGAGCAGGTAGAATTTCTGCTCTTGATTGTAAAGCAATTCAACACGCTCATATTGACTGGGACAACACTGAATTCCTGAGCCTGAAAGCTATCAGTGAGTTAGGCCCCCTCAGAAATCCTCTCCTCAAAACCAAGGTATTTCACAATAGGTGCAACTCTGAGTGTCTGAAATGAAGCATTCAAGTGCAAAGAAGAGAGGGATTTTGGAATTTGGTCCATGGTTATGAACACCTTTCTATTGGATTGATCAATTATTACACATCAATTCACAAGCAAAACAGATCACTAATTTTTCTGCATATACCCATAACTTCATTATAGCAATACTAAGCTTAATGAAAAAAAAATCTGAATCCTGTACTGCTAAGTGATACAGAGGAAAAAATACAAAGATTTAACAAAGATCATTTTACCTAAGTGTGTCCAAATTGACTAAACAGGTGGATGTGAGAGCTTTAATTAACATAAGCAGTGTTCGAAATTCTAATCAATCTACGAAATCAACATATCATCTTTCTAAGAGGCTGATGAAGCCTTCAAAAACATGTTTAGCTAGTTCATCATGCACAGAACCAGAAGTAAATGGATTTAAACTGAAGCAAATGAGGGTCGGGTTAGATGGTGGGTGAAGCACTTGTGAAAGACTGCCTAAAGGAGGCTCAGAGATGTCTATCACTGTAATTCCTGAGAACAGTTTAGATAAATTTGGCAAGACATATATAATAATACATACATACATACATCCTTCCTTGGCTCTTGAAGGAACAAATATTGTACTCAGTGCAGCTCATTGTGATGTGTTATTGCAGCTGTGGTATTAATTTTTAATAATATATTTACTACCTAGTACTTAAGAAACACATATTGTCTGCTTGCATTTATGTAACTTCCTTTCCTTATTTGACAGATAAGAACAGAAAAAAATGTCTCATTATAACCTTTAACAAATCTATGGCAAAGTCAAGTTTCAGGTTTTTCAGTTCCTTTCTGTCATATTCACTAATAGGATGTAACAGTTCTTCCTAACGGGCTAAGCAGAGCTAGGCTGGGTTCTAGAGGCATTAACCCAGAGTTCCCTTGCTATGGTTGGCTTGTTTCAAACAAAATATCATTTAAAGCAAGCTTGATTTGTTCTACCTATAGCAGCTGAACTTGCACAAATTTTCCCTTTGCTGTCATCTTGACATCATAAAAGAAGTCTCAAGAGCTTTATGAGCTGACCGATTCAAAATACATTTTTCAGATTTTATTAAAGGCATCCATAAACCCACCTAATATCGAGTTCTTAAGAAGAAAAATATCTTTCTTCTTGATCTTATTTTTTCTTAAAAACCAACATAGGTAATACGTGGAAGGCTTTTCATGCAGAATTGTATTGGAGGCCAACACGTCTGTGTTTGTTTTTGAGAAAACATAAACAAAAAATTCACTTGCAATACATGACCTTCTTAGAAATTGTTTAGTATTTCAAGAATCATATTTGAGATAAGAATTGTAATAAAGTGTACTAGAAGTAAACCAGACAAAGCTAACAATGAATCATACTCAGGTAATGACCTTGCAGAGAAAAAGCTTTGAAAGCTTAAACTAAAATAGAGACTTGAGCAGCTAATAGGACATGTGGAAAGTTCTGAGATAAGACAAAATAAACCTGAAATACTCAGAAGTGTGAACTTAAAGGCATGCAAACAAGCTTGGCTCTGCCTCATCACCAACATCAGTTTAGACTCCTTCCTGGCTGTGTGCATCCTAGGAATATTTTCCTGAAAAGTAGTTTGCTGAAGCAAAAGCTGGGAGAATGGAAAAACTCATTATTTGTTATATTATTGGAAATCTGAACTTCTTGGATCTGTCTCTTTGGTCTCATTTGCCAAGAAGCATAATGCACTGGTAGAATAATTTGAAAATTAAGGAACATTTAACTGACTATGACATCATTTTCCATTTTGGTTTGGTAAATGTTTTAAAGTATTTCAAGGATTGCTAGTACTGCTTTTTTTTAGTACCATTGTTGCATCCTATCACTTAGTATGCATTAGCATGCACAATATATCTGTTTGCATAAATTGTGGTACATATTCCAACACTTATCTTCAGTAGTTGTCTCCAGGTCAATCATAATTGTACCCAAGCTTGTACATTTGATCTTTGTTAAAAAGACCAATTGCCTCTACTTTAAGTTGCACTTTAACTGTTTCTTAAGATGTCCCTCATTTAAGGACACAGTGAAGGATGTTCCTAGGAGAACAGGAATGGTCTTTGTGGAAGCTGAGGGCCACCTCAGGCCAATACATATCAGTAATTTTGGTTCCTGGGCTACACTTGACAAAGGTGAGTTAGGTACTTAGGACCTAAAGGAATGAGGAAGAGATTGATGCTCAGAAGGAATATTCACACAACCAACATGCTGTGGAGGTTAACCTTTCTGAAGTCCCATATATACATAGGACCACAGTCTGAAATTCCAGTAAGAACTGGAATTCCCCAGAACTTCCCCAGAGCTTCCTCAGAACAAGTCTTTGGGCATGGGAGCATTGATTTACCCATTATTGCAATAAATTCAGCGGTAATGCAGTTTACCTCTTTGCAAGACATGGTTAGAACATTTCTCCGTTTGAGCATTTCCAGCCACAACTCCTATTATGCCAGACAGTCATAACCAGACATTCCTCAGCTGGGGAGAGAGACAGACAGAGTGAACACTTTCTACCCTTCACATGGACCAGGATAAAAGACATGTATCACATCAAAAGAGCCCACCATGTATCATGCAAGGAACCCATCAAAAGATCCCACCATGATTTTTCAGCCCAGCAAGGAGATCAGCCTTTGATGGGGGAGAGTTTTGGATCCCAATCCCACTTCCACACGTTTACATATTTTAAGTTAATACTTTGTTAATTCCAAACACACAAGCAATCCCAAAGTGCAGAGAAAACCACTTAAATGAGATGAATAGCAGGCACCAGAGCCCTTGCACTACAGTAATCATCTCGAATTCTTCCTTTGGACAGTTTGTTCTGGATGTTTGCATACACAGATTAGCTGACAGCATATAGGTGCCGGCTTGAGTGAGGAGGAGTGAGATGATTGGTAAGGCTTAACTAATCACAAATACACAGGCCTACTTTTCAGGAAATGATCCCAAAAAAGATTTTTATGTTGAATCACTGAGACAGTAAGCTAGGAATAGCACACACATTAAAACCAAAACCAAAACCTCAAAACCAAATGAGAACAGGCAAGAACAGAACAAGAACATCCTGGCAAGATATTTCCTCTTCGCAACTTTTTTTCCTTCTTTCCCATGCTCTCACCAACACATCAACATACTGGGTGTTTAGCTATCATCTATTTCAGAAGAGATTTATTTTAACAAAAATAAAGCTATTAATAACAATAAGGCTTATTTCAATAAAATTCAGACATTCTAACCAACAAAGAAAAGACAGAAATATTTATTTCTTAGTATGCCTTCAAAAACAGATCTTGGTAACAAAGACCTACATTATAGTTCATGCTAGTTTAGCCATAAGACTATGACAAGTTAATGGAGATAGGTGGGTACAACGAAATAAATTAATTGTTAGGCAGACAGGTGGAAGAAGAAAAAGTAATAACGTGCATCTCTCCTCATTTTGTATTCTTATGAACTTAATTCTGTGTCAGTCTACTCCTTTAGCACCACCAGTGGCAGTCAGCAAGGTCACCAGGAGTCTGAGTTGGAGAGTTCTACTCCACCCATGGGAGCAGCAGCTTATGAAGAGGTAAGTGACCGGCTGAGGGTGAGAACAAAGGAGACCATAATTCTGAAACCTGCCAGAATAAAAGTACACCAGTCTGTAACATAAAGCATTTCCTTTAGACTCTTCTGGGAAAGGGAGGACAAGAAACTAGCATACCAGTATGTCACTACAACGTTTTCATAAGGTTGACTGCATCTGATCTATAGCACTATTTTGACCTAGCACCATATTTTCTATCAGGAAGTCTCAATGGACCATGGAAGAAACACCAAGTTCAAGTATGGAAACAAGAAGTCCAAGTTGAAAGAAGGCAAGCGCACAACAAGAAGCAGAAAACATTGCGTAAACTATTTTGAACAAATACACTGAAGGGATTGAGCCAGGCATTCTCTTCAGGTTTAGCTGTTGCAAGGGAAGAGAGAGGATTTATTTCTATCTACTCTTGAGCCAGTCTAACCTGTTATGCCATAAAGGATTATTTCTCTATCTGGGTTCATCCCTTACTTCTTCCCCTCCCTTTCTTATTAAGTTGAAGAGACACCACATTTCATAAATGAAGGTGGAAGAACCTACCAGGTGTGTTGGGTTTGCAATGTGGCTTCTTTAAGAAGCTACTAGAAAGTTTCTTAAGGGTCCAACAAAGCAAATCCCAGCTGGGCTCCCAAGGCCAAACTCCCAAACCCTGTTACTGACAAGGCCAGCCAGGCCAATCAGCGCCAGTCACAGCACCTCTGGGAATCACATTTTAGAGACAGAAAAATGCAAACAGCTGCATTTTGCCACCAGAGAAGGGAGTGAGAAGATGTGAGAAGCTTTGCAGACACCAAGGTCAGTGAAGGGGGGGGAGGAGGAGGTGCTGAGAGAAGATTCCCTGTGGCCTGTGGAGAATACCATGGTGAAGCAAGTGTCCCCTGCAGCCCATGGAGGATGAAGAGATCCCACTTGAGAGAGGTACCTGGGCCAGGCAGGAGCCTACCGTGGAGCAGGTGGAGGAATAGGGAAGAATCTGTGACCTACATTGGAGCAAGCCCCTGACAGCACCTGCAGCCCATGGAGAGAGATAAGAGGCAGAGAGACAGAGGCCCATGCCAGAGCAGGTTTTCTGGGGGTGCTTGTGACTCTGTGGGGGACCAGGCTGGGGCCAGCAGTCTGGGACTGAGAGACTGAGAGACATTCTATGAGTTTATAGCAGTGACCCACTCTGGGGCAGTTGGTTTAGAACCAAGGCCCTGTGGGAGAGGACTCACGTGGAGAGGGTCGAGGAGGACTGTCTCCCATGGGTGGGACCCCAAGGAAAGAATGTGAGAAATGCCCCACCCCACCCCCCCTTCAAGAAGGAGAACAATTCATGAGGAAATGACCAAAGACTGAAGCCTCCATTCCCTATTTCTGTCCCTTTCCCCCGTGCCATCCTCGGGAGGAGAAACATAAATAGAGTGAAGTCTGTAAAGAAGGGATGGGTGGAGGGGTGGTGTATTAAGAGCTGTTTTGTACTTCTCATTATCTGACTCTGGTTTCTGTGTATTTCTGTAGTGTAGTGTAATAAATTAGAGAGTTTTCTTGCTTTTCTTCTGTGTTGAGTCTGTTTCTCCCATGACATTGATTGCAGAATGATCTCTCCCTGTCCTTATCTCAACTCCAAAGCCTCCCAACATGTATTTTCTCTCCTGTCCTGCTAAGAGGGGAGTGACAGAGAGATTTTTGTGGGAGTCTGGCCTCCAGCCAGGTTCAAACCACCACACCAGGAAGGACACCTGAGCAGTAGTGGAGAGCAGTTCTGGCAGCAGCAACAGGAGTCAGGCACTGATTTGTTGTATTTAGGAAAGGAAAACATAATTAAGACCAAGACTTGCTAACACACACCCTGTGAAATACCTGTTGATGATGGTGGTCAAGCATGGAAGCTTAAGACCTTGAGTCTAGTGTCACAGGCCTCAGACCTAACTCTGCTGCAGAACATTATGGCTGATTTGTAACTGTCTGACAACACCTCAGTCTGTTTAAGGGAGATGGTTAAATCAATCTAATCTGTAAAATAGTTTGAGATCTAGGGAAGTGTATGCTATGGAGATGTTCATATCACCTTGAACTAACACTGAATGGGAGTTGGATCTAGTTCACATAGTAATTCTTTTTCATTGGCTGATTTGGAGGTGTCCAGTACCAGAAGCACCTATAGACCAGGGCTATTTGAGACCTGACCAGGCAGGAAGCAACCTCACACCCTAAAGACAGATTTTGCATGATGCAATGAAACCGGGCTCAGTTCCTGCATGTGTAATGTTGCCCAACTCAGGCATGAAAACCAGGTTACATCAGACTTTCTGAGCTCATAGGAATTAACTTCACAGGAGGTATCTCGCTCAGCACACCACAGAGGTGCAAGCAGGGTCGACTGCAGCTTCACAACCTTTAAGACCAGAACTGCTAAGTTTTGTTTCCCACAACTGTCCCAGCAGCCGCGTTTCATCGTTTCCCTTCAGGCTGTTGCTGACTGCAGTCCAACATAGCCAAGGGAAGGGATAATAAGGAAATGTCGATGGAGGGAACGTATGTTGTTACATAAATGCTTCCATAGGCCTGACTACTGTTTCCTGAGAAAGGAAACTCCATTCATCAAGTCTGTAATCAACTGACATCTCATCAGCAGGGGAAATGAGGAAGGCACTTGTGAAGGGAGAAATCTGTCCCTCTAACATATAAGAACTGTTTTGCTTTGCATGCCTAATCTGTGAGGTGACTAGTGTTTTAGCCGCAGTGCTATAATACTCACATGGGAAACATTAAGTTAAATATTACAAAATTAAAGTGTAAGAGTTATTGGAAACTAGAGCTGAGCAAAATATTAGAATTTTCATCCTGGGGGAAATTCTAATATTTCAACATTTGTTTTCTTCCAAAATTAGGATGGAAATGTTGAAATACCTCTTTTTTTCATATAATGAATGTGTTCTCCACCACTTTGACATTAAACTGAATTTGACAAAGGTGTTACAACTTCTCCTGGGAATTGTTTTTAAGGTACCTTGTACTTAGAACGTGTTAACAAGATATATTTTAGTTGGGTTATTGAACCAAAACTGTAAAAAAATGCTTGGAGTCAGGCAGAACATTCATTTCATCCTTTTTTCCTCTCGGGATATTTAACCCTTGTATTTCCTTTATCACAGCAAGGAGGGGGAAGGGGGAAGAGAAAGAAAAATAGGGAAAAAAATATTGTTCTATTCTAAAGGGAAACAGGTTTTACAATAGAGAAGTCATGCCATTCTATTTTAAATTATTCAACAATGTTCTGGATTTTGTGCCTGATCCTCAAAACTAAGGATTGATTCTGGTTCTTTCTTTGGTTAAAGTTCAAAGTAAAAAAAATAATTTTGATTCTCATGTTGTTGCCAAAATTTATTATTATTATGGATTAGTTTGGTAAATGGTTTCAATTGTTTTACAACTGAATTTATCAAGAAAAAAAATCAATTAAGAGATCCATATTATTTTTGCTCTTCATAGGCTTCTTGATTTGATGGCATCCCTCTAGCTGATCTTAAGTTTGAAAAATTGAAATGGATGCTTCTAGCTGATCTTCAGTTTCAAAATTGAAATGGTATCCTGGCATAGTTCAACACTCTGAAATCCTCTAAAAGTAGCATCCTCAGAATTTACAATTTTTTGCCTCTTCAAAAGGAATATTGCTATTGTCCTGGTATTGTACTGCTGAGTGCTGCTTGCTGGATAGATCATGTTTGTTCTAAGAGTATTGGTGGTATGGTGGTTAAAGTTTGGTCACTTACTGCGTGGAGGAAGTAACAGCAGAATGGAAAATACTCAGAAAAAGGCCTCTGTGGAGATGAAAAGTTATCTTGCTGCAATTAAAAACACTCTAAGGCATTGGAGAATCAAAAAGGGGACTTTGGTGTCCAGATTCTTTTTGCAGATTTAATCAGACTAGATATTTTCCACTTACACACAGATCATTCATTGGTCTGATGTAAGTTCAGTTTGCTGGTATTTCTAGACATCTGAGGTCTTGGACCCTGTTTATTTAATAGAAAAATAGAGCTTGAGACCTCAGATGTCTATATACACACACATTTTTTAACATCCCTGTTCATTTTTTTTTTTTTGCTGTTCTCATACAAAGGCTAAAGGTTATGGGTTTTAGTTTAAACATAATATTTTCACGGTTCATAAGAAAATCTGTATTAGTTTACATTTTTGGCAACTTTCATTATACCCTAGTGATTCCTAAAAGTCCTTGTACTTTCCTGCTGGTGAGAGATACTTTCCATAAAATAACACACAGTAATTATTAACTCACTGTGATGTATTTTGTTAAGGTGCAGAGAGCATATTCAAAGAACTCAATTTATTCCATGTCCGGTTTTGTGGCCATATTTTCCAGTTTAAAATTATTTAATTGCAAAATGTACTTTCTAAGCAGTATTAGAAGTTTGGCTAATGAGAAAGACAGGAGCTAATCCTAGTTAGTTGTAACAGCCCCATATCCCTCATGCTTGACAGGCAGATACAGTTCAGGTGACTTAAGGTTTTAAAGGTTCTGTACACTGCAGAAGGGTTGTTTTCAAAAAACTCTAAAAATTAGTTCAGAAATTCCAACTCTATTCTCTGGCATGTTCTCAAGGTTTATGCCTGAAAAAAATATTTTGGAAGGCCAATGAAGTTTTATCTTCAGTACACGGATGAAAAAAACCCCTTCTAATATATTTTCTTCCAAAGGATCCCCAACTTGCCAAAATGTGTAGATTCAGCAAATTTTAAATAATGCACATAGGAAGCCATAGGATTGTATGCCACACACACGCATGGTGCTGCTCAACTGAGTATCTTTCTGAGAGAGGCAGCAATATGATCCAGCAGACACTTTATATAAAATACTGAGTGAGTTTGCTGACAATATCAAGCTGTGTGGTGTGGTCAACATGCAGGAGGAAAGGGACCCAGAGGGTCCTTGGCAGGCTTGAGAGGTGGGCCTGTGTGAACTGCATGAAGTTCAACAAGGTCAAGTGCAAGTTCAGTATCCCAGACTGCATTAAATGCATGGACAGATCAATGGAGGCAACTCAGCCCCATAATGTTCATGAGACCCCCACCTGCAGTTAAGCAACCAGCTCTCGGGCCCCATAATAAGAAAGACATAGAGCTGTTTGGAGAGAGTCCATGAAGGTGATCAGAGGGCAGGAGCACCTCTCCTATGAAGACAGGATGAGAGAGTTGGGCATGTTCAGCCTGAAGAAGAGAAGGCTCCACGGACACCTTATTGCAGCCTTCCAGGAACTGTTTACGAGGGCATGGAGTGAGAGGATAAGGGGTAATGGGTTTAAACTAAAAGAGAATATATTTACATTAGAAGTTAGGAAGAAATTCTTCTCTGTGAGGGTGGTGAGGCCCTGGCAGAGGTATCCCAGAGAAGCTGTGGCTGCCCCCTCCCTGGCAGTGTCCAAGGCCAGGTTGAATGTGGCTTTGGGCAACCTGGGCTAGTGAGAGGTGTTGCTGCCCATGGCAGGGGATTGGAACTTGATGATTTTAAGGTCCCTTCCAACACAAACCAGTCTGTGATTCTATGACTCTATGAGATGTTTGGCTACTGATATGGTGAAGGGAAACTGGTCAACCTTCACCCAGACTGCCCGAGTTTAACATTCTGGCATTTTGGATGAAGAGCAATCCAAATTATGGGGATTATTCCTCAAAGATGTATTTTAAGACCTGCATCCCTTTGCTGACTATAGGTGCAGATACAGACACATGGCATTTGTTCACAATAGGTGCTTAACATTATGTCCCCGACTGATACTGTTCTGGAGTTGCTGTCACAAGATTTCCTGGGGTAAGGAAACGTACCCTGTTGAGTAGTCTAAGGCTTGTGCCTTTGCAAGGGATCCTTATGTGCTGCTGCATTTAAGATGGTGTTGGTGCAGGACCATACATGCCCAGGTTTTCTGTGAATCTGTGGGAAGAGTACACACATAGTAGTGCTGCAAGTGCTTTTTCGATGGCTATTCAACATCAGAAGGGGCAAGTGCTGAATACTGTGCCGGGGTCACAGCAACCCCATGCAATGCTACAGGATTGGGGAAGAGTGAGCACAGGTCTTATGAGGAGAAGTTGAGGTCCACGAAGGTGATCAGAGGGCTGGAGCACCTCTCCTATGAAGACAGGATGAAGAAGTTGGGCTTGTTTAGGCTGAAGAAAAGGAGGTTATAGGGAGACCTTATCACTCTCTACAACTACCTGAAAGGAGGTTGTAGTGAGGAGGGTGTTGGTCTCTTCTTACAAGTGATAGACAAGAGGAAATGGCTTTGAGTTGCACAAGGGAAGGTTTAAGTTATATATGAGGAAGAAATTCTTCACCAAAAGGGTTGTCAGTCACTGGAACAGGCTGCCCAGTGACGTAGTTAAGTCATCACCCCTTGGATGTATTTAAAAGATGTGTAGATATGGTGCTTAGGGACATGATGTAATAATGGACTTCGCAGTGCTAAGTTAACAGTTGGACTTGATGATCTCAAAGGCCTTTTCCAACATAAACAATTCTGATTACACAATTCTATTGATTAATGTATCATTATCTTTTTGCAGAATTCAAGGAACTTAATTTCTTTTACGTTTTTACAGTCTCTCGGGAGTTATTTTCTCCAGGTCCCTTTTGAATGTCCATATTAAATTTATATGTCCTAAATTTGGAATATATTAATACTTTTTCATTATCCACTTTAAACTGATAATGATTAAAATTTTATATACCCATGCTTATAAAAACTTTGTTGACTAGCAGAAGCCTATAGGCACTTACAGAACAAAAAAGATGTAACCAAAATAAATAGTTCTGATAGTATGAGATGTCCATTTCACAGAAATGTGGTTTATTGTGTATTTTATATCTCACAAAAAAAAAAAAGTTGAACATTGATCAAATTCTGTACATATTTAAATAGTTGTTTCTTACATTTCTTGAAAAAAATATCTACCAAAAATCACCTCCACAGGCATCTCATGTAACTTGTTACTTTGAAGTAGAAAGTAGAGCCATGAGCAAGAATATGAAGCAAAACACAATACTGGTGGTCTTTCATATAATCTCACACAGAGTTCCAATGCAAGTAGATTCAAGCAAGCAATTTCAGATAAAGATAAATGTATAAGCAGGAAGAAGGAACATCTGCCCAAATTCTTAGCTTTTTATTTCCTTGCCATGGCTTTCAACTGGGTTGTATACTTCACTTTGTAGCTGTTGAGTCTACAGAACAGCATACAGTGAAGAAAAATATTAAAATAAATTAAACAATGCAAAGCAGTAGTGATTATGAATGGAAGCTCTACATTAAGCTGCACAAGGGAACACTGCTGGAGACAAGCTTTAAATGAAGTTTTGATTATTAGCGGTATAACATAATGAGAAACTAAGGAAATGCAGTGCTGCATTTAATGAGGGCTCTGGACAGCTGTACATATCTTCATATTTTGCCCAATAAGTGAAATGACAAAATTAAAATCCATGCTGAGCAGAAGATCATCTGCTACCTTCCTATCAGTACATG
This sequence comes from Heliornis fulica, assembly GCA_013399135.1. Taxonomy (NCBI): domain Eukaryota; kingdom Metazoa; phylum Chordata; class Aves; order Gruiformes; family Heliornithidae; genus Heliornis; species Heliornis fulica. The sequence continues at coordinate 604,257 of VXBZ01000396.1, read as the reverse complement.
CTTTAGATGCTTCCCCACTCATAGTAATGTCACGTGTTCATCACAGCCCATACACTTTTCAGAAGTAAAAGCCCAAAGTCAGTAGCTTCAACACAGTGAAAAGTTAAAAGTAACTGTTGATAGGCTGGATGTGTATACTAGCAGTTGTACGCTTATAGCTTACTAAGGAAAACAGAGACATTGCTGTAGACTTTGAGAAGCAAAAGCAGTCCTGCACTGTTTTAGTTGAAACAATTAAAAAAATTATTAATACCAAACTATCACTTACACTCATGCATTGTATTTCACATCTCATTCCAGGTTCTTTTCCCGTTGCTTAAAATATTTTCACTGCTCCATTTCTTCATATTCTTTCTTTTATAAATCCTTTGTCTGGACATGATGAATGAGTTGCTCTTTTCTATTGACTTCAGTCTATTGGGCAAATTCTGAACATGCTGAAACAACTCATACACATTCATTTTGATAATGTGTCTGGTGTCATGTTTTACAGAGTACTTAAATTACATATGTAGTCACACACATACTGTGGTTTAACTTTTGAAATATATTCAATTTAATATGGTTTTCAAATCACAATATCTCCCCTCCCCCACAAAAATTAAAAAAAAGCATAAGCTCTTCAACTCTGAATACAAAATAAGTATTCTATGTGTTTTGTATCAAATCAGAACCAACTGGCTTGAAAATTTCTTTAGGGCAAAAGGATGGGACAAAAAGCCCTTGAAATAAAATAATTCTATGGATCTTGGATGATTCTTAGTGAGGAAGCTTTCATAATGATCTCATAACCTAGGTTATGTTATTTCTGAAATGATAAGCCTATGCACTCAGCTTTGCAAGCAGTAAAAATCTAAGCCAAAGATAGTAAATTGTCAGCTCCAAAAGCTGAACTCCTCAATGAACCATTGCAATGAAACTGCACTTGCAGGAATGAGGAAAGACTATAGGATTTGTTTAATACCTACACTCGAAAGAAGAATTGCTCTTTTCATACCTGAATTTGTATTTCAAATGTTAAAATATTCTCAGGGGGAAATTATGTGAACAAAAGTCTAGGCATTGCTATGTACCTAACACACCAGCCTAGATGGGAGAATTTTCATGTCATTAAGCATGAAAGTATTAAAAAAAAAATTTTTCCCCTTTATTTCTGTAAAATGCAATACCTTTTCATCTTATATCTTTTGGAACAGCAAAACCCACCAATACCATGTGTTGTCTGAATGGCTGGGTTCCAGCCAAGGCAAAGCAATCTCAGCAAGAAAAAGGAGCTTTGGCAGCACCCAGATGAATTATATCCTCAGACAGGGAAAGCAACTGTGGCTCCTCAAACAAAAATTCATCTTGGAAAAGGCAATAATCCAAAGCATCAGTAAAAAGTAGGTAAATATCTTGCTTCTGTGATCCTGTTAGTAATTTCTAGGTATTATAACTACGGTGAGAAAAGAGCCTGTCTAATCCCCAAACTGCCAATTTTTCCTCATTACTGAATGGGAGAGCACTCTGGCCTCCCTCAACATCCAATTCTTTCCATTTTCACCAATTTCATGCATTCCACTTTGAAATTCTTACTAATATTTTCAGTCTTTTGGAGTTTCTTTGTGGGTATTGCTTAGACTTAACTTACCCTTATTCTTAACCCTCCTCCAATCCTCCATCCTATTACTTTTTATATACAGGCAAGACTGGAAAGTCACTGCACTGCTGAGATTTTGAGCCTGGAATATTTCTGCAAGTCTACAGCTTCCAGCAAGTTATTCATGCCGCTCGATAGTGTGCCCTTAACAATAGCAGTTATTAGGAGCTATATTGCAAGTGCTCATTTTCAGTGAAAGGTCTGTCTAAGCTCCTGTAAAACTGTTAAGTTATAAATCACTTCACTCTGTTATTATAAAAAAGCGGTAGCACACAATTAGCAATATAATTATAGAATTATTGCGCTCCACAAATTATACTGCCAGGCCCCCAACACATAGCTCCAGGGCCCCAGTGCAGCCAGATTTTTTTTTTCCTTCTAAAGCAACACATGTGTCAAGATGGATTAGAAAGCTTTTTCCAGATGCATGATCTTAGGGCTTTTCTCCTTTTTTTTTATTCCTTTCCCCTTTTGCTGCCAAATCTTTTTTATCTTTTGAAATGTCTTCTCTAAGAAAACATACAAATCAAGTTATGATTAAGATCTAGCTGAAGGCGGTGAAGCTCAGTGTAAGACTCCAAATATTAGCAGGCCTAGCTTGCATCTTGAAGTGAGGATGCTTGTGTGATAGTCAGCCTAAAGTCAAGATGTGAGCACATGGTAGAAAACGCTCACAACCCACCATTAGAGCAGGGAGCTGAAGGCCAGCTTCCCTCTGTTCCCAGAAAGAATCTCTGGGATCACAGAATATGATCAACCTGCTCTGAAGGAAGAGTGGAGTGCCGCAGCTAAGGCCCTCCCTTTCTCCAGAGCAGGGCCCACCAGGCCTGCCTGCCACACATGGCAAGACAATAAAATACGGCACGTTTCCCCAAAGTTTGGGTAAGCCTTGTTAACCGACAAGGGTCTTGAGACAGAGCAGTCGGCTGTTTTCTACATCCACGTACTTAAAATGAGTGGTAGCACCCGACTTCTATTTACAGAAACATGACTGCAAGTAGGCAGACAAATTAACCCACAGACCCCCAAGGAAAGTCAGAAGTCGGTTACCTTTCACAAAAATTGACATTTCCAGGGAGGTATCAGGATCTCCTGTGTTACCTGTTCACATAACACAGTTTAACACACAAACATGGACATGGCCCTAATCACAATTTTAACATAGCAGCAAATATTTCTGTCTTTTTATAGCAGGGCATGGGGGGTAGGGAGAAAGTAATCCTTTCTCTTTTTTTTTTTTTTGTCCTCACATGGTCAGGCAGCTGCTGAAACCTCCACTCTAACAATAAAAGACTGGGAGTCACCAGGACTGGTTTGCATTCTCCAAGAGCAAAACTCAATAACAGCAGCTGATGCATCTGAAGCATCTTTGGCAACTTCCTGTTTGAGACACAATGGTATTTTGGGGGAACTTGAAGCAGGGGAGAAGCTGTGCAAGGTAAACATCACAGCAAACGTTTCTAGGGAGACCAGAAGTTAAATCACAGAAGGATTTCCAGGTTGCCATGGGCTGTGGATCTACTTCAGTCAGAAGGCATCCTGCCTCACTGTCTGGGTTCAGGCTGCCACATAGCTGCATGCTATAATTAGTCTGATCGCTGTGCACTTATTTTAATGAGTAGCAAAGCAACTGCTTGAGTTGCCTGTAGCTGGCCTGGTGTGGCAGCCTATAAATTACAGTTCTATTACCTACACTTTGGAGTTAAACTTCCTAAAGACCTTTCTCTGCAATTTGCTAATTATTGCAATTTTGATAATTTTATATGACCACCTTTTTACCAAACAAAAAATATATTGAGGAGTTTTACTAGTTTAAACTAGCTCAGCAGTTCAAAATAAAAGCATTTAGTACTTCCACTGTGTTTTTCATCGTGGGAGTGCTGAGTGAACAAGTGGGGTATTCAACTGCTTGTTTAGCAGAGTGCTCTGCAGTGGAATGGCACTCGCACAGAAACAGGCACACAGACAGAGATATTTTTATTAAAAGGAAGTGAATTCTCAAACTGCTCCTCTTCCATGTATTTGCTATTTTTTGTCATCATTTTTGGCAAGATTTGAAGAAAAGTGGCTTTTTCTAGTGGCTCTCCCTGGCGGTCCCTGCAGTATGGTGACACAGCTCTGCACCAACAGTGAATTCCTGAACAAGGACTTCAGGCATCTGCTCTTCTCCATCAAACCCTCCATGACCTTCACCTGCCCTCGCTTTCTGCAGTTCCAGTTCTCATCATGCTGGCATCCCCTGTATATATTTGGTCCCTGACTAAAGGAAGGTTCTGTGTCGTGCATATGACTGGGCCTCAAAGAGAGATTTGGGAGAGGTTTCCCTTGTGCTTCAGCTCCAGACATCTATTTAATACAGCCAACCCTAATGTGCCCCAGACACTTGTAGCGTGACTTCCTATTTAAACCTTATCAGCTTTACCAGGATCCAAAATAGAAGGCAGCCTTACTAGCACAGGCGCCTCAGCACTCTGTGGTGTTGAGCTGTGACTCCATTGAGGACGAAGGGTCAGGTAGCAAGACTGAGTTTTCCAGTGAGCAAATCTAGACAGACCACCTGCACCACTACTAGAGATACCCCGGCATCTGCTTTCCTCCTCTGGCTTTCCAGGGCTCCAATATTTATCAAATTAAATGTCAGTAGCACAAGGCTCCGTGTCTAGAACAAAGGAAGAAAAGCTCATCATTGAACATGTAGATCCAGAGCTAAAGAGAGCTAATTCCCTCTTAATTAACACCTCACCACTCTCTCCCCTCATCAAAAAACCATCAAGGAACTGATGACTTGCTCTTGCCAATTCTTATTAAATTATCTGGAAGATGATAGCAGATTATCACAGTGGCTCCATCTGGTGATATAAAGCACTCTTTCCAAGTCCTTGCCCACTGGATAACTTGCCTATTCCTACCATGAGAAGAGGGGTGGCCCACCTTACACAACCGTGGTGCAGTGCCTGGTGGAATGGGATCCAGCATTGGTGTACCTGCAAACTCTACCCAAATAAACAAACACCCACCGCCCCAACCCCTGGCACATGGCGCTGGGTACCAGGGTGAGCGGTCACTGCCACATACAAGCAGAGCCTGATGCAACTTCAAGTCCTTTCCAGAACTTAAAGTCAGGAGCATCAAGGAGTCTCTTTGAGGAAATAGACTGTCCTAGTTGTTATTACTTTCCTTTTACAAAATTCTAGTATAAAACTGTGGGCGCACAGTAGTTATGAAGCAAAAAAAACCCCAAACCCCAAAAAACCCCAAACCCACAGGTGGATACTTTGTATCAGCAGGAAGAGTATTACTTTTGCACTTAGGCAGGATGACTGCCTTCAAAGTGGTGGGAAAAAAAGGCATGATCTAAACCCAGATACCTTCTCTGAGCTTGGACTGCAAGTTGGTATGCGAGCCACAACCTCATCCTACTGAGAGGGAGCGACAGTGACAGGGAAGGTTTGCTCTACACCTTTCTAGTTCCCACTAGACTAGATTTTCTAGTCTTTCCTTGTAGAGCAGAGATGAAAAGATGTATCCCAAATTATTTCATAGCTTTCTGAAGAAAACCCAACAGCTCCTGGTGACCTCTGTAAGCACTTTAAGTCCAGTAACAGTAAAAAATCCCTTAGAATTGCAGAGTATTGTTTGCTTTTCACACTTCACTTGAGTGAAGATATTCAGTGGCAAGTTTAATACTAACCAAACTAGACTATTTAGTTGTAAATTAGAAAAAAATGGCCATAATCTGTAAAGGGCTTTGTAACTTCTTCTTACTCACTCTTTCTCACACACAGCTTGAGCTGCTACGTGCCTGCCTCTGTGAGCCCAGGGATAGCCAGCAAAATCCCCCCAGCTGGCTGCTGCGCAGGCACAGGAATGCAGGGGAACTCTGTATGTCCTGATGAGTTACTTAAAATAAACCTAGGTAACTCATGATTTCAGTTTTTGCCATGCAGTACATCATTCCTGGCTAAAAACTTCTTTTTTTTTTTGTCTTAACTAATTACCCCAAAATTTGTTACTCTGAGATTTTATTTCAAAATACTGAAGCTGAGATACACTTTACCATTTGTCTAATTCATTAGTCTAATTCATTAAATGCAGTAGGAATCCTACTTATACCAGAAAAAGTAGCCAATAATTTAAGTACAAGAAGCTGCTATGTTGACCTTTAAAAATAATTAATCAGTCATATACACTGCAAAAAAATGCTGGCAGCTTAAATTTTTTCTTCATAACTTGTATCTTCTGAATGCAACATCAGGTACAAAGAAAATAGCAAATCACTTCCTCTGCCCTCTGTTCCCTCCCATCTTCATTGTTATTTATTAAAACAGAACACAAGCAAAACTACACTGAATACTCTTGCACTTAGATTTTATTGAAACATTTTATCTGGAAGATGAAATTGATTCAAACAGTAAAGACAAATCTACACAGAAATCTGCTAGAATCTCTCCAGCTAAAATACAGAAACACATTGGGTTTTTTCATAATTTTTTTAAGAACTGTATTAAAGTTTCATCATTCCCTTATTTGCTGGAAATGAGCACACAGGTTTGGTAAGTCCTAACCTGTAGTGGTGGCAAGTCTAAATTCCCACACTGGGCCTTGCTTTTAAGCTCCTTAGAAAACCTCAGCGACCTAACCTTTGGAAATTATCAATTTGCCTCTTAACCCATGCTTTGAACTCACATTTTGAATCATTAATCTACCAGATTATCATCAGTCCATGGAAGAGGATAGTTTGCATGAGGTTTTTTTAGTCAAACTGGGTATTTTTCATAGTTCTGCATAAATATGTATGAAATTGGGATTTAAAAAATGCTACTGATGTTAGTTAATATCAATCATCAGCCATTTTGCCTCATTAAATATCTTCTCTCCAAAACCGAACAGGAAAAACAGTTAAAGATGCCTCAAAAGCATAAATATTTGCTAATTTTGAGTAAGAGAGAAAAAATACAAATGAAAATGTGTAATTATACAAAGAAAAAGCTTTTAAATTGTCAGTGATTTCTGAAGAGTTTGAGAATTCCTCCTCAAATCTAGTGATCTAGAAATCTCAGAAAGACATTTTAGAGATTTGTAGAAAACTCAGTTTTCAGCTTGACTCTGGAGGGAGGTTTTCAGTTAATACTTTTGTGACTTCTTTCTTTCTGTGAAAAAAATGCCAAATATTCCCCTCCTGTAGTAGTTGCTGGGATTTGAAGTCCATCTGTGAATTGGTGCCTAGCAGTGTACGAAGAGAGACATTTACCCCTGAAGAAGTTCAACTGAAACGTACAGAACCAGAGATTAATTTAAAGCGGAGCGAGTGTTCCTGGAGCTATACACTTTGACATGAAAGCAAGACCTTAATGCCACAATATATGATAAATTTATTTGCTTGCTCTGTCATGGCCCTTCTAATTTTTCAAAGCTAATTTGTAAAACCATTTTGTGTGTGGCCGAAATAACCTATTACAATTGCATTTAGAACAGCACAAGACTGAGCGCTGCACCAGCATAATATAGTCCTTTAAAGTGACAAATGAAAGGGCCTGGCTGAAATTCACAAACCTCAGGGGAAAAAGAAAAGAGGAAAACATAAGGAGGGAATGATACCTACAGCAGCACTTAGCGAGGACGAACACGTTCCAGGAGGAAAAATAAAGGGATGTTTCCTTTTCTGAAGGGAAACTAAATGAGAGTCACTTGCTTTGACGCCGATGGGAAATTACTGTGTGCTTTGCAAAACTGGGACCTAAAGGGCTGCTGTGCAACTGGAATCGCAGTGGCCTGAATGGGGGGAGGAAGATGTATGGGAGAAGAGGGGATGGACACAAGATGTCACACACTACAAAGTTACCCCAAGAGACATAAAAAGGAAAAGCAAGGCTGAGGTTCCAACCAGTTACCCACGAGATTTCATGGGTATTGTTTATAACACTTTGTAGAGGTTATTTATTTAGTGTTAATTAAAAAATTCATCTCTAAAGGGAAGGAGGGGGAAAAAAAGCATATGTAAAATTAATGTCTCTATAGAGATTGAAGTGACCCGTTTGGAATTTCAAAGGCAGGAAATTCATGAAAACCATCATACAGTGGAACTGTCAAGCATTCAGTAGTATCAGCTACTTAAGGAAAATGTTCAGTATCTCAGAGGCAGGGTCTGCCACCGACTGCTGCTCACATTTAATGGTAAATTTTTCAACAATTAATGTCCATGCACTCAACCCGACTGCCCAGTATGTGAGGTGCGATTATTGAAAATGTTCCCTTTATTAACACAGTATATTATGGAGTGCCATAACAATGTACATGCTGTAGTATGGAGGGTACATTACACACTCAAAAGGCAAAACTGTTGCCAAGCTTAATATCTATGTGGTTTGCTTTTTTTTTTTTTTAATTTAGAAAAGAACAGCAAACAAGCAATAATGTAAACAACAATGAAGAATGCAAATTGTTATTTTTATTAACAAATTATCAATTGATCTATACTGACAGCCATGGATTACTGCTCGTTGATCAGTGTGTCCTACAGCTCCATAGATGACAGAAGTGAAGCTGGACTGAATTCTGCCTCAGAGCCAAAGAGCAGGACAAATCCTTACATTAGTTTTGGGACTTCCTGCATAATTGGCTAAAATTATGCTGTTGCCCTTGTTGTCATTCTTCTCTGACCCGCTCAACTTAATTTAGTATATTTCTCCTTCTAATTTTCCTTTGGTTAAGGATATTGTTCTGCTCCCTATTGCATATAGGGAAGGGCCAAGAAAAAAAACAAACAAACACATTATTTGCCCCATATTTTTAATTGTGCTGTTTCTCAAGGCACATCATGATCCAGAATATGTAAGAAGTGCTGTCAGGTGCAAGATACCAGAGGGACCTCTTCTCACTTCAAGACCCTTTGGTATGGTCTTGGAGGAAAGAGAAGGATCTGTCAGAACAAAGCCTATGTTTTGCTGATTAATGGAATGATAGAATGCATTGGGTTGAAAGTAACCTTTAAAGGTAATCTAGTCCTGCCAAAAGCAGGGGCTTCTTCACTAGGTCAGGTTGCTCAGAGCCCCATCAAGCTTGACCTTGAACTTCTCCAGGGATGGGGCCTCCATCACCTCTCTGAGCCACCTGTTCCAGTGAACAAGGGAAGCAGACTATGATCGCTGAATTGCTTAGCAAACCCTTTACACTACCTGTAAATGTCTTTCCTCTGACCTACCACAGGAACAGTGTACCCTAAGCTTACCAGCATCACCTTCACTCCCTTCAACCCAGGTTTAATGATAAATTAAGTGTAGGTGTTTTTAGCAGGGTTGTACTTTGCAAGATTTAAAGAAGGTTTTTTTGATACAAGGGCAGAAAGAAAAGATAAATCAGCAAAACATAACTCAAAGAAAATTCTCAACCATACTTAGGGAACTTCCTGCCTGGCTGTTTCAGCTCCACAGCAAGAAATTCAGTCTTGCCTCTCCTTGCTGTAGGTCCTGGGACCTTGAATTCAGAGAGATACCACTACCTCCTCAGCTACTTCCTATACTCTGGAGCCAGATTTTCTTGCTGATTCAGGTGCCCCTTAACAATATATATGATCAATAAGCAGGATTTTTCCATCCCAAATTTGCATATAGCCATCCAGGAACATGTAATCTAAATATGAACATTGATGGAACTTGTCATCTTGTCATGGAATCATAGAATGACCTGGGTTGGAAGTGATTTCAAAGATCATCTAGTTCCACACCCTGCCATGGGCAGGGACACCCTCCACTAGACCAGGTTACCCAAAGCTCCATCCAGCCTGACCTTGGATACAGCTTCTCTGGGCAGCCTGTGCCAGGGCCTCACCGCCCTCATCGTAAAAAAAAAATGTTCCTTATATCTAATCAAAATCTACCTTTTCTAGGCTTATGGAGAGGGGTAAAACTACCTCCCTCAAGTTGCTGACCATGCTTCTTTTGTTGCAACCCAGGATATGCTTGGCTTTCTGGGCCACAGGCACACATTGCTGGATCACGTTAAGCTTTCCATGCACCAACTTACGTGTTTAAAGTCTCCCTCCTACACTCCTTATGCAGTCCTCCTGGTTGAGTGCCTCCACCCAGTCCAGATTACTCCTTTGGCCCACTAGAGATTACTAAACACTCATATGTCATACAATGCATACATTTTGTCAAGCTTGTGCTCTGGGTCCCTTGCCAGTTTTCTGTGGAGACCACACAATGCTTTCAAATATATGGAAAATGCTAAGAAGAAGTCCAGGTCTAGAGGACCACACTGGAGATACAGCTAATTCAGAAGCTGATTTTGAAGTAGTGGATATTTTGGAGCAGAGTAAGCGAAGGGCAAGCAGACAGAGATATTTCCCTTGTATATTCTACCAGTTTTTGGCACTGCATGATCTAGGACTTTCTGAGCCAATGGTTGCATCAGCATCTTAATGTTTAATAGGCCTGGGTGGAGTTTTCTTCCATGAACTTGTCTTATTGCCCTGCCTGGAAATGCTAGAAAGGCAATCTCTTCTTGTTGCTTTTACTGAGATTCCCATGATACAGAAGGCAGTGAAACCCATAAGATGTATCAGCACTTCAGAAGATAAGTACCTGGAAGAAAGACAGCTGGCCCAGTTTCAGCCTGGATGAGAGCTTGGTGGTGCTGCTGCTAGATGGAAGAAAGCCTTTCAAGGGTAATCCACAAGCCTGGAATTAGATATTAAGTGAATGCATCTGCCAGGCTGTGTTTACAAACCAATGCACATCCAAGGCAGCTGTCTCAGCTGCCAGACACCCAAGCAATGCTACCCACAAACTCCCAAATGAGCAGATGCATAATTTCAGAGCATGAACTGTAGTAGCCAACCTCACCCATCCTTTACTCACACCAAAGCTAAGCTCAGCAGAGGGATCAGCCATTAGTCAGTCAGTCTAACATGTAAGGTTAAGAGTGTTAAATGGTTTAATGATAACGGGAGTATAATCTACATGATTAATTACCAATTGCAGAGTTGCTTCACGAAGTGGGTGGCATATGCTAACAATCCCAGCTGATCCAGCTGCTGAAGACAGTGCTGACTGATCCAAATGTGGCACTCTGCAGACCCCAAGGCAGAAGGTGCTGGCTGTGGCTTCCTACATCTGTAAAGAGGAGTCAGAGTCTCTGCAAGATTCAGATTTGCAGACAAACACACAGCACAGGCAATAAGTGAAACATTCCTGAAGGTAAGGGAGCATACAAATGCCCCTGAAGAAGTGAAATGTATGTGGGACACCATTCCAGGAAGGAGATTGCATATTTCCATCTGTGTAGCTGCAAAAACATTTGTGGCCATACAAGAAGACTGTAGATGGACTTAGCAGGTCATGAAAAATAACTAAAAACATATATGCCTGTATTTCTGATGAAAACTGATAAAAAGCTATATTTTCTGATGAAAAGGACATACACCTTTTGGGAGCCATGGTGGAACCTAGAAATCTACAGATAGATTTCTTAAGTCACCATGTGGGCACAAAGACAGAATCCCCACAAAGTTCAGATTTTAACAAGACAGAAATGAAGGAGGAGTCAGGGGCACTAAAGGATTTGTCTGAAGTAAAAAATGCTCAAAATCATAGAAGAAAAACAATCATGATTCTCCTAATTCCAGACTAGTTCCCAGTGTATGAAGTCCCAGGCTCTGCACAAATTCAAGCCATATAAAAGACTAAGGATTATATAACCAGAGACTAATGAAGATAAACAATGGACAAGTTATGCATTCATCTTTGTTTCCCCAACATAAGAAGGAGATGAAGCTGTTGGAGCAAGTCCAGAGGAGGGCCACAAAGATGATCATGGGGCTGGAGCACCTCTCCTATGAAGACAGGCTGAGAGTTGGACTTGTTCAGTGGGGAGAAGAGAAGGCTTTGGGGAGCGTGGAGACTGTATAGCAGCTTGCCAGTACCTAAAGGGACCTACAGGACAGCTGGGGAGGGACCTTTTAGAAGGGTATGTGGTAATAGGACAAGGGATGGTGTCCCTAGTATGAATGAAGGTAAATTGAGATTAGATATAAGGAATATTTATTTTTTTTATAATGAGGGTGGCAAGGCCCTAGTGCAGGCTGCCCAGAGAAGCTGTGGCTGCCCCCTCCCTGGCAGTGTCCAAGGCCAAGTTGGATGGGGCTTTGGGCAACCTGGGCTAGTGTAGGGTGTCCCTGCCCATGGTGGGGGAGGGGGGTTGAATTAGGTAGTCTTTAAGGTCCCTTCCAAACCCAACTACTCTATGATTCCATGACAATACTGGAAAGAGGAAAGAAAAGTAGATGGCATAAAGTGAACAGGGACAAGAAATCAGAGAGTATCATATCTATTAGCACAAAAAGATTAAAATTATACATAGTTTCACAACTCTTCTCCAAGAACAGTTTCTTGAGTGCATGTTGTAATGCAAAACAAAAGCAAAGGGACAAAACCCTATAAAAAATGAACATACATATATACATACATATATGTTTAAAGGTATGCTCTACAGGTATCTTCTGGAAATCACATTTGAAGTATTCTTTCCAGTCTAAGCTTCTTTGTTCTGAAGTCAAGACTTTGAAAAAAGCTATGCTGTGAAAATCAAACAAAGAACTCACCTGTAATATTTGATTTCATGGGTAGTTCTCATTTTCTATTCAGTCCCTTCACCCTCCTCCTGCTAGATGGGTGGATTGAACTCCTAGTATTTATTCAACATCAAAACAGCCTAGAATATGGCTTAGCTGCATACCAGAAAATAGGTGGAGTGCTCACATCTTTCACTTCTGCTTTCAAATATTTGTGGAAGGAACCACTTGCTTGTATAGATGGATACAAAAATCCTAACATATAGTCAGTGACTGTACAATATGCCTAGCCATAGAGGAGCAGTCTCTGCTTGCTGATCCAAGCAATTAAAGGAGTCAAATCACTTTTCAGAGCACCAAGAGAGAACATTCATAAACAGCGTGGATCGCTGCTGCTTGCACCTGATGCTCCATAGACCATCTCTTGCAAGTCTTTCTATCAGTACTGCTGCAGGACAGAGGAAAGACCAAGGGACCACATTAACATTTCATTATGGTGGTTTATCATCGAGGTAATGCTATTGGCTTCTCCAGTGTGTACCACTATGAGTCCTGCAGACCTAAAGTAAATCTGTTTATGATTATATTGGGAACACCAAAATTCCATCCTAAAGAACAAAATTGCTGATGAAGATGGTCTCTCTCGCTCTCACACACACAAAAGAGAGAGAGAGAGAGAATAAAAAATTTTTAAAAAAGGTAAAACTCATGGGCTGAGATAAAGACAGTGTAATAGGACAGGAAAATATTAAAATACTACTACAACTGATAATAATAATTTAATAATAATAACAACAATAATAATAGAATATACATAACAAGTGATGCACAGTACAGTTTCTTACCACCCAAGGCAAATGCTCAGCTAATTCCTGAGCCAGGCTGCTCAGTTATATATGGAGCATAGCATCGTATGGTATGGAACATCCTGTTGGCCAGTTTGGGTCAGTTTCTTGAGCTACCCTCACTTTCTCATTGGCAGGCTGGTATGAGAAGCAGAAAAGTGTGACTGCTTGGCAACAACTAAAAATTAGTCTGTTAACAGCATCATTCTCATGCTAAATCGAACACACAGCACTATGCCAGCTTCTAGGAAGGAAATTAACTCTATCCCAGCCAAAATCAGAGCAATATCAAAGGGCTTTGGAGAATTGCAATGTAAGAAAGGATCCCAAAAGAAACTATTTTCCCAGTAATGGAAACATTAATTCTAATAAAAAATTAAAAAAAAAAAAAGCAGAGACACAGATTCCTGTACTGCATCACTTACATACGCATTATTGCAGTGCCTTCATTGATATTTTTAATTCTCTTGTTATATAAAAACATATACATTCAGAAAAAATGGGAGGAAGATTCTCATTTTAAGGAAAGCATACTGATTCCCAAAAGACTGGAAATGCACTTCAGGAGTGCCATGGCTATTTTTGATGCAGTGACTGAATTCATAACTTATAGAATGAAATGGAAACATTTGTCAAGAGCTGCAAACCAATTGTTGAAAGGCATGCATTTGTCATGGGATGTTAAATATAAATTTACACAAGTGCAGAAGGTTTTGCTATGTCGAACCCTTTACAGAAACAGTTAATTAATGTTCAATTCAAGCTTCATTCATGGCAATTAGCAAAGGCCATCTTAGTAAATTGTCTCTAGCAGCCAATATTTGTCATCTGGAGAATGGAACAAATCACATAAAACCAGCTATGAATATGGGAGTGATTTGGAGTTTATTAATAATATAAAGAACAAACCTGTTTTCTGTCTGCTCAAGGAATCATTGCAATTTGCAGATTGCAATGCAAAATGAGATGGAGCACAATGATTAATCTGTGAGCTACAGAATAACTCCTATACATATAACAGATGTCTGCTGTGACAAGGGGCACATTACCTCCATGTTTATATTAAGAAAGAAGAGGGATTCAACTGTTTTATACGGGAGAGTTGTGGGAAAGATCTCAGAAAGGCCCCTATGAGAAGGTGGGGAATTATAAATATTTGCAAGTGTTTATTCAGGTGCCAAGTACAGTACACTGGTGAAACATGGTCTGAATGCAAAGGGGAGTGAGGGGGAAAACATCTGATCTAAATGTTACTGGATTAATTTCACTGGTATGGCTATTGACTCAGTTCATCTCATTTGGCCGACACCAGCGCTGAGCCAAATTCACATGTTCATTAACAGCAGCTTACATATGACAGGATTTTTTTTCAAGATTAAATCATGCTGGAGAAAGAATACTATTAAAGGCAGTTAACTTCTGGATAATTAGAAACACAAGAAACAGATTATCTTCATAAATGTGGGTGGATGTGAAGCTCTTAGGAGAGATGGCATCAACTACCCTTCTGCTTTCCTTTTGCTGAGCTTTGGCTGTGGCAGTATTTGATGCCTTTGCTCTTCTCCCACAGCCACCATCAGTTTTCACCACTAGCTTAGGTTCTTTGAGGAACATGAGAAGTCCATCTGCCTTTGCCCAGAAAACAACAGGAAAGTAGACAGTAACACTGCCTTTGAATGATCTGCTGCAAAGATTTGGTGCCAGACCCTCTTGGTTACTCTTTAACTTCTGATAGGAGAATGTAAGTACTACTGCCCTAAAAGGAAAAAAAATGCAACAAGAAAGTCAACAACAACAACAACAACAAAAAAAAATCCCCAAACAACATCGGGGGGGACGGGACAGGGACAGACAACAAACCCAAAAAACAATTAAAAAAATCCACCAAAACAACAAACAAAAAAACCATAACAATAAGCCCACAAACCACCAGCGAGCAGGCAATAGACATAAAGGGTAGGATTCAGGTAAACACACCTACTTATGACTACAGGTGACCCCATGTGAGCAAGGTTCTTCAGGTGCCATCATGCTTGAATCTCCTCATCTAAATGTGTGGAGCTGTAAGAGGTCTCCTGAACAGCTCTTCAATCTCTGTTGAGCACACTGTACCCACATGGAGATACCTGCAAGTAGATATCTGAATGTAGGTGTCCTAATTTACAAACTGAATATATCTAAAATCTGTCTTCATGACAGAGAGATGATGAAAACTAAGACACAGTGCTGCTGTTCATTGAGATGGGCCTTCCCTTGTCACCTGTACCTCTGAACATACAGAGAAACTTAAAACCTGGGGGTCCTGCCAAGGCTTATATCTAGTGATTTTACAGTGTAGGGCACCCACATCCATTTTCCTCTCTGAAAACTGATCTCATCATATAAAAAATGGGGAAGTCACAACTGGCTGTCCCCTCCTTAACTACTTTGGTCAGTCCAAATAGCACACACTTCATCCCAAAAATCTTGCTGCTTAAGTTTGCTACTTAGTGGGAAATATCTCCAGTGCCCACCAAATCAGCTCCCTTTCTTCCCAACCATTGCCTTCGGGGAGAGGAGGCTGGGAAAGCATTGATTTCAGAGCACAAACAGCTCCATTAGCACCCAGGGACACTAGCAGGAACTGATCACAATTAATTCGGCCTTAGGAATGCTATCATCTGTACCAACAAGGGAAAATAATGAGTCAGCTGACTGCTCCTTCGCCCACTGCTCTAGGTGGATGGTAAGAATTACTTTGCTAAATGATGATAAACGAGGGAAGGGGGTGTGAAATAAGAAAGAAAAAGGAAGTTTTGCTCCAATCTGATACCCCCTGAGGCATCCTAAAACCTGGCAAAGAAGCAGGAGAGCAGCGGAGGAACTGGCTCTGCACAGTGTTGATTAGCTCTGCTTTTCTTACCATTGATAGTGTCAACTTCCTATTTAATTTTAAACCACATTTAGAGGAAACCAGAGGAAAAAAGTGAATCAATTTATGCCACAGTGTCAGAGAAACTGGAATTGATAATGTCCAACTGGGAAAAAGCTAACTAAACAAATCAAATTTGCAACTTAGTTGAGCAGAGAGTAACTCATTGACTGACTAGATAAGCATGCTGTATATTTGGGCACAAAAGATGTGTTTGTGAAATCCCAGATGACTTAAAAAGTCACAGAATCAGGTCATTCAGAAAACAACCTATCAAATATATACTCACTAAAACCCACAGGCATAAGCGTAACTGTATTTATTTCACAGTGGTTATTGGTATAAAATTGCAGTATGACCAGGCAGCAAAGCAATGTTTGGCTCACTTTCCATTGAAGAAAACTGAGAAATGCTCTACATGTAAGATTTGTAGCATCTCATGCCTGCCAGTTCTCTCCACGCTTCTAAAATACCATTTTCTACTGAGACCTGGCTATGTAACAGTCCCAAATTATATGCAGTGTAAATTGTGCCAGGATCAGAACACAGAGTATTACTGAGAAGGGCTTTTTCTTACAAAACAGAAGTTATTTTTTAAGGCTTTCCTTAAAAAGAAAGTGGAAGAGCAACTATAAACTCTGAATCCAATCTCGTCTCTAGTAAGAACACATTGGTTCGACAATCTCACAGTAGCAACAATTAAAACTTTCTTTATTAGAGATTACCATCACAGGAGGCAGGAAAAGGGATGGATGATAGGCAACTCTTCCCTTTGACCTCGTGCATCACAAGTCAGGATATGAAGAAAAGTGAGAAAATAAAGTCTCCTACAGGAGATGCAAACTAATATAAGGGTGAATTCCTCTGCG
>VXBZ01000396.1:570627-587401 GCA_013399135.1 Heliornis fulica | reverse complement strand
GGGGTGGGTGGGGGGGGGGGGAGGAAACGGGCAACTCAGGCCAACCCACTTGAGCAGGCAGACAAGTGGAAAGTGAGCCCCAGTACTGCCAAATACACGGATGAGCTGAGTACCCAGGGTATGTACACTATTTCAGGTTTTCCTAGGTTTTTCTTCTATACTGACTCTAACAGGATAGGAGCAACAGACTAAAGGAATCAACCAGTGTAGTTAAAAAGAATAAACTAGTCAGAGAAATAAAATAATGCTACTTATTCCTTGATTCATCTGCTCTGCCTGAGAGCGTGGAGAGGTGAGAGGAAGGAGAACAAGGCTTCCAGTCTGCAAGTTAGGAAAGGGACAGAGTACTGTAGTCTCCTAGTGTAGTGCTTTAGTGGTCTACTGTAACCTTTACCGAGACTGCAGCACAAAGGTCTACTCTTCCCTTCCAAAATCCAAGCTGAACACAACAGAAAAATAAACAAGTAAGAGCAAAATGAAAAATAAACTAAGATAAATCATTTACAAATAAGAACCATCAAAACATAAAACTCAAATTCTTCTACAGGAATAGTTCCCTGACATACTTCATCCCTAACTCCTTGATATTTTTATAGGAAGAGCATAGAAAGCAGCAGGCTGAAAAAATAGTGAAAGAGGGAAGTAAATCCAGGTGCCATTTTGCATCTGCACTTGTCTGAAGCAGGCATTTATACTGAGGTTAAAGGGTATAAAAGCTTTCAGACCAGAAAAAAAAAAAACCCACAACCCAAACCCAAAAATTACAGTTGCAAGGGAAATTCTGACTGAGGATGTCACATGTAGCTGAAGGGAGGCCTCTGATCAGCTACAAAGCAAATCTATGGAGTAACCTTTCAAAACATGTAGTGGAACTAGAACTCAAGTCTGTAAAGGCAAATTTTGCAGATTTAGACGATATGGCTGTCTAAGGTAGTGATGAGTCTAAGACTAAGGTCTTTTCCAATCCATATATTTGTCTCCACATATTGAACACAATGAAAGTCAGTAACTGTGACACAAAGGCCACACATCACCACCTCACAGATTTTTCTGCTGAGGTGACCTGCTCACTTGCATCTAAGTAAATAAAATAGATCCAGAAGGAAATAAGATAAGACAATTCTTACAAACCACCAGAAAGACATTGGTAAGGAGCTGAAACATCAACATTTTGATCAAGAACAGTTACACTGTTAGCAAAGTCTAATTTTCACCCCTGATGCTAGTTTTTCATAACACTAAAATTCATTAAGCCTCAAAGTCAAAATTTCTCTTTGAAAGTGCTTGCTTACCAAGCCACAAATACATTCCCATGAGCAGTAGGTTCTGGGCTGTAATACTGAGCCAGAAGCCTGAATCTGAATTGGTGACCTTGGCACTGTGCGAGAGGCCCTCCAACTCTAGTGCTACTACCAGCCCAACCATGCTCGTACCAGCCCAACCACCTCAATGTTCTTCCCACAGGCACATTTCTCCCTCTGACAAATTGGGTGTGGGGATGGTAATATTTGGATTAAACTGATCCATCTGGAATTGATCCAGTTCTAATCAACACTATGAAAAGAAAAGCCCTTTTTCCCACCCACTGCCAAAAGTAAGCCTTATTCTTCCAGATCAAACAGCGCTAATGAACTCAGATCCATTTTGTGTAGTTGTTCACGTATGGTCAGACAAAATGGAAAAAAACAACTGCTGTCTTCCAACGGAGTAAAAAGATTCAAAACAGTTCAATCCAAATCATCACATTTGAAAATACGTTCACTAGAGTTGCAAAAAATTTAGGACCACCTTTTATTTAATTATTTCCAGGAAATACTGGAAGATTTCTATTAAGAGCTAAATCCCAGGACCACTGTTAGCAATGCGTACAGTGTATGAAATCCTGGTTTAATGCAGCTTTCAGGAGTTGGATTTTTGCTGTGCTTCAAGATGTAGTTTGAAACAAATGTCTGGTAATTAGTTGAACCCATTACTATAAAAGTGAGCGATACTGTATTGGCGGAACATGTGAACAGCTGAAAGAAATAGAGAATCATGAATCCTAAACAAATAAAAACCTTTCATAAAGGAAACATTCCAAAATATATTTCCAAACAATGGTTGACTGCAACCAAGTAATTCACACCCCGTTGTGAAACAAACATTAATAATTTCTAGCAGACACTAGGGCTCAGAAGCAAACAATGATCCCCCCTCCTTTTCCAGGCTGGTTTACCAAAAAATGTGGTTAAAAGTAGCACATTTTAAGTCAAAAGCCTGAACTCACTCGCAGTTCCAAGGAGAGAGTAGCTTAGTAAAGGTATTTTTTTCTTCAAGTGCTATTTCTAGCAGAATGCTCTTAACAAAAATAATCAATCCATGAGCTTCAAAGTCAGCTTAACACTTCAAAAATGTGCCTTCTATCAAAAGTATTTTTGGCTGGAGCTTTAGCTATTGTTTTCATCACTCCTTCTTCCACAGTCTGGTATGCTGTAACAGTGGGGCTTCAAGTGCAAACTTCACATAGGTGACAGTGGCCATGCACATTAATTCTGCAGTTATTTGGGCTTTCAAGGATCTCAAGGAGCTAAGTGGGGACAACGCTCACATATGCTACATGTTAAAGCAGCCAACACTTTTCCTCAAAACGACCTTGCACTTCAATATGATTAATATTTTCTTATTGAAACTGTAGAGCCAATTTTATCCCCAGTCAGTCAATGAACACTTGCAGTTGTTTAAGGTGCTCTAACAATGCCAATGAAACACAAAATATTAAAAAAGTCAAGGGTTTTATTTGCTAAAACCAATGAGTGACAATTTCCGGTACTCTCTTAGACAGGTAGGTATGAGAAACAGCAAATAAATGTAAAGCACCTCAGGGCATAGGCCTGCAGCAACTTCACAGGCTTCCTCTGGCTCCTCTGGTTCCTGCAGTTGGGTCCCCAGGACCTCGCCATTGTTGGGTGATTAACCATGTGGCTCTTTTCTCTCTGGCATCGTGCCCAGCCAGCATCAAAGAGAGGCAGAGTGCCAGTGAGTGAGGCAGAAGTTTTTTTAGGTCTGGCTGATACCTGAAAAGTTTGGTCACTTAGAGAAATTTCTATCCCCAATCTGGAATAAAGACTGGTCTGTTTATGGGGTTCAACACCTCAATAAAAGGAGACTCTCCAGAGATTTTTGGAGTTCTTAATATCAGACAGCCAAAGTGATTTTTTTTTAATCTTTAATAATTAACAGTTTCTGGTTGATATTTTACCTTGCTATAAACCTTGAGGTTGCTTTCATTTTACCTAACCCACTCACCTGTGGCTGAGGTATGAACTTCAGCACTTCATAGGTTTGACAGCCATGCAACTATTGTGTATATGTTTGATACCACTTACACTGTTATCATCAGTGTACACATACTACCAGGCAAAAAAACACCCCTGTTCTGAAGAGTTAAGCCAATGCTGAATTTCTCTGTGTGAAGAACCAAACAGCTTTTTGAAGCCTGACAAGACTGAACCAATTTTACAGAAATCTCAAGAATCTGTTACTGCCCAGTAATAAAAGTGCAACAGAAATCCAGTAATAAAAGCACTTTAGCAACAAACTTACATGTAAATTAGTTTGGAGCTTGGGCTATTCCAAAATGCCATTATAGAGCTTCTCCTTCTAAAAATTTCTTCAAAAGTTTTTGCCTAAAATACAACTTAAAGGGATCAGAGCTTTTAAATGTAGAAAATTGAACACTTTTCTTCCCTTCCCATCTCAGTTGGACTCTATAGTACAAGACTACATGCAAGGATGCTACAGAAAGTGAGAGATGACGGATGCATTACTTCCGTTGCCTCATTCTGAGCATTACTTACATTCTGAGGTTGAGGCTGTTGCAGAAAACTGGCAATTCTCTGAAAGAATTGGCCCTCGGAGTTTATATTGGTTTCACTTAGGAAGCTGGCAGTGCAACAGCCAGGATACTGAAAAAGAGGTCTCTTGCTTTTTTTTCTTGCTTGGAGAGAGAAAAGACACATCTGTCAGTGGTTCTGATTAGTATAATGGTGCTGCTCTGCTGTGTGGGGTAACAATGCCCCTCCAGACAGAGGGAAGAGTCACCCATGGACTGTGTTAATATCTTCCCTGAAGATTTGTAGGGTTTGTAACATTAGGGCAACACATCTCTGGCTGTTGTACAAGTCCCTCTGAAAGCCACTATCACAAGTCTCCATTCTCTTCACCTTCTCTTCACATTTCTCTTCTTGAAGTCACTCTGCACCTGTGTGTAATTCACAGCTGTGCCAGAGTAAGTTCAGTTTCCCTGCAGGAACAAATCACAGAATCACAGAACATTAGGAGTAGGAAAGGACTTCAAAAGACCACCTAGTCCAATTGCTTGCCCAAGCAGGATCACCTAGATTAGATCACACAGGAGCACATCCAGACTGGTCTTGAATATCTCCAGAGAAGGAGGCTCCACAACCTCTCTGGGCAGCCTGTTCCAGTAATCCATCACCTTCACAGTGAAATAGTTTTTCCTTACATTCACATGGAACTTCCTATGCTCCAGCTTGTACCAGTTGCTCCTTGCCTTATCACTGCCTGGCTCCATCCTCCTGACACTCGCCATTACATATTTATAAATGTTAATGATGTTGAAGATGCAGCAGCGTATGTCTGCTCTTAAGGCTCCAAAGTGCACCTTGTCCTGCAGACTCTGTCTCCTAGGATGGATAACTGACCAATCCTCAAATAACCCAAAGGTTATTAAGAAAATGATTATACAAACCTCAGCCAAAACCTGCAGACAGAGCTCTGTGTGGCTTAGGACATACAGAGATGTTTGGATCTACCTGAAACTTCATTTTCTGCTTTTGTCACTCAACACACCTAACCATGCCAAGACCTGGACAACTGCTCAGGTGAACAACCAAACAGGCCTCTATACTCCACATGGGCCCTACTTGAGAATGTGAAAATAAAACGCTAGGAAACATAAAGATGTAACAGGAGACAAATGGTATTACATACATACAGAATTTGCACACCATAGGGGAAAAGTAAAGGAAAAGGAGGTTAAATTACACACACTCTTGGAGACCTACTGGGTCTTTGTCCTATCCTTTCTCTCCTCCTAAACCCTCAGTGTGGAAATTGGGTTCACCCAGAGCATTTACAACCCCATTTCATGCCATCCAAAGGTTCGGATGGATTGGGTGTTCAAGAACAGGTTTCTCGGGGGGAAGGAGTTAGCACAATCACCACTTGCAAATAAACGGTCTATGGAATCAAGAGAGAGAAATTAAATGGAACTTTGGACCACATTTAGTAGATAAAATACTCAAGTTCCCTGACACATGGATGCCAAAGGTAAGTTTGGCTTCTTCGGCTCTGTGTGTGTGTATAGAAATATAAAACCACACAGGGTTACATAGCAGAAGCTATGCTATGTTTGCTTAACAAACGAAATAAAGATACTTAAATTAAAATTAAACAGTCAAGTCTTTGTTATTGTAGCAGAGCCAAACCAGTGTAAAAATCCATAGAATAAATAATCTATATAATCGTTTGGATGAAGTAATTCAACAGAAGAAGTCATACCAACCCCAAGAATTTGCCTATGCCTGTCTGCATGACTAGATCTCCATCTTTAATTTAAACTGCAAATAGAACATGCAGTTATCTTCTGCAGGGCTCTGCAATTGCTTTTCTCTAAATTGGTTGTAGGAATCGGCTGGTCCTTAATCTGGATGGACCGAGATATGTCATACTGTTTGCAATTTTGGTTCAGGTTTTCATAATCAATTTCTTAATAGGATTATGTTCAGGGTTCATTCCATTATCTCAGCACAGTGCCCGAAGTTTTCCTCAGCATGATGCTTTACAGTAATGCTCCTGTTCTTGCTGTGACACAGAACAATGTTGTTTGCTCCTTACACATTTGTTGTTATTGGCACGCAGCCCAAATGACATAATGCTGTGAGCACCCTTGAAAAGTAAAAAAAAATTTAAATGTAAGAAAAAGGTAGAAATCTTTCCCAAGTCAAGCGTACAGTGTGAAGGAGATACTGTAACTGCTTAGAAAATGTTTAATTCAAAACCCTCAGATGCATGAAGCATTAGCAGTCAGAGAAAGGGGGAAAGCAGGAATAAGTAGGATCACACTTCTCTGAAATGGGAAATTTCATTGCTGATTTACATAAGAGCCAGGGGCACTTCTTTGAGAAGCCTGATGGACACTGATTGTACCTGCTCCTTCAGCCTCCAACAAGCTCCTGAGGGCTGCTACAGAAAGTCGTCAGGCAGGAACCGAGGCATGGTTTGGGGTTTGAGGATTGGGTTTTGGGAGGCAGGGGTGGGGTGCCGAGGAGGCCAGGGTGGGTTGGGTGGTGGGGCAGGGGGACTTTTGGTGGGGTTTCTTTGTTATTGACCGTGGGTCAGGCTTTTTGGTAGTGACACCAGACGCAGGGTACTAACTGCAAGCCTTGTGTGCGCCGTGCAAGGCAGAGCAGGACTTTGCCCTATTCCCTCTCCTTAATGAAAAGCCACCAGGTCTGCAGGGAAAAAGGGGAGACACGCAGGGCAGCCACAGGACACCAGTTTGCCACCGCATCTCCAGGGTGGTGCAGTCATGGCTCCCCGGTGACAGCTGAGGGATGCGGGGCACAGTGTGGAAGAGCCGCACGGGTTTTTATGGAAAGCGGGAAGCCCCCCATCATCGCCGGCCGCATCCCCGCTACGTCTCCCGAGGGCACTCGGTCACGGCTCCACCTCCCCCACCCGCCCCCCCCCCCCGCCACGCCCGGCAGCCGGGTACTGAGCCCCGGCTGCCGCCTGCTGCCCGCCGGCCAGAGCCGGAGCCGGAGCCGGAGCCGGAGCCGGAGCCGGAGCCGGAGCCGGGGCTGGGGCTGCGGGGCGCCGGGCACCGGGCAAAGGAAGTGCCGGTAACGGGGAGCGCTATCTCAGCGTGTCCCACCGCGCCGGGGCAGCAGGGGCTGGCAACGGCGTTCCGGCGGATGGGAGTGAGGTTCTCAAGTCTTTTTTTTTAGTTTCTTTCTTGAAATTCACCCTTGGAGAGAAGATATCTCCGTAGGATGAAGTTGTGACTCACCTTCTTTAAACGTTTGTTAAAACTTCTTCTTCCTCCTTCCTTCTAATTATTATTCATTACTATTGTTATTCTACATAATAGCAAATCACTTTTTTGTTGTTGGTAAATTTAAGATCCAAACTTGATGTGATTTTGGTCAGTTTAAAAGCCATTCTTATAGACTCATAGAATCACAGAATCACCTGGGTTGGTAGAGACCTTTAAGATCATCGAGCCCAACCTGCCTAGTCCAGCTCTAAGTCATGTCCTTCAGCACATCATCTATTCACCTTTTAAATACCTCCAGGGATGGTGACCCCATCACTTCCCTGGGCAGCCCGTTCCAATGCTTGTCCACTCTTTCAGTAAATAAATTCTTCCTGATGTCCAACATAAATCTCCTCTGGTGCAGTTTGAAGCCATTTCCTCTTGTCCTATCGCTTGTTACGCGAGAGAGACCAACCCCCACTTCTCTGCACCCTCAATTCAGGTAGTTGTGGAGAGCAATAAGGTCTCCCCTCAGCCTCCTTTTCTCCAGGAAAAAGCCCCAGCTCCCTCAGCTGCCCCTCATAGGACCTGTGCTCCAGATCCTTCATCAGCTTCACCACCCTCCTCTGGACATGCTCCAGCATCTCAATGTCCTTCCTGAAATGAGGGGCCAAAAACTGCACACAGCACTCAAGGTGTGGCCTCACCAGAGCTGGGTACAATGGGGCAATCACTTCCCTACTCCTGCTGGCAACACTGTTCCTGATACAGGGCAGGATGCTGTTGGCCTTCTTGGCCACCTGGGCACACTGATGGCTCCCTTGCATAAGGGAAGAAAACAGACAGTACTTCATGAAATTGGTTCAGAGGTATATGGTAGGGTTTGTCTTCTGCTGCAGACACCTTCCATTTCAAGAAAGCACATAGGTAGGTAGACTTTGGGGTGTTTTTATTATTAATTAATTAATTATTTAATTACCTTCTCCTATCTCTATAACCCTCCATAGCACCAGCCTTCAGAAAAGGAAGCTTTACACAGCGGTCAGGCACACCTCAAGACATGTCTTTTCTCTGGGCACACTGGAAGATGAGCTCGGCTGTATCGGAAGACCTACTTTTTTTACACAGATATGAAAAGTCTCAGGTATGGGGAGTAAGGTAAGAAAGAGGCAAGACAGTGTTGCCAAACAGCAGAGCCCCAGTCCCAGAGTTCTGAGCAGTACATGGGAATCGCTCAGCATTGCCCTAGACCATCCCTGAGCATCAGCTCCCCTCTGCACCCTCTTCAGACAACACAAAAAAACCCTGCATATAGGTCCATTTAAAAACAGGCTCATCAAATGGTGTGCTGGACCCACAGGGTCACAATCCAGCTGCCAACAGCTGTGGAGCACAGCAAGGCCCATGGGGCTCTGGTCCACTGACCAAGGAAATGGGTAGAGAGCAGCTAGAGGATTAGAGCTGCAGGGAGGGACCCTCTGGGGTTTAGGGTGGAGAGGGAGCCAGTGACTGAAGGATGGGGAGAGGAGTAGGTGGGTTTTGTGCACCTCCATAAAGATGGTAGTAACGCCCAGTTATTGTGGGTATCGCAGAGCTTAACTCTGGGGAACTGTGCTAAGCACTTTCTGTGCAAAATTCTGCTCACTCTGCCAAACCTCTGATGACAGGAGGGAATGAGGAAGGTAAATAAATAGATCTTTCTCTAACTGTATGTATTCCTGAAGTTCCAAGTGTTTGCCTGCTTCACTGAACAAATCCTCATTTGCTAGGACATTTCCAGTCACTTAAGTTTAGAAATCCAGTCAATTGCTAAAGAGAAGGAAATTGGATTATTCCTGTATTTCTCTTCTAGTAAAGCAAAGTCTTGCAGACTATACTTAGTGACCTAAGAGGGGGAAAAAAAAACATGCAGAACTTGAAGAGGATTTTAGGTCTTTGTGGGAGAAAGGACCTGATCCTGACTGCAACAGTATTCTGACAGTATTATAGAAAAAAATATGCACCGCTTTAAATTCCTCACATAAATTATGTGTTATACTGATTTATTCACTGAAAGCATAAATGAATAATTAAAAACAAACAAAAAAAACCAAACAGTAAAACCCAACACCCTGATACAGGAAATGTAAAGTATACGTTAGTTTAGTTGGTTAAGTCTCTAGTGTCTCATAGCCAAAGCCAGAGAGTGTTCAGTCCAAGTAGCTGTACCATCAGCATGAGCTGAGCAAAAAATGAGAAGATAAAAAGGGCTAGGATCCCTCAGTAGAAGAAGCTCAGAGGAAGATGATTAAACATCCTGGCACAAAGATGCTGCCTAGAGCAGCATAGAAGTCCCTGGGCAGGTGGGGCAATGGGCTCTGTAGCAGACGCCACTCCTGTCATTTAGCTCAAAACCTGAAATTAATTATTCTGGGGGCAAAGCTGTTGTTTTGTTTTTGTTTTTTTTTTTCCAGTGGGTGAGAGTGTGTGTCTGTGTGCAGACAGGTTTCACACAAGCATGCTTAAAGCTTTGCTCTTCCCATGAGAAGAAGGTTGGATGGTGAGAGCACTTCAGTATGTGGAGGTAAGGGTAGAGCAGGTGCTCGGGCTGGTTACCAAGGGAAAGCTCCCAGCCTGAAAAGATATAATCTGGGATTGTAAACATCTGTTTGGTGCAGATAGGGACTGTAGGTTCTCATTTAAACTGAATTTTTGTCAGAGGATGTTTAATAGAGCTTGCAGAAATGCACATGCACCAGCCTCCAAGGGCTTTCAAATCAGGACAGCAACAGTTAAATCACTGAAACAGCTATAGAATAAGATATAACCTCTTCAAGTTTAAAGAACTGACAATTTGGCAATTCCCTCTCTTCCTACCCTGGTCTCTTCCTACATGCAGATATAGTCTAAACTACAATTGCATTAATCACATTTGGAAAACGCTCTTTTGTGAATGCCAGTTGTTTGCCTCTCTTGGACCAGATTTTTTCTCATTATCAAAGCACCTATTTTTAAGAACCAGTAAAAATTTTAATGACTCCTTCTGCACACCTATGGCCCAGAAGGCAAATGGTATCCTGAGCTGCATAAAAAGGAGCATGGCCAACAGGTAAAGGGAGGTAACTCTCCCTTCTACTCCACTCTCGTAATACCCTACATGGACTGTTGTGTCCAATTCTGGAGTCCCCAACATAGGGAGGACATGGAACTGTTGGAATGGGTCCAGAGGAGGGCCACAAAGATGACTGGGGGGCTAGAGCACCTCTCCTTTGAAGACAGGCTGAGAGAGTTTGGATTATTGGTTGGATGGGGCTTTGGGCAACCTGATCTAGTGGATGGTATCCCTGCCTATGGTAGGGGGATTGGAACTTTATGATCTTTGAGGTCTCTTCCAGTCCAAACCAGTCTGTGATTCTGTGATTCTACACATGCAGGTATATACTCACAATGTGTGCACAGTGTATGCTCTATCTAAGGGGAGAAGCTCACTGCAAGGACCAGACACACTGAGGGTCTTGTATATTTTCACTGAGTATAAATTTCTGCTGCTATACTGGAAGGAGCTTGCAAGGGTCAGGTTTTAATGTTACAATAGAAAGACAGGTTAAAGACACTCTCAGAAGAGAGTCTCCATTTTCAGCACAAACGTCCAGGGCCAACTTTGCAAATAAAAGCCTGGTGTTTCACGTGGCCTTGTTTCAGAAATCCTAGAGGGAGTTCGATTGTTTCCACTCCAAAGCAGCAAAACATTTTGTTGCCCTCTCAGAGTTCTTGCATATTGTGTATAAACCTGCAGACATCAAAATGAATTCAATAAGCCAAGCATACAAGGTAAAACAATGTATATTTTGAATCATTGTCTGCAGCAAGTGACCATGAGAATGAGAAAGGGGAATATAAACTCTTCATTCATCTACTTGTCAGCTTTCTTGAACTCTTTCAGATTAGATAGCAGGGAACCAATTCAGAATTTGCTGGAAGAGATTACTATGCCTATAGGAACAAGCTCTACTTCAGCATGGTCCAAAACTCTGCAATGAAACGAAAAAAAGGAGAGAGAAGATTTTTTTTATTTATTTGTAAGAACTGTGCAAGGAATAAAGAGCATCTCTGTCCTCCCAAAAAAGGGCAACTTGAAGACCTGCACTATTGTTTTTGCCCATCTTGCATCTGAATGAGCACTTTGCTCTGAGGCATCATCAGTATTGTGAGCCCCGGAATGATCGGTTCAAGAGCTGGCCTATATAAATAAAGAGCAGATCACAGAAAATTTTGTTTTTGTTTTCTTGGAAATAATCCCACATTTCATTCCAAATCAAGCAAACACTTGGCAGGGCCTAAACTAAACATTTCAGTCAGAACTAGTGCTCCCCCAAACACACTCTCCTTCGGCTGAATGCTGAGGATATTTACCCAAGGCATGGAAAATTTCAGTTCTACCCCATTCTCTATGTAAAGTTGTGAAATTTTTATCATCTGCCTTGCTTTTCAAGTGCTAAGGGTCAGCCGGGCACCATTCCCTCACCCACTCCCTTGTTCACCCTCCACGGCCTAGAGGCAGAATGCACCTCCCACTCCCAGCATGTCCCATTTCTGAGTGCGTCCTGTCGTGTTCTTTTTCCCAAAGAATATCTGCATGTTAATTAGGGATGCCATAGCACTATCAAGCCACCCCCTGAGGAAAATCTTCCTGCAAATACCCTTTAGCCTCGTAGTTCATACCCCGTCCTTTGGGGACCTGGGGGCTGGGAGAGAGAGGGATGGCCAGAGAGGAGATGAATTTCTTGCTCAGGAAGAGAAAATTTTCAAAACTGAGTATTCTGCATTCCTGCTGGACTGGCTACTGAGCAAGTTACGGGGATGCCTGACTCCCACCTATTCATCTAACATAAACCAGCAGAATGCACAGCAAGTTCAGACAAATAGCTGTAGGATGCCAAATCTGCATTTTTCCTTGAAGAAAGTAATCCCTCTCCCCAACTCTGCTTCCAAAGGGATTAAAAAGAATCTGCCAGCCCATCCCTCCAGGCTTGCCTATACAAAAGCAGCACTCCGTACAAGCATTTATCTCTTGAGTCAGAATAGTTTTCCATCTAGTAAATAAAATACTTCTTGGTCCTAATAAAGAACAACAATTCATAGTTGATATCTTTAACAAGAACTTTTGATACAGTTCCAGAAAATAAACCTGCAACTAATATCCTGGGACTGAGAGTGTTACTGATCTTGCCAAGTCAGTCATGACTTTGGAGTGTATGGAAGATAATATGGACCCTCTGGGCAGGATTTCTCAAAATGGGCTCAGGGAGGAGCAGCTCTAGAGACAGAAGAAGGGGGGTGGTGAGGAAGTACCCTTTCTCCTCTCTGGCATTGCCTCTCAGTCCCTGCCTGGTCCCTGAGAATAAAGGACACTAATATTGCATTCTTGTCCCTTACAGCAACAACACATACGTGCCCTGGAGCTCCTGTCTCAGATAAACCCCCTACTCTCTGCCTCACCACCCTTCCTTCACTCTGCTGAGCACAGGATGGCCCCAAAGGACAACTCTGCTCTGAACATCATGAAAGCTCCTGGGGAGTTTGTGACCAAGAAATCACAGAATCACAGAATGTGGAGGCATGGAAAGCAACAAGTGTACAACAGGATTGAACAGGAAAATAAAGACGTACAGAACATGTAGAACAGACAAATCAAGAAATTATTCAAAAACAGTTTGTGAGAAGAACAGATGGATAGAAGCAAATTCTACAGCAACTGTCCTTGGTACAGTGTGGTGGGATTGGGGGGAGGGAGACTGTTGACTGTCATTCCAGTCCCAGGAGGATGTGTTACATTCACCTCTTTGGTGTGTGCAATGTTGGGTGCAATATGACAAGGGCAAAGGACTTGAAGCCCTTGCCCAGCAGCTTTCCATCCACCCAGGTACTGAAATGAGCGGTCTATTGGAAGGGCTGGACTTTGGTAGAAAAGCATTTGGGTATCATTCCTATGTCTGGCTACGTCAGTGAGGTGTGCCGGGCCTCCCTGTCACAGTCACATGTGTCACTATCAGTCAGGGCAACAAGAGGTGACCGGATTATTGTTTAACCATGCCAGATGAAGCCAGAAAATAAACTACAGACGGCCCTCAGTTTCTGTGTGATGTTAATACTGATACCCAGTATCTAGGTGGAGGGAGCAGAGACTTTGTGGAGATAAAAACTTCATGGGATGGAAGCAAGGATTCATTTGATAGGTATGGGCTGTGCAGGAGAATAAAATAGTAACTTTTCAGGTAAGTTAAGCATAGGCATGTCCATGGCACAGAAGTGCATTCAGTGCAAAAAACTCCAAATTATTGCAGCTGGCTGTAGAACGAGAAGCAGTACAGCTGCCCTATCACCACCTCTCTGGGCAGCCTGTTTCAGCATCTCACCACTCTTTCTGTGAAGAACCTACCCCTGATATCCAATCTAAACCTTCCCTCCTCTATCTTAAATCCATTTCCCCTTGTCCAACCATTATCTACCCTTGTAAAAATCCAATTCCCCTCCTGCCTATCTGCTCCCTTTAAGTACTGGAAGGCTGCAGTGAGGTCCACCCGCAGCCTTCTCCATGCTGAAGAAGCCCATCTCCCTCAGCCTGTCCTCATAGGGGAGGTACTCCAGCCTCCTGATCATCTTCATGGACTCCTCTGAACCCTCTCCAACAGCGCCGCATCTTTCTTGAATTGGGGGCCCCAGATGTGGGTGCAGTACTCCAGGTCTTGGTACTGTTCCTCTCACAGCACACACACTTGCTTTGATATATTTCCTTCCAACAAATAGGATCTCGGTTCTCCAAGTTTCTTACATGCAGTTGAATGAAATGGCCAGTATTCAGTGAGTCTGACCTAGCTTGCAATGCCACCCTGTAAACATGAACCTTTAAATGGGCTGCCTCTGACACCCCAATCATTCAACGTTCACTTCAGAGTGGTACTGGTGTTAAACATGTGACAATGACAAGCAGAAAAAGTTGAACTTGACGCCCTTAGAAAACGTCCCACAAACAAAGCTTAGTTTTATGCCTGCCCTACCGTATCTACAAGAGTATAACGTACAAAAAACATGAAAGGCAGCTTAGCACCCAGGCTCACAAAGAGAGCCGGGCAACGCCACCCTTTGGTTAATCCTTTCATGGGAACAGAGCCCAAAACTCTCATACTTTAAAGAAAAAGTCCACAAGCTCTGACATGCAACAGATATTTGAGTTTCCAGCTGGCCTAGCTACATGACCTGTGTCTTAGTTTGTAGAATAAAAAGATACACACCTGGACCAAGAAGCTGAAAGGCAAGGCCCATGTGGATACACTTAAGAAAAGCCTTGTTTTCCCTGTCTCCCCACCTCATAGAACATTGATTTCACATGGGAGAGGGTTGGCAGGGTTTGGGCTCTGGCCATGAGGAACTCAGCCCAGCAGCCTCTTTGCTGGGCAGAAGAATCGAGGCATTCAGGGAAGCCCTGGTAGATCCTATTATAAGCGATTTACATTAATGAAGTTGTGCGGTGAGCAGAAACCTTCTAAGTGGAAAGGTCTGCTTCAGTTGTCCTGCTAGTGTGTTTGCATATGCCTGCCAAATAAACACCACCTCCTGCTGGGTGATTGGAAGCAAGTGTACGATGTTCTGGGATAATCCTAACACGATAATCTCATCTCTGTGCTATAAAGACCCTATCACTGGATCTGACGTGGTTACACAGCTAATTCCATGGGTTGGCAATGAGACCTGGGCACACAGCCACCCGAAGATCCTCCCTGGAGCTGTGCTAAGGATGGGAAACTCCTGGGGCTCGTACCCTGCCCACTCACCTCCTGGCGAGTGTGATGACCCTTGTACAGACTCCTGTCCTGCACAGGACTTGCAGGTGATGAGGGATGTGCCATGGAGAGATGGAGACCCAGGGTACAGAGATAGCTCCAGGGCTCTGCAAGGCTCAGCACTGATCCTGGTGCTGTGCGAGGCAGACATGGACAGCTGATATCAGGGTGAAAGTTAGGTGTGCTCCTCGCGGTACCACTTATGGTTGGGAGGCACTTGCTGCCAGGGAGGGATGTCTCTGTGGCTGTTGAGGAGACAGCAGCAAATCCACCAAGCTGCCTACAAAGATGCGAAGTGGACATACATCACGTGGCACAAAAATCATGATTGCGATTCAGGTGTTTCCTCTCTCTCCCACTAGCCAAAGAAACTGCTTACAATTTGTTCAGAGGTGAATGTAAACTGTGTTTATGAGTCAGCACAAGTCAGCTTTTGGCACTGCACGCCGAGTCCAAGCCTAGCCCTACACTGGATGTGCCGTAGACTCTACTGCCCTGTTCAAATATGCAGCATTGTAGAGAAACATCCTCCTTGCTGTCCCTAGAGAAGTTGATAGTAACACTGGGTAGAGAAAGAAAAGGAAGGAAGGAAGGAAGGAAGGAAGGAAGGAAGGAAGAAAGGAAGGAAGGAAGAAAGAAAGGAAGGAAGAAAGGAAGAAAGAAAGAAAGGAAGAAAGGAAGAAAGGAAGAAAGGAAGAAAGAAAGAAAGAATGGGAGAACTAGATGACAGACCCTCTGAGCTTAAATATGCCTGGTATATCCCAGGAGTATTGTTCAAATCTCCAGATGACAGGAAAATACCGTGGAGAAGGAGGGACATATTGAAGGTCACTTCTTGAGTGTTGGATAATGCACAAAGAAGAATGAAGAAACTGTAAGGCCAGAAGAAAATTAGAACAAAAGGCTGCATGGCTTTGTCCCAGCACTTGTGTAGCAAAGCCAATGAAGCAAAGCTCCAAGCTCACACACATTCTTATGCCCACCTTCTCACTAGCACCAGAGTTCCATCTTCTCACCAGCACAAGGCTTGAGGCAAAATTACTTGTGCCAGCACAGAGAACAAGACATGCCAGCTGTCAGGGCCTCACCGCACCTCCTGTGTTCCTTCTGGTGTTCCTACTCCCAGACCACCTCTACTCCACCACACCAATCCTGGATGCATATCCTGACTCTTCCATGATAGGAAGGCCTGAAGGTTCAGAAACTGGTTGGTGGCAGCCATGGGAAAACAGGACACTTTGTCAATTGCATACTTTCTCTTTCCCTCTTTATTTATTTACTTTTTTAAAAAATTAGAGTTGCTGTTCTTTTGCAGGAGAACATTCCACCTCCCCAGGCCCTACCACTCATTTATCATTGTCAGCTCACAGAATTAGCAGCAACAGGTTCTTCTAAAATAATGTTCACCCACTGGAAGCCTCACTGGGACGGGTCTGCAACTTTAGTTTTTGCTTTGAACCTCACTGCTCATTTCACAGACCATGGAATTGCCAGGACCTTTTTAGGTTTTTTAGGAAGATTTTGGAAGAGCATCCTTACAGCTCCAAGTTTTTTCAGGGCTCTAACTCTACCTGCTATCAGAAATGAGTCCACAGCTACAGGGTGCCCGTACCACCGTGGGCTGGTAACCTCTAGCTGTCTATTGGGAGACAGAAATAGCCTGTGGGTGTAAAAAAGAGTTTGTTCAGCACCTCACACTTCAAAACCTTTTCTTAGGAAAAAAGCCAGATTCTGCTTCCATATTCAACACTCAAGCTCCCCAAAGTGAATATGTGATTTTTGTCCTTAAGTGAACGGTGTGTTTTTACTTTGTTAACCCCACTTGGAAAGCTAGCATGCACATTTATTATTTTCTGTGTGAGAAAGTGCTTTTCAGTTTAAACTGCTTTCTTTTTCTTTTTCTTTTTCTTTTTCT
>VXBZ01000396.1:533755-569591 GCA_013399135.1 Heliornis fulica | reverse complement strand
AAAACTCCAGTTGCAAAGGCATTTGCTTACTCAGCAGCAGAGGAAGGACAATTAACCCCATCTTTCTCAAGGAAGATTTTTATCTATCAGTGTCCACTTGCCAACACCTCTAGGGATTTGGCACGAGGCCCCTCCCCCTCATGCTTCTAAAATGTCTGGATCAAGCTGCTTTCATAAATCCCATTTGATTTTTAATTGGATGAGCTAATTAATTAAATCCTGGTCTTGTTCACAAATACTTTCAGATCAGCTGGAAACAGTTTCTCTGTGAATAAATAAATCCCACTTAAAAAACAACCCAACCCAACCCAAACAACAAAACAAAAAAACAAAACAAGAACAAAAATGTGCAATTTCAGCCCAGCCAGTGTCTTTTCCTCCCTTTCCAAAAACGCTGGATTTCTTTCAGCACCCGGCAGAGCTGAGCATGTCGCTGTCTCCCCAAGCCCCCAGGAGCAGCACTGTCTCTGCCAGCCCCACCAGCCCCAGGCTCACCCAGGGAACAGCACGTCATTGTCCAGAGCTTCTGGATAAGTTTCGCTTTTCCGAAGAGCTGGAAAGGTGTGCTGAGCACCTTGCTTTTCTTCCCCCAGGCTGTAATAATTGGCTGGCATCAGACAAAGGTGTTATTAAATGCTCCTTGTCACTGGGGATGCTGGGATGGATCACACTCCGCTGTCAATTTTACCATACCCTTAGGGTGGGACTCGTTCAGCCAAACTTGGAGGGTTATCAGAGAGAGGGCAACTTATTTAGGCTTCCTTTGTACAGGCAGTGAGAAGAAACGGGCTTGTCTAGTGAGCAGTCCTTCAAAGGGGACCATACTTCTAAGAAAGACATGAGGAGCCTGCATGGATGGTGGCACAGAAATACCTGTCTTCCTCCACTAAATAAAAAGTGAGCTTGTGAGTGACCTTTCCAGATGCAGATACCACCTTTGGAGATGCTTCAAACTTCAGAAAAGTTAGATGTATGCTCTTCTCAGAGATGGTGTATTTTACGACCCAGCACTCTGGGTGTCTACCTGTCTTGAATGGCTCTGCGGTCTCTGCAGTGCTGTCTGGACGCTGGGATGGCTTCCCCCAAAGCAACTGTAGCACAGCAGTAGTTTGTTGTTTACAGTGATGTTGTAAAAGGGCTTACTGATGTCAAGATACTCTTTAACACGACTGAGAACCACTTCTGCTGCTTCGCAGTTCTGTGAGGTTACAGCATCACACAGTGAAGCTACTCCCTTTTTCTTTTCTTAAATGAATACAAAGAGAAGAAAATTAAAGAGAGAGGGAGTAAGATGAGGCTCAGAAATCCGTTGTGTTTCCCAGAGGAGAAAGAAGTCCCTGAATCCTGCCAGCCCAGCCCCACAGAACAAGAAGGTACTCCAGAAGGGCTGGAATGGAGGGGTTTTGACTTGATCAACACCTGTGAAACAACAAAACCACATACACACAAAAAAAACCCCAAAAACCAGAAGCACCCCCAGACCATGCAACCACAAATCTCACCCCATTGAACCATGTCTTTTGAACAGCAGAGACCTTCCAAGTGTCACTAAACTGTGCCACGGCAGCAGCCGAGGCTCCCGATGCAGGCAGCAGAGCACTTGAGTTCCCAAGCACCTGAGCCCGTGGCTGGACTGGCTTGTGTTTGTAACACCGAGTCACTCCCAAGTGCTTGGCCAGGCTCTTGCTTACACGTTGAAGCAGCAAGCCCTGCAGATGCACTGAGTAGCTTTAAGAGGGCCAACTGAAGGCTGCTGCCAGAGAGGGTGGCCAATCCCTCTCACACATCCCAGACCCTGTGCCTACCACTTGTGAAAGCCACTGAGCTACCTGAATTTTATGTGTTCCTTGTACAGGGCAAGTTTCAGCCAGAACATTGAGTTTCTCTCTGTATCTTAAGACAATTTATGGTGATACAGACACAGAGGCTGGACACAGGTTGTGAAGGAGGAGCATCCTGTGCTGGGGCTGGGGCTGCCAGAGCTGGGGGGCGCTGAGCTGAGGGGACAGCAGGTCATCGGATGAACAGGCACTTGTCCTCAGCTACAGTACCACTAAGCATCAGACCCATCCCCCAGGGAGGGTGGGAGAGGCGATGAGAAGCTCTTCAGTAACAGCTTGTAGCTCTGTGTAGTGGGGCTGGCACACAAGGATGCCCATCGTCCTTCCTGCCAAGTTTATGCTGGATAGGATGAGTGTCTCTGGATTTTGTGATAAATCATTGGAGCTAAAACTGGAGACTTGGCCTTGGATGATGGGCTGGATTTGTCCTAATTGGTCAACAAAATAATGCTTTTCTAGTTTAATTGACTTGCTTTTATCAAATTAAAAAAAAAAAGGAAAAAAATGGGTTTCACTAAGGCTAGATCTGTTGTAAACACCTTAGTTCTTTTTCAGGATGTTGGTAGGTGTTTACACATCACAGCAGCCTTTTGCCAGAAACTAGTGAGGTCCTCCCCAGTTTCCCTTTGTTGCCCTTTCCTACACTGTAGCTTGGCTACAAAAATCTCACAACAGACCCAAATACTCCACCAGCCTCTGGACCTGACTAGGGAATAAGGGCCTTACCCATCACCCCTACTGCATAAGCTCCAAACTTCACTCTGTACTTAGCACCACTCTTTCACATATCTGACTATCCCTCCTACAGCAGGAGGAGTAATTTTACATCATCTGAATAATCCTGCAGAATAACCTCATAATATAAACATGGAAGTATTGTAACGTAGAATTGTATGTAAGAGGTGCAACGAAGAATTCTACATCCTTAACCTGCTCATGA
Source organism: Heliornis fulica (assembly GCA_013399135.1). Taxonomy (NCBI): domain Eukaryota; kingdom Metazoa; phylum Chordata; class Aves; order Gruiformes; family Heliornithidae; genus Heliornis; species Heliornis fulica. The sequence continues at coordinate 566,810 of VXBZ01000396.1, read as the reverse complement.
TAATTTTGCTCCGTTCTGTTCAAAGGAAAATAGCAGACAGAAAGGGTGTTGTCGTGGCAAGTATTATTTTTAATAATTCATTGGAATTTGTTCTAGATCTGTTTTCTTCCAAGCAATTGTATATTGAAATGTGTGCAGACCAGACTGTCCTCCAGCAGCAGGCTCGGGTTTTGTTCTCCATCTATGCATAAACTCCATAAACTCCATATAGTTGGTAATACATATATACATACACACTGTACAGAGAGACGCACTGGCAAGAGGCAAGCTCTTCAGGAGGCTGAGCAACCATTAGCCATCTTTCACTAAAACTGTTAAAAACATGCTGGTGCCTCTATATTTAGGAAGGGATTTAGAAAGAAGAGATGGGCATCTAGCAAAAAGAGTGTCTTCTGCAACGGGATTTACACTACGCCTGGTTTTGAGAACTGTTACGGAGCTTTATGTCCCTGCAGCAAACCTGGGATAATATCAACACAGGATCAAACAGTGAGGATTCCTCCCCCCTCCTCCCACTTATATTTACACTTTCAGTGTCTTTTCAGTTTGGGGTAGGGCTTTGGTGATAGATTTGGCACAGAGCTGCTACAACAAGCTCACAGTGGAATCTCCTGTCAAATGCGGCATCAAGATTGTACTTGGAAAATCCCTACAACCACCAGAAGAATCGAGGTGAGGTTTATTCTGAACACTGCATTCATAAGAAGAGATGGCCAGCCTGACAGCACTACACTGGGCAAGGGCCAAACTCTACCCTTTTCTACTTGGGCTGGTGCTTTCATCCTACAACTCCACTTAAGAACATGGAGATAGGCTGGGCATGATCTTTGCATGACAGATTTCCAGCTTAAAAGTCACCACACCTGGATGTATTTAACAGCCAGGTAGATGAGGTGCTGAGGGATATGGTTTAGGAGAGGACAGGTACAGTTGGACTTGATGATTTTACTGGCCTTTTCCAACTTGGTCATTCTGTAAAGCCTTGGATCTAGTGTATTTATGTCGTATGTGAAAGCGGTCGATAAGCTCCTAAGCCTTTCAAATGTTTTTTGACAGAGATACTCCAGAATGTAATAAAAACAACTCAATTTTTACATAAACAATATTTCAAAAAAGAAAAGAGCAAAAAAATATGCTCATTATTTTGCTTAGCTTTTTATTCCATCATTATGGCACAAGATAGAACTTAAAAGAGAACATCACCGAATAAGTCTTCATTAAAATTAAGACTAATACGCTTTATAAAATTCTCTTGATATGATACATTTTCCCTTACCAAGTGATAAAAAGAATTTTCTCTAGAATACTGAAGTACATTGCCACCTGCTGCCCACAAAGAACTTTGCAATTAAAACCCCACCAGAACGTGTATAAAAGAGAGACATTTAACAACTCAACATACAGTTACTGAAGAAGCACTACTGACCCAGGGCTTTGGCACAGTATTTATAGGAACACAGCCATGAACTTCTCCCAACGTCACGTTCACTTCTGAAACTCCGCGTGACTGCCCTCCCTGCGTCTGCCTGCAGTCTCCCCCCCACCTCTCGCTCACATTCTTAATGCTGAAGCTTCGTTACTTCAAAGGAAAAGCCATATTCTTCCTCCGTTGTTACACACCTCAATTTATTTGGTTTGGTTTTCTGAAATTTGGATTCCAGTTTATGGTTTTAGAACAATACATAAAATCACATATTTATAAATATATATATTATATCCTGTATACATAACATCGGATTTCCCCTAGAATGGGGGGGCAGACCTTTGTGCTGCACCCTTAGTTGGTTTAGGCACGGCCTCACTCTTAGTTGATTCTCTGAGCTGCTTCCTACCAGAACCTAAAAAAATAGTTTTACAATCTTGTGTCAAATTTTAATTTTGTTTGCAAATATATTTATAAGAAGAAAAAAAAATCTGGTATTTCCCCCCTCTAAGCTCACTACTACCCTTATAAAATATATGGCTTTTCATGTTCTGCTCTATTTTAGTGTCTTTCAATAGGCAGTGAAAAGAAGGACTTCCCCCCTTTAACAGGTTTGGGTTTTATTGCTTGGATTTTTCATATAAGCACAGAAACCAGCTTGTGCACTTTCTATAGAATTCCAATGCATATCACGGTAATGTAAGAGCAGTGATTTTTTAAAAAGCAGTCACGACTGATTGACATCTGTATATGAAAACATAATATACGATTATCATACAATACCCATTACAGAATATACAATCATCAAAACTGCAGATATATAAATACATTTTTAGCAACATCAAAGCAACGGGCTTTATCTTAGACACAGTATACGTATACAGAGTTAAGAGACTAAAATTTTCATCTTGGTTCTTTCTGAAAAGCTTGCTGAAAACCAGGAACATACTGTATCTGTAAATGACAGTGCTGTTAAGAAATTAAAGTGAACAAAGTTTGTTTTTTTTAAAAAAAAAAAGTATATGCAATTCAGTTGGTATAAAACAAACAAGCCCTCCCCATTTTCCAATGTCACCACCGATTTCCTATGAGAGGAAGGCAAAGGTGTACACGAGTGGCAGTTCTTCGGAGTCCAATCATACAAGGGTTTCCGGGAGGGCATCTGGGTTATCAGCTGATAAGAGCTCCCAAATTTCCCACCTATCCCTTTGCCAATTGTGCCAGTCCGCCTCTGAAACACTTTTACTGTTCTGACCGTGAGGTGTGGTGGAACAGACGTGACCGTGACCCACTTGGGTGTGTGGGGCTGGGTGCTCCTGCCTGGAGCTGGCCTGCTCAGGGCCTTTGGCTGCCAGTCCCCCAGCTGCTCTGGTCCCTGAGCTTTTTTCGTGGCGTTGAAGTCTCCACAAAGAGTGCAATGTTGAAGAAACGCCTGATCGCTGTGTTGATGCAGAGCTTGTTTTTGCTGGGCCTGGGTAGGGGGGTGGTGGCCTCTCTTTCCTGTAGGAGGGCTTGGCTGTGCTTTGCAAACAACGCACGTTTGAGTCCTGCTCACTGAGGTCCTCCACACTCCTTAAAGTCAAGTGTCGTTCCGACTTGGAGTGTGACAGATCTGCACTCCTACTGCTAACTTCCATCTGCGGGTTACTGCACACCCGAGACACGGTGGGACGGAGCTGGCACTCGGGAATGGCAGCAGTTGTCTGGCTCCTTCGCATGACCTGTCTGCCGGCGTCCAACTCGGAGGAGCTGCCCTGCCACCGAGGAGAATACATGGCGAGGTTCCCCTGGGAAAGAGAGCACTGTCCAGGTCGCAGCAAGCTGCTTTCGTGAATGTTCCCATAAGAACCTGGGGGCCAGAGTCAGAAGGACAACATCAGTCTGCGTAACCACTTACACGGCACTTCAGAAATTACTGCTTTCCCCATGCATCATGCTGTGGGAGATGGATGGGGGCTTTTCTCATCAGGCTATGGGACTGAAGGTGCATCAGCTCATCACCAGCTGAACCTGGGACACAGAGCAGCAGCCCTGTGTCTACCTCAACCATCTCTTATATCACCCAGTGACTCTTGACACTTCACTCTGACTTCAAGTCTTGTGGCACTTAACATCTTTCAAATGCATGGAAAGCTGGGGGGTGTTTTCTTCTCACTGATCCTCTGTGAGGTGGGTGCAGATGGGAGGAAAACAAAGGCATGACAGGCCCGGGACTGGTGACCATGCTGGCCAGGGACAGGACCAGAAGACAGGGTTGACAACCTCACATCCTCCACTTGTGTCACCGTGGCGGCAGTTCTCAAATGCCTGCCAGGCACTTACCTACCACTGAACTTTAGAAGAATATAGAAGTATGTTTTGAAATAATTGTCAAAAAACTTTTAAAATTATCCCGTGACAGTGTGAAAGATCACCACATTTGTGTAACTGTTGTTTTTCTCTGAATTTTGTGGGACATCCACCTTTTAAAAGTCCATCTCCAGACTGTTTTCACTGTGATTTCTCAAAACCAATAAATTGTTTATGTCTTTTCTAGGTTTGGACTCAAACCTTGAGAAATAACTGACCTGTCATTGCTGGATCTTTGCAGCCACTTTTCAGAGTTGAATGCCAGGTGCCCCAGATATCAAAATGATCTTCAGAAACATCTAAATAGCAGAAAGAAGATGATGAATCAATCGTCTTAAAACCATTGTATAGAAACATACAAAAGGGATGGTAAAACCTTATGTAAGGTATCAGAGTTGTTAACATAAACCTGCATCTGACTTACTGTGCTCCTAACACAAACAGATATCAAACATATTTGTTCAGTTAATTATATTTTTCAGGCTCGGATCCTGTGATGAATTCAGTAACCTCTTCACAGGCAGGACAAGAGTTTGTTGAGAGTGGAATTTCCCTGAAGTCCTCTCTGCCTTACTGAAGTCAGCAGGAGAATTTGCACAGAAACAGGAGGATTTGGCCAAAGGCAGGCGTGTTTTTTACAGGAAAGACTGGCAAAGCTCTCTCAGGCAGCCCCAGGGGTCAGTGTGAGGCATAGGCTCTCTCAACCTGTAGCATCACTTGGCTCTTACAAGGAAACGCCATCACAGAACAGAGATCTCATGAAGTTCACACAGCAGGCACTGAGCTTGACTGTAACTGTCCCGTGCCTTTTCCTGATTCTATCTGGCAGTAAAGGAATTTCCTAATTCGTCATGGTCCAGTATCACTGTGATGCACATTAAAGTCGAAAAGATGGTTAATATGATAAAACTTTGCGTAATTTCCTGTTTATAACTTACATGAAATCTGACTAAATTTTTAAAACCATTCAGAGATTTCGATGCTGAATATGGAAGATGAATGCCCACCAGCATTTATAAAGCATGTAATTGAGATAATAGTCTAAATCCCATTAATTCCAAAGAGAATCAAGTGCCTAATCAGTACCTCTGGAATAAAATGGTTTTAAAAATAACACCAGTTATCTACATCCTTAAGCACTGAAAGTCCTTAAAATTTGGCTCACTAAATACACATTTAATCAATGTAACTTTTTAAAAATATATTTTAAAATGAAAGCCATCTTAAAGTGCAGGTGAGGTGTCAGTTTAAGACAGTCCTCTACAGAAGAAATCATTCAGGTGTGCACTCCCTCCATAGCTATGAAAATTACACATCCCTGCACTACTACTGCTAGGTGTATAACTGGAGGCAGATGCGGGGCTGTACAGCTCAGCTGTGTTCTCCACTGAGATGGCTTTGAGGTCATTCTGGAGAAAATGTGTAGCTCAAAGTCTCAAAGTCTCAGAATTTTTCCACAGAGCTGGACTAGAAATCAAAGTCTTTGCTATGCTGTCACAGACGGGCTGAGAAGCAAGACACACATAGTTCTATTTTTCTAAATAATAGGTCCAAGTTTTGAGAAGAGCCATTCCAAGAGCATCCCTGACAGACAGCTGAGCTAACAACGAGGACTGAGCACAGACACTTCAGGCTCAACACAGAAAAAAAAAGGATGTTGGTCAGTAACTTCTTGTAAGGTTATTTATACTGTTGCTCCTCAAGTCCTGGTAGATGATAAAAGGGAGCAGACACTTTTAAATTAATTCAGAAACCCTCATCGGTTGCTGAGGATACTCTACCTTTTCCAGCCTGTGCTGCAGAAGAATTCTCCTTTGTCTTAGGCTGCAAGTGTCCAACCAATGTGTACTGTTCAGGTACCTTGTAGAGCTTATCTGGGCTGTGGGCAACTTCTTCTTGCATTGCCACCAGTGAGCGCTCAGACAGTACTGGTGAGTTGTTGTCATAAGGGGAGACATCTCCGCTTGAAGCTTTGTTGGAGTCTGTGGAAGAATGTCTTTCTCCTGTGGAGTAGGAACCTTCTGACCGCAGCATCTCAGGACTCCTGATAAATATTGATAAACAAACAGCTGTTAATGAAAATGTGCTATGTTCACAGCTAGGGGTGACACCATACAAACAAAATTAAATAGAGGAGTATGACCACAGCCGCTGAAATGAAAACATCTCAGAAGCAGTAGAGGTGAATTTTCCATGAGTAAAACTTTTGCCATGAAATGGCCAGCAGAGGCCACTAAAAATCAAAAGATGTTGCTGTCAAGAGAGAAAACAAAACACGCAGGACTGTACAGTTCACCACAGGAAATTAAACAGTGAATCAATTCCTTATGTTACCTTGACAACTTAACTTGTTGCAACAGTATAATGGAGGGCACGAGAGGGAAGATTAGGTATGCTAAAATCACTTCTGCTGTTCTGGAGTACTGCGCAGTCAGAAATCAAAACCTTAGCTCACCTCTCATGCTACGAGAATGATCCTCTTCTCCAGACATCAGAAGGTAACTATTCTACAGAGGACAAGCAGATGTATCTACTGTACTTCTGATGGGGGCAGCAAACAACTGCCTCTGCTGATAACTTCTCCAGCTTCTTTTACCCTTTCACCTTTCCATCTCTGACAGCATGGCCTGCATTTAATTTTGACAAAGAAAGGCAAACAAAACTCCCAACGAGGTACAGCCAAGGCTCAGAGAGACAACTGTCATTTCTGAATTGTGTTGGGAAGAACATACTGTGTGAGGGATGTTTCTTAACTACACAGATAAGACATAGTTGATGAGTTGATGAACCTCCCAAAGAATATGCAGAAATACTCTGCAAACAAACAACCTTTTTCTATCAGTCTGCCTTAGTTTTGAATTGCTAATTTTTCATCTTTCTGTACCTTTGATCTTTGTTTCTTAGATACTTATCTTTCACTTCTTTGGAGTCAGATGCTTCTCTCGGTGACCTCATCTTAATATCTGCTCTAATTGCATGTGATATGACAGAGGCTCATTCTTGTAAATGTGCACTGAAAATAGTCAGCCTTTCTCAGAATCAAATCCGAAGAGAGCTTGAACTGAGCAAGCCGCCAAAAGCACATTACTTGTTATGGAACATAATCCTCTTTCCAGACAAATGAAATTAAATTGAAGAAAGAAAATAAAGAAAGCATACAGTGGTAAAGCAGGCCAGCCACAGCACACTAAATATTAATACAGAAATAATGACAAAACATAACACCACTTTCAAGCCATGGTGTTGGCTCTTTTTCTGGCTGATTTGCATACTGCATGTCCCAAAACATAAAATATATACACTCAACATCACGATCATTGTGTTATCCAATAGTCTCTTTTTTTTTTTCCTCTTTTTCCCCAGTAGGAAAGCAACCATGGGAGTGAATTAACTAAGTTTACTCCTCAGTAGCTCACAGTCCTTCATTGAGTTGTTTCTGAACCTTAGCTGAGGACAACTCAAAAAGCCAGAGCTTCCATTTGGCAAAGCAGTACTGTACCAGTGTTGTTGGCATGGTAATGTCGGGGAGTCATTTAAAAAAAATAAAGTAAACCGTGCTTCAATTACATAACTTCCCATCACAACTTTTCATCTAAAGATGAGACCAAAGTAAATTAATTTATAAACAGCCACACATGGTACAATTAATATCTTTTAGGTATGTATAATTCTTCTGCACATTTTTTCCCCTCTTTTTTTCACTTAGGCCTCTCCTGCCCTCCTAAGTTCTAAAAATGCCTGTGCAGTGACCAAGGTGATATTAATAGCAATGTCTTTGTAATTTTAGAACAACCAAACAGACCTGAAAGGAGAGAAACATTGGTACCTGTAGATTTCCTATGACCAAATTCTTTTCCAGCTTTCTAGATGGAACATCCCCTCTAGCCTATAGACATACTTAGCACTAACGGTGCCACCAACACGGCTCATGGCACATAAATTTTGGCAGGATCAAAAGGTAACTGCTTTGCACGAGCAAAGAGAGAGGAATACCACCACTTAGCCATGGCAAGGTAACAAAAGGAATGAAGGGAAAGAGAAATGGAGATGGAAATGAAAGAATGTGGGAACGTGAAACTTGAGCTTTGTGAAACACCGATTTCTTGTCTTACCTTGAATGATCTGTTATAGTCTATCTCTTCTCAAGACAAGAACTCCTGATAAAAATGTACTTAAATGGAAACTGTCAAGTCTTTGGAAAGATCCAAATGTTCAAGGTTCTAAACTCATTTACAGTTTCTACCAGTAAGCCCATGCAATTTCATATGTGCGTATGCACACACATATGTGCATATGCACACACATAAATATCACTTTCAAATTTGTTTAGAAAATCAAAGAAAATGCCTGTGGACTCTGCCATTGACATCAACTGAATACTTTAAAGTTGGAAATTGCTCTCATACATTTGCATCTTTATAATGCTCTTCACAAACAAAATAAAAGATGTTGGCTCACATCTTTCCAAATAAAGAATGGATTCTCACATATTCCCTAAACCAAAACTTCGGCATCTGTTTGCATTACAGCTTCGGTTCAGTTGCAAATGAATGTTTAGTAGAATTCAAAATTCATTTTCCCCTGGATAGCTGTGAGATTCTCTACCCACACTCTGGTGAAAATCTAAATTAGGAGGCGAATGTGAACACTTTGCAAGATACCCACTTGCAGTCTATGAATAAAGGCAGACTGAGTCGTCCACAAAGAGTAACAGAAGGTTACATACTGTCGAATGCGAGCAATGGGAGGGCAAGTACAGCATTTGCTAGTGGTTAGGAACTATGTTAAGGAAAAACATTTAAAAAGTGGTTACACACGAGCCAAAAGATTTGAAAGCTGCAGAAGGAAGCTGTGCCACATGTGTTCAAAAATACTAGTTCAGAGTCCAAAATAAAAATCAGCCATGCTGTGAAGGAGTCTTGGGCTTTCCATTTAGCCAGCATCCTACTGAACTGATGTTATCCACTAAAATGTATTTGTATGAGTGAACTGGGAAAATGTTAACAATAATTACTTCTACTGAGGATATTCCTACTTTTCTACTGGCACCAAGGTCATCAAAACAGGGAATTCATTCCTGGTTCTGGCAGAAAGCCTTTTCTGTTGCACCTTAAAGCTTCTAAGTAGGAAAACAATTAAGCCTTACAAGAGGCAAGTCATACAGAGTGGCCGATAGCTTGGCAGCATGCAGTGGTAATGTCCATATATACTTGAGGAACTTAGGTGCCACCAACAAAACAGGTTATTACAGAATTATGATGCTGTGGCTACTGTAACAGGGTGGAGAGTGCAACGATTCCAGGAGCTTTGAAAACTGCATTTATGCATGCTTATATGGCCTACTTTTTCTTTGTGCCACTGGTCAGGATGGATATTAAAACCCATCATCACCATCCAAACACATCTGAAAAACCTGTAACTTTGAAACTCATTTACTTTAAAAGGACTACCAACCATGATAATAAATAATCATAAGAAACAAATTTTATTTATTGTGTTAGTTTAAAGATGCTTCATCTTACAGCTGGAAATCCCAAATTCCATTGTCATTGAGCCAACATACAAAAAGTTGGGAAAGTCATCCACAAAAGCAGACTTCATAGTTGCCAATGGTAATCAGTGCTTTACCATGAACGACTTTCATAAACTCCCTGATACACCACTCATAATGCTCAGCTCTTAAGAGAACTGAAAGATGAGGAACATCTGATTTGTCCTCCACTGGGGAGGAAAAGAATTTGTGTTTTCTCTGTTAGATCAGAGCCGAGAAAGCATTTTTAATGACATCAAAAGCAGAGATGTGAGGACAATTGCAGAAGCAGGTCCTTCAGAGCAATTAATATGACATTAAAGTCTTGAATTTGATTCCACACTCTGTTATGCAGCCAACTAGCTTTAGTGATGAAGATTGTCTCAAAAATATGTAAAGATTTATGTTATGATCCCAATTAGGATCTCAAATATATGACCAGTAAGGATGTGTTCTGGAGACATATTTTTATCAAATCAAGACAAACATCTTGTTGTCTGCTGCCTCACATTTCTTAGAGGAAAAACCCTACATATATGTATAGCCTCAAAATTGAGATTATGTTCTGAAACAGATGAATCTCTTAGGAGCATCACACTTCTAGCAATAACACTAAGCGACATTCCCTCTAATTGCCTGGAATATCTGAACCAAGAAGTTGCAATCACAGTGAAAACATCTCATCAACATTAAGAATCAATCACTTACATGATAACAGAGTAGAAGAAAAATGACAGAGAGTAAGTTGTTCCTATTTTAGTGTTACTTCATCTGCCCATTACTGAAAATACAATAGGTTGGTACTAGTGTAGCTATAAATGTTCCTATTCGATTTCATAATATTTTCTTACAAAACCCCTTTTGTCAGTTGTGACCAGGTTTGCACAAAAGATCTATTTTCTCCTGCAGGTGTGCATGCTGGCTGACAATTTAGGAAGCTCAAGGAAAGGTCAATTATTTTAAAGGAAATAGGATCTAACAACAATTTGTTACATCCACTATGACTTGTGACAAATTTATGCTCACTTGATACGTGTAGCCACACGTGAGATAATATTGTATGACTTTATATTATATAGAAGGTGAAATCCACAATGAAGAATTTTATTAGCTTGAGTTAAAAATTATGTGATCATTCCAGACGGAGGGGATAAAGAAAGAAGTCTCTACAGACCTTACCAGATGTCATGCAATTTGCAGTGGCTCTCCTAATTGTGGTCTGGGCTCATAGAAAATGTGAAACAAGTGTAAGAGACAGCTAACATTCCTCTAATTATCTGGAATTTATTGTGATCAAAATGTATATATGGTTACTTGTCAGTCAGTCATAAAATTTTTTGTCTGTCGTATACTAAGAAAACGCACAAAAGCAATTACTGCAAATCAGATGATCTGCGATAAGCTGCTACTGCATGTTACGTGTTCATGTGGTTAAGTTGATAAACTAGTAAGATCGTTTACAACAGGATACATATTCTGCACATATCTTTGTGTTTAGTGTTTATAATTAAAGAAAGTTTTTTCCTCCATGTATTAATTATACTATTTCTTTTATACCTCTTCCTTTAAAGCCAGCCACACTATAACATTACCTCCAGCTATTCAATGTTCAGAGGGAGAGAAAGAAAAATCAAATTTGATTTTGATTATATCCTCACTGCACTAGGCACTTTCCACACACATAGGAAGACAAAGTCCAATCTGTCCCAGAGAGTTCCGAGTCTAGGAAACCTCTTAAAAATCACTTAAAGCAAGCTTGTCAAATTTTGTGAGTTTTGAGCCCAACATATTGAGATTCAGTAGAATAAAGGCAATGGCTGTGTGTCCCATGAGAAAGCTGGGAATCCTGTTAATCCGAATGTACAAACACGTAGCGTTAAGGCACACAGGTGCAGGCATACATACACCATACACAGAGTTGGAATATGTTACGTAGCATAACTGCAGTAGTGACCAGTGTGTTATGTTTTTTTTTTTCTCCTCAGATCTTTCACAAAGCTTACAATTAAATAGTATTCACAGAGTCTCCATAAAGAAACCTGCTGTTGCAGCAGTTGACTTGTTTACAATGTCCTGTGTGTATACAATAGGAAAAGACCAACTGGTCTAACGGCTAGCCATGACTGTGTTAAGGCACTCTAGGGTGTGTTTCAAGGATAGCGTAATACATGCCTCCTGTTACTGAAGACTACAACAAACCCAAGACATGAACCAGCAGATCACCAGAATACATCCTGTCAGATAATAGTGCATTGAATATTTTTATGTACATGTCATTCCTTTCTCTACAGCAGAACACAATCTTTCCTCTGAACCGGGAAACAATATTTGACTTTAGAAAATGCTGTACAAGAGTCAAAATTTCTTTGGCAGAGTCTGTGTAACAGGGAGGATATTTCTACTCCACTGAAGACAGTGCAGAAGAGCTGTGGAAAACTAGAACCTTTTGAACACTTCCAGTGGGAGATAGAAATTCCCAGCAGAAACAGGCATGATGAAAAAACAGATTACTCACGATGACTGGGAAGCTTTCCTCCTCAACAAATAGTCCACAACATCTGGGTCAGTCTCTAATAGGCTAATAAGCACTTCATTCTGTAGGTCAGGGGAAACCTATGAAGAAAACAAAACCAAAAAATTAGTTGGCCATGAATATATCCTTTCAAATACATTAATTTTGGTACCATGCTTAATCTAAAAGGCCAAGTACATACATATTTACAGAGAGTCCATTTACAAGAGCTTCCACTTAAAAGAGAATTTTCATGTAACAACAGGTGATGTAGGAGTAAAAATCACTTTGTGCAATGTCAAATGCTTGTTAGTGTTGAATATCCCACTGGTGTCCAGTTGGGTATTCTATCTGGTAACAACTGTAGGAATACTCATGCACTGCAGTCTCAAAAGCTCCTGCTCAATATTCAAAGATCCAGGGACATTTAAAAATTTCTATTTCAAGTGACTGAACATCTCTTCTTTTAGAAACAATGTGAAATGTAATCAAGACAGGAAGAAGGCTATTTCTTCGTATATTCTATAACATTTGACTCACTGTACCTCTCATGGAAATTTCATAGCAACAGTTGCACCTATGAAGTTCCTAAATCATTTCTTTTTACTGACAGCTGCCAAAGGTGAACATTATAAGGGTTCAATATTCAGGTATGCATCTGGCCAAGTCATGGGATTTAAATTCCTACTTATACCGTATCACAACTTGAGTAATTCCAGAGTAATCTGTCCATAAGTTAGTTTGACAGTTGGGTACTGGTTGAGCCTGTACCAGCCTGCACCAGCCACTCAGGCTCAACCAGAATGTGTGCCACCTTCTTCGGAATTTGGCCTTATGATTCGCTAACTCTCTCTAGTGCACTTTATATGGCGATAAACCTTCAAAACAGCTGCTGCAGGATATAATGACATCTCCTGGGCGGTTAGCACAAATGGTACTCCAAAATCTGCCCAGGTAAACTCTGCATTTCATAATCATCCATAAGTTGGGGTGTCCACATCACAGTGGAACATTCAACTCAAACTTCGTGGCAATGAAACCACCTGAGAAACTTGAACAAACAGCCCAGGTTTACACATAACAGATGGAGCTGGAGGCAAGACAGTCTCAGCAAGGGGTCATCAACTGTGCAATATGCTTCTGGATGCAATTTGTCAGAGCCCAAATCTTTTGACCTGCAGGTCACGTTGCATGGGCCATTTGTTTTCCATGACATTTCCTGGGAAATAGGAATAGAATTACTAATAGATTCCTCAGGGGAATACCTCAGTTTGGGAGGTATTCAGGGGGTCAAGTTACAGAAAAGGGACATTTCTTTACAAAATGAAATAATATGAAAATAAATGAAGATATGCATCGTTTAATTCTAATTGATCCCAAATCTCTATGAAAAACTTGTGTGACTACATATTCCTTTTAAAAATATTGTATTTAGCCTCTATGTTGGAAACATATTTTACCAATGGATGTTAAGTATACCAGTATTTAAATAAATATCCTCTCTTTATTGGACTACATTTTTAGAAACTTGGTATGCTGTAACTTCTCTGTTTAGACAGCTTTTCTATACATTAGAATTAACTTCAGGTAAAGTTTGAGGGTAAAGCAGAATTCATGTCTTTATGTACCTTACTATTCAGTTTTGTATCAAGTGGATAAACTTACAAGAATGTATTGAGAGTACCTTGTCAGAGAAAATAGAGATATTTTTTCCATTATTAAAAAAATTAATTAGCCTTTAATTTTATACAAATGACTCAAAGAGTTCCAATGGGAAGTTCAGCTCCACCTGAAAGCATCTGAGAAACCCAAACCTAGCTGTTCTACCAAGTTATAGGTCTTTCATCTGAGTGAATGAAGGCATATTAACCTATTACCTTTCAACTGGATTTATACTAATGGTCTCCTTGCTAGCCATCTGCTGGTTTTCAGTTTTCCTCCTGTGCAGCCCTTTAACTGGCTTCCAAGTTTAGAAAAGCTATGTATGTAATTATAAACTTACACTTATAGAGAACCACTTTACTGGTATCTCAGGAAGAAGTTACAGAGCTGCAATGACTATAATTGAATTAATTGTCCAAAAGCAGTCAGTTGTGGATGATTAGATGGATCAGAACCTGAAATTCAGGGGCAGAAGAGAATCCTGAAATAACAGCTGTTGTAGGTGTTGAGTACATACTGGGACAAAGCAGAGGGCCCTGGGGTTGTCAGGACTCCAGTAGAATGGGAGATATTCTGATATTTTGGGGGCTGTGTGCTAGATAAGTCACAGCTATTGAGACATAAAAGGGTGGAGGGACCCTTGAAGTGTCTCTTTTGTGTTGTCCCTTGTGACTGATGTGGCAACACAGAGACCTGCTGTGAGGCATGTCCACAGGTGGGGAGATCATAGTAGCCTCTAACAGCATAGATAAGAAATTTCTGACACTATGCAGTGCTTCTGTGCAGCAGGGCTGGATTTGGGTGCTAGAAGGTGAAAATCCATGACCAAGCTGCTCCTCTCCTTCCTCCATGCCAAGTCAAAGCCAGTGAGATGAAGTGTGGTTGAGTTGTGCCTCCCCACACCTAGATGCTGGGCAAAGTTCAGAGACTGGCAAAGAACATTCTTCTGAACACTCCCGTAACACACTTTAATGCCTTCCTAAGACTCACAGAAAGGGGTAAGAGTTGGATATGAAAGACATTAATATCATTTAAATCAATGAAACAAGGTCAGAATCCATCTTCCATATGAAAACCACATTTGCATACTACAGATGTCAATGATAATTGCTTAATAAAAATAGGTCCCAGTACCCTGGGCTGTTCCAACCAACAGAATCTTCCTGACCCACCAATATGTCAGAGTCATTCTAATACTGTGGTCTGGGCACCACAACACATCCAGGTTGCCTAGGTCTGATTTCACAAATGTTCTCATTTCAATGCTGTAGCCAGAGTTTTATAACCACACCATATACAGAAGTAACAGGAAAAAAGAAACCAAATGCAAAACCACCTTAGCACTGTATCTTACAGCTGTAGCTGAATGCCCTAGTCCAGATGTTTTTCTCTTTGTAAGTAGCATAAATTTCAAGTCTAAACAGCGGTTCTGGTTTGGCCCCACTCCTATGGTTTGAAAAACAAATTGCTGCTGCCTAATTTCAAACTATCAGAATATTATTACAATTGCATATACAAGTCTTTTCCTTTCAATGATTCTGTTACTGCACTGGGCTAATTATCTTCAGAATGCAAGTCACAGAAACACAGAATGTCGGGAGTTGGAAGGGACCTTGAAAATTCATCTAGTCCAACCCCACTGCCTGAGCAGGATCACCTAGATTAAATCACACAGGAATGTGTCCAGATTGGTCTTGAATGTCTCCAAAGAAAGAGACTCCACAACCTCTCTGGGTAGACTGTGCCAGTGCTCTGTTACCCTCACAGTGAAAAAGTTCTTCCTTACATTCACATGGAAAGTCCAATGCTCCATCTTGGACCCATCGCCCCTGGTCCTCTCACGGGCCATCACTGAGAAGAACCTGGCTCTGTCCTCTTGACACTCACCCTTTACATATTTATAAACATTAATGAGATCACCCCTCAGTCTCCTCTTCTCCAAGCTCAAGAGACCCAGCTCCCTCAGCCTGTCCTCAGAAGGAAGGTGTTCCACTCCTTTAATCATCTTGGTGGTCCTGCTCTGGACTCCTCCAAAGAGTTCTATGTCCTTCTGGATCTGAGGGGGCCAGAACTGGACACAATATTGCAGGTGTAGTCTCACCAGGGCAGAATAGAGGGGGAGAAGGGCCCCTATTGACCTACTAGCCACCCCCCTTCTAATACATCCCATGATGCCGTTGGCCCTCTTGGCACAAGGGCACATTGCTGGCTCATGGTCATCCTGCTGTCCACTGGGACTCCCAGGTCCCTCTCACCTGCACTGCTCTCCAACAGGCCAGTCCCCAACCTATACTGGTACCTGGGGTTGTTCTTCTCTAGATGCAATACCCTACACTTGCCCTTGTCAAATCTCATTAAACTTCTCCCTGCCCAGCTCTCCAGCCTGTCTAAATCTTGTTGAATGGCAGCACAACCTTTGGTGTGTCAGCCACCCCTCCCAGGTTTGTGTCATCATCAAACTTGGCTACTATGTGGCCATCAGTCCCACCTTCTCCAAAGCTTGCACTTGTCCATGCTCTCCCACCTAGGACGCATCCAGCTTTGCTGGAACACTAAAGGAAGCTTCCTCTTGCATCTCCTTGGCATAATATGGAAGTGCTGCTCATTGTTCAAGACACAACCACCAAAGTGATTTTCACCTTTTCAAGACTACTGGATTTATTAAAGACATGTACACCTACTAAAATTAAGACAGGTTAGTACCCACTACTAGGTCTGACTGGTCTCTGCTACCACAAAGCAGGGCTCTTCCAGACAAAAGTCTCATTGAGCTGGCTTGTAATTTTGTAGATAAAAAGAGAAAATTGCCAAGTCATGGAATGACCTGTCTAGGCTCAAGGAACGTGATTTAACTAAGCTGCATTTTTAGTAAGCTACATGTCCAAATCCAAAGTCATCATTCCTTGCTTCAGCAAGAGAACAGAAAGGTACTCAGGAACTACACAGACTTATTACTTCTTTTACCCAACTGACAACAAGAAAGTCTTGTCTTTCTGTCCAACCAACAAGAAAGGATTTTTTTTCTCCTTGCAGAAAAACCGTCTCCAAGACAGAGAAGTGAATTTTCAGTCTTATCTACAAAACTAATAAGCAACACTTGTGCATTTTTAGTACACTGAGTAGCCAACCCCGTCATTTCCACAGACAGAAATCTCCCAAGGAAGATACTCATATCTATACAGCAACTACTCTAGGCAAGATAGAAGTACACATTTTTAATACTATTGCTTACTTCAAAGCATTCCCCTTGACAGAAGACTACTTTTTTTCTACCAACAGCGTTTGTCTCTAATTTCATGCAGCCTCCAAAGTCTATTTCACCCTAGTCTACTTTAAAAACAACCAGATACTTCTTCATTTAACTTAATAATGCAAAGGAGCAACATGAAGAAATATCCACCTACCATGAAAAGGGCTTCATAGTTTTCAATCATCTTTTGTACAACAGCTATGATAGCAGTACTCTCTTCAGCTCGAGCTGAGCTCTGAACCGAGAATTCTTTGTCTGTAGACTTCTGCTTGTGCAACAAATTAGGGCCAAAGATGGTAGCCAGGTTAAGCGATGTCATTTTGTTCCCAGTAATCTAGAAAACAATATAAATGAGGTGAGGTCTCCCAGGGTCTAAAGTATACAGGTTATGTTTGCATGGACACACATCTGCACACATGTGTGCTCACACACCGCACATACCCCCATTTGGTAGATTCATCAAAACCATCCCCAAGTGTTAGTCAAACAAAAACTGACCAACTTTTAGGAATGTTCAAACACTTTGGCCATCTCTGCAACAAGTACTAAGGCTATATACTCTGGCTATATTTTCAAACAGACTGGAGAAGTAGAAGGTGGAAACGCTGCCTGCCCTTAATTCCCTGGAAGGTCAGCAGTAGCATACTTCTAAACTCAGGGAAATCTTCCTCCTGTTCAGCACCACCACTGTCTCTCAGGACCAAATACTGAAAACTGTTGGCTTTCTGAAGTGGCACTCACGATTTGAAGCAGATTCAGTGAGGAAAAACATACTTTTCCATGTTTAAACAGTTTAGATAATTAAGAAGAATGCTCATTACTTTTATTAGAATTTTCCTGACTCCTTTCCTAGAACATGCCTAATGCTTACTTGTTGGGTGATATTTTTGTTTGTTTGTTTT
The DNA here is from genome assembly GCA_013399135.1 of Heliornis fulica. Classification (NCBI taxonomy): domain Eukaryota; kingdom Metazoa; phylum Chordata; class Aves; order Gruiformes; family Heliornithidae; genus Heliornis; species Heliornis fulica. The sequence continues at coordinate 549,182 of VXBZ01000396.1, read as the reverse complement.
GTTGGATTTTTTACTTTTTTTCTCATTTTACAATTCTCTCCTCAAAGAAGAAATAGTAACCTGATTTTGGAGGAAGTAGAAGGCTAGAAATACTAAACAAGAGAAATTATCTGAAAATAAGTCACATAGGATATTAAAGCAAAATCTTCATTGTCATATTTGTGATTAGTCTACTTCTTTCCCTGTCTATTCTTTTAACAGAGCAAAAAGCAGAGATCATGTGCACATCTCTGTGTCTCCACTTGGTTACTATTCTGGGAATGCAAAAGAAGATGCCAGCAGTTTGACTAAATAAGACTGTAAGCGATTTTCAGCTGTTGACCCAGTATTTCTTGAAAGGCTTTTTTTAAAGAACAAAAAAATATCATGAGTGTTTTTTTTCATTCGTTTCAGTTATGTGTAAATTAATTCATTTCAAAAAAGGACAGGAAGAGACACCAAAAAGATGCTGCAAAAGCAGCAATTCCAGAAATGAGTGGTACAAACAGAATCTTTTCAAAGTAGTATCCCATTTTTTACTATTTTTCTTTTGTAGCTAGTCATCTACCAGATATTGTAGTCAAACTTAGAGCTGCACACCGACTGCACGCGGTCTGGTGTTTAGAGCTCAGCTAAACAGCACAGAGATGATAGTAAAAAGTTTTTCCTTTTTTCGGCGAGGCCACTATGTAATCTTGGAAAGACATCTGCACTAAGTAGGTGCACGGGCAGTCATAACAAACGCGTTGGCTCTTTGTTTAGAGACTCATCCCAGCATGACTGTGAGTACAGCACACTCCCTTATTTGTGCACCACCACGCACCCAGCTGTTTTTCGGGTGACCTCCTTTTAAAATCCTGTCAGAGTACTGAGCCACCGAGGATGCAGAGGCATGTGGTGTCTCGAGTGTGCCAGGGGCAGCCTCTGGCTGTGCCTGGATCTGTGTGTGCGGCTTGTTTGTACAATGAGTCTTTTCTTGAGGGCAGCCTCGGGGCATCCCTTAAAAAATGTTGTAGATATATCCACTGAAATTAACGGAATGAGTAATTTTAATAAAGTTAGTCATCTGTCTTCATCTCCGTGAGAGAAGGGCTTTTGAAAGAAATCGTGAAAAGGGCCCGTGTGCCAAAGCTTGGCTGATTCCCTTCTTTCTTTCCTCTTTCTCTTGCCCTGTATATTTTTACTCAATTATTAACAAATAGCTTAAATTTTTCTGAGCAGAATACTGTACTATCTGCCAAAGGTATCCAATTGCACAAAATACTCTAATGATTGCAACACTGCTAAGACAACTCACCTAAATTTACCTTGCCAAAATACCTGTAGCAGAGCTGATGTACTTGCTAAGGGGAATAACTATGCCTTTATTATAACTGCTGTGTCAGACAAACTCTCTTAAGCAGCATCAGACTCCAGCCCTGCACTAAGATCCTCTTGGGTATGTTCCTGAACCAACAGAGAACTCTTTGCAGGACCAGGAGGACCAAGACCTTATCTGGCTTATACATGCAATGTTTTTAAGCAGAGTGCAATTGTGACAACCTACTCTTTTAAAATGCTTTCCACCACAGTGAACTAAGTTGTTGGTTTTTTTTAATCAACTGCTTGCTGAAGACAAAAACAATAGCATTTGAAATGGATTTAAAACTGAAATAGGCCTTGAAGTCACATACAGCACACTAGAAGTATGGACTTGAGGTAGAAATTTGGAAAAATTCAGTCTCAAAGAGCCAAATGTTACAACCAGCCAACTGCAGAATTTCACAGAAGACAGAAGAGTTTTCCATCTGGAAGACAAAATTCTGTAGCATTTTCAGCAGGATTTCAGAAGTAAGATCAGGAGTAGTCTCTATTGCAGTTCTGAGAAGAGCAAAGTCCCTTCCACAGATGAAGTGGTACAATTTGTCACAGAGTGACTGACTATTATCCACCTCACCCAACAGTTGCCACCTTTTACGGAGCAGCCTGCTAGTACAAACATTTTCCTGGCAGAAAATGGGAGGCCTGGATTTTCAGATCTTCTCTAGTGTGAACAGCTCAGATGCACATATGTGAAGGCTCACAAGCACAGCTCAGCCCCACATCTACGTGTGTTCTTGCCTCTGTGGGATGGGTCCACTCCATCCTCCCCACTTCATTTGGTCCAGAACACAACAGTAAGGTGGCCAGAAGGAAAGCAGGCAAAGATGGACCCTGACTACAACTAGTGATTGCACCCCAACAGTTGAAAGAGTAGGGATGCAATTCCCATCCTTTATTGCTAAGACAACCAAGAAATGAAGAGCTATGTCCAAAAGTCATCTAAGAAAGTAACAGCAGAGAATGAAAAGGACATGAAAAAGCATATTCTTGTATGTCTGTCACTTTTCTATGTAAGCAATTTTTCCATAGAATAAAACAAGGGGTGGAAAAGGATGGGTAACATTAGACATTCTTAACAAGACCAATGAGGCTGTAAATCTCCCAAAGGAAGTGGTAGATTCTTTACTGGTTAAATCATATAAAAATTAAACTCTCACAGCCCTAGGAAAACAGTAAATAACTAGCTGGCAAACATGCAGGCAAGAATATGAAATCTCTCCCATCTTTCAGGGGTATGCCAGCATCGTGTTTGTTTTGCTGCTCTGAAGATCTCTTTTCAGACCACAAATTAAGCAAAGCTAAAGAACACGAGTGACCGGCATTTACCTCTTGGCCATCTTTGTCTGTGGTGTCTTCTGCATGGCCAGCCACTATGGAGAGGAACTGCAGCAGCCGGTGTAGGGTATCGCAGTTACAGGGAGGTAGAAGATAAATGAGAAGCTGTAAGGTGCTTAGCTGTTCATCTGGCTCTAATACTAAGAGGGGGAAAAAATACATTCTAAGAAAATCACTCCAACTAACCTAAAAGAAGAACAAACAGACCATTCCCAGCCCAAAGGCAGGCATAAGAATAGCTTTGCTTAAGGATAATTTTACTTATAAAGTCAGAAGAAAAAGAGAAAGCTCTATTGATATATCACAAGTGTAACAAATACTGTTATGATATTTTTGCCTTAGTTGGTCAACTTTTTGCTCACAGGTTCATGGGATCTTTTTTCAGCCTACAGAAGAGCAAATTCCATGTTGCATATTTCATCACTGTCACCGGACACAAAAATTCTGTTTAATTTTCTACTTACTCCATTCATTTAGGTCTAGCTACCAGTATATACAGGCCATTCCAGCCAATGCTTTACACATATTAAATGGGTTTTCTTACACTTTCACATCTTGTAGAGGTAATGGGAGACTGGAAAAACAGCTAGAGATATAAATCACCACCACTTCAACCATCTAGACTGAAATGGTAGACAGTGACAAAGGTGGGCCAGAAGCAGGGTCTCAGACGTGAGGGCTAGAAAGAATCTGAAGGAAACATACCAGGCAGCAGCTTAAGCCTGAAGGGTCCAACTTTACTTTTTCCCAAATCTGAGAGAGTCTGCACTCAGGTCTTATGCAACACATTTGGGAGTACTTAATATGATGGCTCTGAGGTCCATTAACTATGATGAAACCTGCTCTTTTGAAGCTAGGTATTTTGGTCAGTGAACAGCTCTAAAAATTAAAAGCATTAATGGTGCTAAGATGCCAGGATTCAACTGGGAGTCTGTCAGATGTTACTCCTGAACCAAAGACAGGGTCAGGATTTAATAGATAACATGAACCACAACATACATACAAATGCAAATATAGGAATAGTAAGCGAGACTTTCTTGTTCTTGTTCTCTGGGCTATACTTACGCTGCATGAAAATCAAGGAAAGACCTCAGCAAATTTATACTATACAAATACTTGGAGAAAATCAAGGCTAGAGTATGAAATGCAAAATTTAGAAAACAAGAATACAGTTACTAGAGATGAAAGAATTCAAACAGGTTAACTTTTGAAAATCAGTAAATCAAGGTGCTGCGGAGCTCACAGAGAGTGTTGATGAAAGGGGTATAAAGTTCTCTGGTGAGAAGCGGGTCAGGCATGTCACGCAGAAATTCCTTTAATAAAGCAGCAACATCGTGAATGCTGTGCTCTTCGTCTAATACAACATCTACGCCCCGGTCAAACTCTTCGCGTAACTGAAAAAGATCATGACACAAAACCACAGTCACTTTCTGTCCCAATTAGTACAGCCCAACAGCGAAAAAGTCTTTTGAAAACCTACATTTTCTTTTCACTTTCCAGATTGGACATGACTATTTTTTGGGATGGTCTAAGATATAAACATGTCTAATTGCTGCTTATTCCATGATAAATAACTTAAGGTTTGTACTGAATTGTAATAAAATACATTATTTTTTCTTTCTAGCCAACATATGGTACTCTTTTATGAAAAAATGTGCCCAAGTAAATAAAATATTTGTAAAAATGTAAGATAAATATCAAAGAGAGAAACCAAGGGGAATAAAGAAAACTGCAAGAGAGGCTTTTTTATACCACCTTACCTCATTATCACTAGATTTTTAGGCCCAGAAAGACTAAAACTGTATTTCATAACTTTCACGGGTTTTTATCTTCTACAAAAGCTTTAACAGTAATAAGACAAAGTTAAAATCCACCAAGCTCATATTTCTCTTCTGATTTAAGACTTCGTTTAAGCATAAGCAGTTAAGTAGCCAGGTTTACTAAGACTCGTGGCATCTGTCCACACACATACTGTTCTGCCTTCCTAATTCAGTTATATTCACTCTGTGATCATCATTAGGGAGCTAACAAACAGCAAATTAATACCATTACGAGGTATTGCTATTTTTTTCTATCTACATTCCTCAGACACGTTCTGTGTAATTCAATGGCATCACCCTTCACAAAGGCAAACAAAATCCCTCTCCCACATCTAATATGCCTTACAGAAAGATAGAAGGCTCTTTCTGAAGACATTTCCCAGCACCGAGAGCAGAATACTTCCTTCAGGCTGAGCGCTCCACCTTTCACTCTCTCACTTTGAAAATAGTCAAGATGTCTTAAAACTATTTCCTAGGAACATTTCCTATCTTTGCTAATATCATGAGGCACATGATCTCACATACAACTTCTCAGAGCGTAATTAAACCTTACTAAATGAGAGGATATTTGAGGTATCAGTTTTCTTTACCAGAAGTATCAGTCACATCAAGGAAAGAAGTCAAAAGCAAACTACTGCCTGTGATACTCAGTAGCAGATCTTGATAACAGGAAAATCTATCTTGAGTGTATATAGTGTGGAAGAATGGAGAAGATGCCATATTTTCAGCTGAAATTGTGCTTTCATAACAAGTGTGAACGGTGTTCTGTAAAAACTACAGCCTCCTTTCTTAACACTGCATTTAATATTATTATTACAAGTCTTATTTTCATTACAAATGTGCTATGGAGACCAGAATTTGTTCATTATAGAGTACTATGCTTCCCTCTGCTGATTTGTGGTCAAAGATTTTCCAGCTTCAATTTGGGGATTTCAGACTCAGTTTATTCCTGCTTATTATTCCTGCTTATTAGCAGGAATAAACAGAATTTAAACTTTTGGTCTCGCATACTTCATTCACAGAGAGTATTTTCAGACTTAGGGAAAATACAGCTGATGGAATAGTGTCCACAGAAGCTTAAGATGTGAGAGCTGAGGACATCCCTGCTGGGAGAGCAGGTGGGAGAGCGGAGTCCCAGACATACTGTTTTTCAGCCTCAGGGTCTGGCAGTTGCTACCACCATGTGACCAGGCCCAGCACAGAGGACTGCCCACCCTAACTTCAGCAACAACACTTTTCTTAAGCATCTGTATAATTTCTGGGCACAAGCTGGTACCTGGCATCCCTATGGTACCAGACCTTGAGACAACACAAGTTCAGGAACCTGTCCTGCAGCCCCACTGAATGTGAAGCAAGCAGATTGTAATAGATGTACTTGTTCTAGATTTCCTCTTCCTGCTCACCAACCAAAAACCCTGCTGGTAGATGCATCTACTTATTTATGTATATTCTACCACAAACTATGGTTGAAGTAGGCCATTTTCTAACAGGGAGTGGCAGGGGGATGAAAGCAAACAAACTATGCCTACTTTCTACACAAGAAAAACTCATGAACAGCTGCAAAAGCACACCAAAATCTGAGTCCTGGGTTTGGCTTTCCATGGTTCAGAAAATGAGTGGAATTTTAATTGAATCCAGACTTTCCCGTGTGTTCATGTTGACAGCATTTATTATTGTAACTGCAAGGGCCAAGCTGATGCTTCCATGTTGCTTAATGAAACATATTAGTTTACCTAATTAAATAAATTAGTCCATGTAATAGAATACATAAATATCCAAATCTCTTGATTTCCTCAGCTTTTGAAAACACAGTAAGAGAAAAACTGGCAAAAGTCACTGATGTTCAAAGTAAAGCTTAGTTTAAAAGTAAATGATACAAATCCTCTGCTTTCTCCCCAGAGGTATGATGCAATTGTACTCACCCCTGAATGGTAATATATGTTTTGACATTTAAGCTTGTAATGCAAATGACAGGCAACTTATTTTACAGTATTTTCTGTACTTCAGACTGGATCTAAAAACTGTCTCTGCAGACCATGAATGTTTTCTACTTTGCGTTACACCAGTGACTCAGAAACAGAAACTGCTAGAGAGTAAGCTATAAATCAGTAGTCTACACTGTCCTTCCAGTCAGGATCAAGTCAGTTTAGCTATTCCAGGTAACTCTTCAGAGCACCAAACATTATACTGCGTAGTTTCACAGAATCACAGAATGTGATTCTGCAAAAAAGAATTTTGCTGAAACAAAGAACTCATTTCTGGGATCATACGCAGCCAAGCTTTGTTTTGCTCTTTTCTATCTGATCCTTTTGGTCTTGTACTTCCTGGCAGAGGTATTTTCCTGTAACTTTTTATTCCCTCCCTAAGCATCATGCAACCACTAAAGCACTATTCTCTACTACTCTAATTCAACATGTATTGCCAACTTCTCGGAATAACAATTCAGTATCTAGATCTGATGAAACACCCTCATCTGACTTTGTCTCTGGAACCTAACTGTACACTATATTTGCTTTTTTAACATTTGGCTGAGACCAGGATTTAATTGGGTCTCCTCTGACCTTCAAGTTTAACAAGGGTAAAAGAAAGGTGACAATAGGAGCAGCGATTTCAGGGTCAAAGAGATTGTTCTGTATTTTCGTATTTTCTCTTACTGTAATATTTCCAAAAAAGATTTACAATTTGGAGTTATTTTGCAAGCTTCAGCTGTTTCTGAGATGCACATAGCAGCCAGATTTTTTATTTCCCCCTTAAAGTGTAACCTTCAGAAAATTTCATTATTGCAGCTTATTTGGATCTCCAACCCTGTGCTACTTCTGTAGAGCAAAACATACAGAAACTGTTAACCTGCTGAGAATCTGACAAAGGTTTCACCAAATGTAAAAGATGACTGGAAATGGCCTGTTATGAGTCATCAAAAACAATAAAGTCACTGACCCAGAAAGCCTGAATTTCACCAGGTAACGGACAGTGAAGAAATCACTTAACAGAAAGGAACCAGGCTTGTTTGTATCACAGCTGATGAAGGAAAAGCATATCCATATCCACTCACCTGTCTTACTCTCTTTTTTGAGCTTCCAACTCTGAAAATTCCTACTGTCTGGAGACCTGCAAGTGTAGCACATGAGACAACTGTTTTATTGTTTAATTTTCTGCTGAAAACTGCTTTGAACCAAAGCAATCTGGGCTACGCATGTACTTAAAGGTATAAAAAACCCCTCAAAATCCAAACCCAAACCCAATGCATTTCCTTACAAAATTGTACTTACCACGCTGAAGCAAAACTCAGCTGTCTTGGATTAAAAAGCCATTCAGTGTAGTTCTCACATCGCCTAACCCACAAAACGGCATCTTCATGATGTTTCTTGCGATGCCATTTGGTAGTGCTACTACTACTTTGTGAGGTACCAAGGGATGCAGAGTGAGGCAGTGCTCAGCATGGGGAGGTGACACTTCAGGACTGACATCAGCAGAAGCAGGAAATAACAAAATATTTGGGCTCTGAGCTGTGTCTTTGGATACAGAAAGCAGTTTGTGTTTGACACATGTCAAGATAAAGCTGAGATTTTCCTTCAAAGGGACATAAATTGGGCACTCAAGATAATTGTAAGAGGGAAGAACTCTACCTGGGAATTTTGTGCAGTTTATAGAGTACGCACAGCTATTACACAGAAGGAAAGCTATACAGAAGTACTGTTGTCCTTCAGGCAAAACGCAGAAGGGTCTGTCATTTAGACTTTAAAGGACTTGGGAATGGGTATTGCCTTCTACTTCATAAGAAATCAGTTCAAATCTCCTTTTATCTCTGTAGATACTGCCAGAATATCAAGCAAACAGTAACGTGGCTGTTGAATAGGCGTACTTTGCTGAGTAACAGAAACTGAAAAAATTTAAAGTAAATGTCACTTTAGAGATGACATGGTCTTTAGAATGGAAGTAAAAAATCTTAGAGACTTAAGCAGCTGTGTACGTAGCATCATTTTGCAGATATTTTTGCAAAATGGATGAAATTATCTATAAGCTTTGAAAAGTTTATGTTAAATTACAAAGGCTAACAAACGTTTACACAAGGCTACACAGTCTAACAAAAGCTACTCTGTAACATTCATCTTCACTACTGACACACAGGAGATGTAAAAAAACCCTGCAAAACAGCTGCCTTTGGACATCTGTGAGGATACACTTGGTTGCTAGAGACGTGTAGCTTTGCTGTGGTGATTGGAGTTGTAGTTTCATCAGAGAAATTCAGTTTTTAGTCTCAACAGGACACCTCTCCAAATACTCCTCTATCTTTGGTTGACAGAAAATTAAATTGATGGAGTAACATTTAGTAAACCCAGGAACATTGGCAGGGAGTCATCTGAGATGGAGATGGTCATATTGGGAAAAAAAACAGAGGCTGGTTACCAGTTCCTGCACAATCACAGAGCATTTGTTTCACACTGCGGGCCTTCAGATAATTGAGCCTTTACAACTCTGGAAAGGACATGATCCCAGGGAAAAGAGGGGAAGTGAACAAGGCCAGGGCCTTTTATGTCAGAAAAAGAATAACCATTTTTTTGTCACATAATCATCAAAATAATAATTTAAAGCATTCATGAAAAAATCTGTATGTGTTTTGCTGCTGAAATATCAGTCTAAAAGATTTATGCATACCAGCAAGTATATTCAGAATCAGAAACTTGATCAATCACGTAGCGTGGAATGATGTTGCTACAGGATTGTTGAAACAACAGAAAGTCCTCTATTATCCCCAAAGCCATCAAGCAAACAGTAGCGCCCATCTTCTGCAATCTTTACATTTCTCAAAGTCAACCAATCCCAATGTCTGTTTTGTGGATGATGGATTAAATTGAAAATTGAAGAACATCAATATTGCCCCAAATTATCTCAGATTATCATGTTGTGGGGCACTTCAGTGCACTCTTAGAAAACATATATAAAACATCATAAATTTTCTTTAAAAGAAAAAAAAATGTGAAGCAAGTATTTTAGTAAAAGTTGTTGTACAGAAAACAATCAAGGGTTAAGACAGTGGGTTAAATGGATTTAAAAAAAATTATCACAGATGTTCATGTGACACAAAATCACAGTATCCAAAGGATATTCAGCTGGGTGGTTGTTTCTTGGCTGACTCAGACACTTTTTATGTTCTCCAAACCCAGCTATCCTTGCTTAAAGGGTCGGAAGTCATTAATCTCAAACTTAATCATCCCCACACTTATTTGTCAGTCATGGTATCTAATCTCTCCAAATGGATAACAATGACTCTCTCACACAGATTTCCTTTATATATTTACAAGCAACTTGGCTTTCAATTATGTATTGTAAAAGCTTGGCATTGTTTAAACTGCAGTCCCTCAAAAGCCTTTCATTCAGTCAGTAAAAGATTTTTTTTTATGGTCAAATTAGGCATCAAATGCGTAATTTGGTGTTGCAGTCACCATTACTTAATGATTTGCTTACTATCTGGCCATGTGATAACTTTATCTTTCTGTGGTCAAATTATTTCAATTCTCATTAAAAATATTTACAAGATGAAGATACATTGGAAGAGATGTTGAACAGATACTTTGATTAACTATTGTTTGAGCATTACATAAAGCGGGTGGGAGGTTTCTGTCTGGACAATCACGAAGACATGAGAAGTATACTGGCGGGAGTTTGTAATTCCCTTTGGAGAAAGCAGACCCGAGCCTGAGGCTGACCAGGACTCAAGCCAGGGACAAACTGAGTAGGCAGCCTGTAAGCCTTGTAGCGCACAGGAAAAAGTTTCTTGGAGCTTAATATAGATTAGAATGGGATTTTTTTCCTTTCTCTGAGCCTCCTTCTTTAAACGCTATTTCTAGTTAAGTCCTGCCCTCTGGTCGAAACAGTTAACTTTGCAACTAGCAGATCTTAAGGTGTAAGAGTTAAGAATGACTGCAAGCTGAACGGCACATTTCGGACTTTCATTCTCAAGGTACGAGCAAATCCATGGGGCGTGGAGAGACATTCCTGCAGAGCTGAGTGCTCCAGGACAAGAGGCACAACCTCCAAGAAATGTCTCTTCCCACATGTTGTATGAGCCAGTTTGCAAGCTTGCAGCAAAAATCCCTAGTTTGGGGAAGTGTCTTCTCAGTAATTATTTGTGAGACTGCCTCTTTAGCAAGAGGCAAAGCAGGAGGGAAAGTGTCTGACTTTCACAGATGTCCTTCCAATTGGAAGTATATGCTTGCGTCTCAAAATACGTATTTATTTATATTACAGTAAAAATATATCTGCCACTCCTGGGAAAACGAAATATTCTTACCATGCTTTTCCAAGTGCTGGCAGCAACTGTCTACAAGCCGAGGAACCTGCCTGTAAATCGGGTTCAGGCTTAGTTTCTTATCTCTTGCCTTTTCTTTCTTGCTCTGGGCTTCTGCTGGCAAAGAGAGCTGGAGAGCCTCTAACAATCGTGACTGATTGTCATCAAGATCTGTAATAGAGTCCACAGACATCGCACCCTGTAAAATACACACAAACGAACAATCAGTACGGCTGCAGAAATCTGAACCCCACAGGACCTTACACCTAACAAAGACGTTTACCTACCTGCATTCTAAACAAACCAATATAAAAATACAATTTGTGACAGCTTTTGTAAATTAATGACGTGATAATACCAGTAAAAAGGATGGGAAAATAGCAATGGTACCAATGCCATTGTTAACATACCAAAAGGAATATAAATTAGGTGTTGAAAAAACTCAATGTTTTCCATTCACTTGGCACACCTTTTTATTGTAAGCCTGCACATTCTTCAGGACAAGGCTGAATCTGTGTGTACACCTCAGCAGTACAGTATTTATGCACATGGAGATACATGCACATTTTTCAACATGACTGTCTACTTCTTCTAAAGATGGGGCTGCTGTAGCAGTGAAAATTATTCAAACAGATTTCCAACCATACAGTACAGTTAACTAACACCACAAATACGTACAACTGCAGAGGCTGAAGTAATCCTGTGTTACCACAGAAGACAGACATGCCAGATAAGTAAATGCATATTTTTTAGATAACTTCATATATCTTAATATTTTAATAACCATAAAAACGGTGAAATCTGTGTTTGGATTATAGGAAGGCACAGAAGTTCAAGCAGTCTGTAAAGAACAAAACAGCACAAGAAGCTGGAGGTTTATGTGGCACATTTCAGTGTTCACACTTGAAAATTAAGAATTTTTTTTATTCAAACCAAAAGATTACTGTCACTTCAAAATGATCATTTCCCTAAACTGTTATTACACTTAACAAGCATAAATATTTTAAGGGACATCTAGGCTTATAAATAATAATAATGAAAAATACAACCTTAAACTTAAATGCTCATTTAAAAAATCTATTGTAAATTATTTTCTTTCCTTCTGAAACAAAGGATACAATTTATCCGAATGTAAAATAATCTGTACAGGGATCAAGTATGTCATTCTAAGGAATAATGAAGAAAATGTTAATTCAGAACTTTGCTGACAACCCTAAATTTCTTAAAAGCAAGCTGTTCTGCTGACAGGCATTTCATAGATATGTGGTAAATTCCCCAAATCTATTAAATGAAAAGTGTACAACTGCTAGGGAATTGCAAGCTCTAGAACTATTTTCTTCCATCGGCCTAGATAACTGACCTTTATAAAGACTTCTGACTCATGGGCCATAATAAAATGTCAGTGGACTTTGTATGAGTTTAATTGATTTTTAATATTTTAGTTCGTAACATTAAAAAAAGTGTCTAACTTTTCCTCGCCATTGCCTATCAAAAGGAAACAAAAAAAACAAGCAAGTTTCCCTGGCTATGATCTGTGGGTGTAATTTTCTGAACTGAGCGCTATTTCTACTTTAACAGTTTGGCCCTTCAGACATCAAAATTCATCTACTGACACTGAAAATCCTAACACCATCATGACTACTGCAGCTCCCAGGCAGCTCCTATATGGCAGGTGCCCTCCTTTATACCCTGCTTTTACTGGTCCTTCCCTGTCTGCAAAAGCATCCTCACCTCACGAGTCATTATTATCACAGAGACACATAAGGCGGATTCAGATCCCTAAAATAGATGTAAATACAGTCAGTTCACCATTATCCTTGGGCATTTTATCAAAGTTGTGGATTAACTGGTACACTGAGCTGGCTTTAGAAAGAGTGACCTTGAGTTCAGTGTCTGAAGCACAGCACTGCTTGGCAATACCATGTCCAGGCCAGTGCTGATTTTAAATTTCAAAGTGTGCAGGAACTTCTACCAATGTTCTCCACAAATCAGCTCAAACTCAGCCAGACGTATTAGTTCTGGCTCAGAGAGATCTGTATGATTGCTGAGGAATTATGCAGGAGGACATGCACATTGCTGCCTTGTACTCCAGGACTATTAACACAGACACAAAGCTATGCTGCGATACCCAGCAATCAAAGAAAAATCAAGTTCTGTTTACAAGGCATTATATTTGCACTTAGCAGACAGCTGAACCTCCTCCAAATCTAAACAAACTGGACATGTCTTAAGCTAACACAGAAACATGAAGGGAAATGAAGATGAAAGAGGAGATGGAAAAGGTAAAAAGAAAATGAAGGCCAGAGGGACAGGTGTGGAATGAAAGTCAGGTGAAGCTTTTGTTTTTTAAGGGCTATGGAAGGCTTCTCTCTTTCGAAAAGGTGAGCGATGTTACACTGTATGCGGGGGATCAAGTACTATTCGTGGCAGATCCATTTTCACTCTATGTGTTATGCTGTTGTAGTAGTAAAGCAGCATGATGGAGCTTCTGGTACATTAATGAATTTTGGCTGCTTAATATATAAATAAACAACACATTAACAGAGAGTCAGAATATTCTTTATAATAAGCACACAGAAAGTGATGGATGGTCTTGATGGATGACCAGGGTCTCAACTTCCAACTGCTGGGCAAAAATCCTACACAGAAAATGCACCAGCAGTGCTTTCTGCTTAGGTCTTGGAGGAGAGAGAATGGCAGCACTCATACCGTGAGCTCTGCAGCCAGTGTCACCTTCTACCTCTTACTGAAACCCTCAGCTGAGCATCCAGTGGACTCACTGGACCACACGGTTACTGACAAGTGAATGGGTACAGTAATAAACAATCATTTTGATGTAAGAGATCTGCACTCCAGGTGTCTGTGCAACATTTGTGTGAGAAACTCATTGTATCAACTGCAAGTACTAATGAATCCATTTTTACTTCATTTTTAAGCATTTGCCTTGACAGAGTTGAAAATAAACAGTGCAATGCTGTCCAAGCGATAAAAGATAAGTGCAGGCTTCCTCCCATCCCCTAAAAAACCCCAGGGGAGTGGACTAAGTACACTGATAAGCAGAAGTATAAAGCCAAAGACATGCAAGATATGGGAACATGAGCTGATGCTAATGTTAAGTAATTGACAATTCATGCAGTATATTACTGAGTAACTGAGGTTCAGTCCCAAGACAAAACACCAGCTGCCTCCATGTCACACTGCCTACAGGAGTCTACTCCTGCTTGTCTGTAGGTGAACCATGTGCTACTACTGCATCCTTGTGACTGGACTCAAGGCTCAAATTCAACACACCCTGAAAGCTGCAATGCTGGTATTAAACAAAAATAACCCCACAAACCAACCCAGAAACAAAACCCACCAAAAAAACCAACAACCCAAAGCAAACAAGCAAAATCATCACAGGCATTTATCTTGGAACTTTGTCCTGACGGAACTCTATCCCTTGGATGTAACAGAGAAACCAGGTTCCTCCTGCTTCCTGGCTGGTCAAATGCATGTCAGAGATCTTAACACACTTGGTGAAAAGAACAGCAGATGACCCATATCTGGACACATGAAGTATCTTTCCCCTGTATGAAAACCAGTTCGAAAGCCAAGGGGTGTATATGGCAAAAATAATTCTTTTTTTTTTTTTTTTTTTTAAAGAAGTTGGCAAGTTTCCCTTCACACTTCTACTCAAGTGTACTTTGCACTTTTGTGTGAACACAACTTCCTGTTCTTATGGTCTGGACAGGCCAACAGAACGCAAACTCCTTCAAATATCACGCCCTCAGCTATTTACAGACAGAATGTAGACACATGAAGCTTCAGCTGATAGCTAGTGGGAAAGAAGGCAGGTCATGGGGCTCTGCAGTCTTCTCTTAACTTGCAGTTTACTGCAGTTCTACCTCTCCTAACACTGTGGCTTGAAGAGCCCTACATAGCATCTCCCTGAAGCAGATTTCATCCTAGCAATTGAAAGAAGATGAGGATCCTAAGAAAATATTTTATCTTTTGGGGTCTAGTCTTATACCCAGAAGTTTTTCAGATTATTAAACAGAGGTTTCTATTGAAAGTATTTTATAGTGCTTCCCCCCGCCCCCCACTACAAACTCATTTAAAAAGCAGTGTTTTTTGAACCTCTATCCCAAATTCTAATACTAGCTGCAGTACTAGAAAACTGGAAAGCTCAGTGCCTTCAACACTGGTCCCCATAGCACCCTCCTAGAGAAAATAGCTGCTCACGGATTAGATGGGTACAGTCTTTACTGGATTAAAAACTTGCTGGACGGCCAGGCCCAGAGACTTGTGGTGAATGGAATTAAATCCAGCTGGCGGCACCACCACAAGTGGTGTTTCCCAAGGGCTCAGTGCTGGGGCTGGTCCTGTTTAACTTCTTTACTGATGATCTGGGCGATGGGATCAAGTGCACTCTCAGTAAGTTTGTAGATGAAACCCAGTTGTGTAGGAGTGTCGATCTGCTGGAAGGCAGCAGGGATCTGCAAAGGAACCTGTATAGTCTGGATCGATGGGCAGAGGCCAACCTTATGGGGTTCAACAAGGCCAAGTGCCGGGCCCTGCACTTTGGTCACAATAACCCCAGGCAGCACCACAGGCTTGGGGCACAGTGGCTGGAGAATTCCCTTGAGGAGAAGGACCTTGG